>CM059602.1:223482642-223922642 GCA_030412105.1 Cyclura pinguis
GAGCTCTGTCCTTTATAAAATCCCACCTTTTTGTATAAAAAGAGAAGGAGAAAGTGGCCTTGTGGCATGTTTAACCTTAGCAAATCAGTTTCTACATAAGATTTTGTGGGCCACAACCCACTTCTTTAGCTGCTGTAGCATATGTAGGAATTGAAATAAGCTGGTTAATCTTAACTACCTTTTCATTGCTTTTTTAATACTGGAGCAAAGTAACATAGTTACCTCTAGCTTTTGTATTTATTTACTAGCTTTTGTATTTATTTCAAGAAGAAGGAGTCTAATTCTTGGTTGCATCAATAGGAGTATGGTGTCTAGATCAAGGGAGGTGATGGTACTACTCTATTCTGCATTGGCTTGACCTCATTTGGAATACTGTGTCCAGTTCTGGGCACCTCAATTCAAGAAGGATGTCAACAAGCTGGAGTGTGTCCAGAGGAGGGCGACAAAAAGGGTGAAGGGTCCGAAAGCCATGCTCCATGAGGAGCGGCTTAGGGAGCTGGATATGTTTAGTCTACAGAAGAGAAGGTTAAGAGGAGACATGATAGCTATGTTTAAATATTTGAAGGGATATCATGTTGAGGGAGCAGGTTTGTTTTCTACTGTTCCAGAGACTAGGACAAGGAGCAATGAATTCAAGCTGGAGGAAAGGAGATTCCACCTGAACCTCAGGAAGAACTTCCTGATGGTCAGAGCAGTCTGGCAGTGGAATATGCTGCCTCAGAGTGTGGTGGAGTCTCCTTCCTTGGAGGTTTTTAAGCAGAAGCTTCCATCTGTTGGGAATGCTTTGATGTGTTCCTGCATAGCAGGGGTTGGATTAGATGGCCCATGTAGTCTCTTCCAACTCTATGATTCTATGATTCTATAAGTTAGGGCTACAATTGCACAAGGAAGCATAAATCGAGTTTACTGCATGTCTTATAAAAAGAAGTGGGTCTTTAGTCCCAATGTAGGTGAGAAGATCCTGAAAATGTGGAGTGACTTGTCTGACAAATAATAAAGCTTCCCATCTAAGGTGGAAGAGCAGTATTTATTTATTTATTTTACCCATATCCTCCCTTCCTCCCAATGTAGGACTGAAGACTACTCACAATATCTTTCCATCAATATGGGAAGCTTCATTCATTCTTGGCCCAGTGCTTAAGGACTCCAAATATCTCAGTCACCAGAGAATGAGATATGCTCAGGTTCAAGTGATGTGAAGTTTTTGAGGTCCCGCTATATTACTTTGAATATGTGTATAATTCTAATAGAAAAGATAGTGCAAATTGATTTAATAATATTTTATATTTGCATATATACCACTGTGTTGTTGGTGATGCATCCCCTGTCACCTACTAGCAGTGCTGTTTGACAATTTAAGACACACAGCCTAATCAAATTTGAATAAAATTATAGGTATTTCTGAACAAAATTAATAAACACTATATTTCAAATAATTGTGTAGTTCCTAAGGATAGTTTTGGCTTATAAGAACAATACTATCTATCTTAGAATTTTTTTTATGCTTCCTTTATTTTTAACCAATTATGTAAAACTTGAAAATTACCATTTTATCATTTATTTGGGAAATTTGGTTTCTATTGAGACCCCTCATAATCTGAGATCCTACACTTTAGCTTACTTAACTTTTGCATAAATCTTGCACTGCTAAGTCTCCGTCCCTGAATAAGTTGAACATATTTGCAACAACAAACTGCAAAATGTACACATATACATAACCTAAACAATTGTGTTAAGGAGAACAGTAAGTGAGGCATTTGCAGTTGTGTACATCTCAAAGTGCAATGAGTTTCTTCTAAATATAGAGAGTCCAGATTACAACTGGACTTAAACTGGAGACATTGTATAGACATATGGTTTTTTTTTTAAAGAATGTTTTATGTTTTAAGGGATTTGAGTAAATATTTAAATGATTTGGTATATTTGAGCTTATATGGAACTAAAGGAAGACATCTATTTATGGATAAAGATTAGACTATTTTATATGTGAGATATATATGAAACTAGAACCTGTTGAGCAAATTGTTAATTGTTTTGTTTGTTAGTCGTTTGGATATCTTGCTTTGTGATATATCAATTTTTGTATTTTTTTTTCTTTTTTCTTGTCCTTGTATAATTTTGTTCTATTTTATTTACATAAAATTTGTTTATAAAATAAATAAATAAATACAAAATTAAATTTTCTGGATGCAACATTTAGAAAGGGGCTCAAAATAATATGAGTCTCGTTTTGGATGTGTTGATCTAGAAAATTTCGTTCTGTTCTTGGAATATTATACAAGCAGCAAACAAGCAGCAAACAAGAAAACATCTGAGTCACCCACCAGCCAGGTAGAATAGAATCACACATGCTCACCAAATAGATGACAGACTCTAGCTAAAATCTTGTTGGTTAGTTCTGAGTAAAGTGGACCCATTGAATCGGTTGTTGAATGGTGAGTCAATACATGAGTAAATGCAATTGTTTCAATGGTTTGACTGTAGTCACAACATGATTTTGGCTTGTGTTAGTTTATCTTGTGTCAGTCATCTTCCTTTGGAATCCAGATGCAAATTCCAACCAACAATGACTAGTGCAATCTAAACTGATCTTTTCTATTTCTCCACTTGAAGATATATGAATGCAAGGCCCTATTGCTTCCTTACATAGAATCCCCAGTCACTGCTGACTCACTTGAAAATTTATGTACAATGATTTTGCAAGCATCCCAAAGCCTTATGGCAGCATCCCTCAATTATTTAAACTTACATGGATATTTAAGTAGTTAGAGACGTATGTGGAGCTGGGCAATTGTATTAGTGCTGTAGCTTCTGTTACAAGTGTTGGGGGTTAGCAAAACAAAAAAAAAGGCATTTATTGTTATGAGCATCATAAATTCTGACAAGTAGGCATGATAGGTTTACTGGAGGTAATTAGGCATGCTGTGTATACTGCCATCCTTAAATGAGAAATGCTAATTAAAAGAGAAGGCAAGTACAATCTCCAGGATGAGGTAATTTAGTTGCAGGCTTGAATCCCCCCTGCAAGCTATATTCCTAATTATGCACCTTGTTCTTATCCCTTCTCAGATAGTTGCTCAGCAGAACCACTCAATATGAACACTGCAGACAGTGGAGTCGTTGGCCTTTGTGCAATATGTGGAGACCGAGCCACTGGAAAGCATTATGGCGCCTCCAGTTGTGATGGATGCAAGGGGTTCTTCCGACGCAGCATACGAAAGAATCATGTTTACACCTGCAGGTATCAGAAACATCAAACTTAAAGAATGCAAAATTTTCTCAATATTTCCATCCTGCCCTTTTTCATAAACCTCGCTAAGGATTCCAGAATAGGGACAGAGAGGAAATTTGTTCAGTTCACATTCCAACATGATATTTTATCATTTTTCATTTTCAGACTACAACCTTATTTGAAAGTGAATAATCCTTTGAAATTTTCTCTTTAAAATTTGTAATGAAATTCTCCAAATGAAAATGCATACAAAAATATTGTGAATTCACTTTAGGTGATGTGAACATGAAACGTTTCATATGAATTTACAGAAACAAATGAACAAACTTCAAAGTGTAGGGCAAACTGAACATTTTAAAATTTGGAAATAAACTAAAATGGATAAGTCCATCCAACCTTAGAATAAAGAAGTAATATTTGAAGTGAAGGGATTATAGCTCAGTAGTAATGTTCTAAAGTTTCACTTACTGCATTCTCAAATGCAGGAATTAAAATAATAAAAAGAAGAATAGAAATAAGAAAAAAAATATTTATACCCCATTCCCCCAGGACTGTGACAGAAGGTGATATATATATTTAAATGATTTCAGTGTAGTTAAAAACAGACAAAAAGACAACACTAGATAAAACTGAGCTATTAACAATATTAAAAGAATTTAAAGCATACACTTAAAAGAAGGGATTAATAATTTCAAAATTTTTCTCAATGTTGGCTAGGATTACAAGACTTTGTGCATTTTTCAATGATTTTTTGAATTTCAGATTTTTTTGTTCAAAAACTTGTGTTTTTTGTAGAAAAAACTTTTGATAGAAAGCTGAAAATCTACTGGTTTTTTTTTATAAAATCTTTTTACACAAAAAGGGGTCTTTTTGCAGAAAAAGTAAGATTTTTTATGCAAACTATTTTTTAGCACAAAAATCTTGAAATATGAAGTCTTATGTGAGGTGACCATTTTCTCAGTGAGATATCTGATGTGTTGAGGTACCCTTTCTCATTGAAGATTTTCCTGGAGTGTGAGTTGTGTGAGCTGAGCTTTTAATTGTTTAATACTCAGTCAAATGAAGATCATACAGTTTTGCATTTCTCCTCATGCTTCATGTGGATTACCTACATTTTAAATCTTAAAATCATCACAGGCATTCATACTTTGTCTTTCTTAAATGGAAACCAATTAGAAAATTGGTGTGTATTTAATTAAAATCTTTATATCCCACTGTATCTTCACAAAGGCAGCTTACATAACAGTACATTATGCACTATGTAAAACAGTGGATATAAAATTACAATAGCATGAAACAACATTAGCTACCTTGAATCCCAAAGTTTTCTGAAATAGCCATGTCTTTTTTGCCAGACACCTAAAATTATAAAGGCCAAGATTACTTTTTAGGAAAGCTCCACAGGTATACTTTCACGGGAATATGGTCTCCTAAAATTGCTGAGAAAGGGAGGACGGAGGTAACCAGTGCAGCAGTGGCATGGACAGTTTCAATATACTTCTGTAAGATTCATGTCACCTCTTCTGAGCCAGTCAGTGGCCATGTTAGTTTTGGGGCTGTGTAGCTGTACCAAGTTGCCAGACTAGTATGTGAGCAAGGTTGCTGTCGCAACATTTGAATGAAGGAAAGCACTTGCTGATGGACTTATTGGTGTCCAAAACCCCACACGCCCTCTTTGCATTACACTTCACCTCTTCCTGTCCCATTCAGTCCTTCACAGCTGTTAGAAGCATTTCAGAATTTCCACTGCCTCCCTATTTTCACATATTGATGGGGTAGAACTGCGTATCAAATACTCTGTGCTTCAAACTTTTGCCTAGCAGTTTTGTGAACCAGTAAACAGAGTAAGGGGCAAGATATAATGATGTTGAACTCCATAGTCCAGGATTCAACAAAGAGCTGTCTTTGGGCTTCAGGTGGCCCCTCAGTGTGGCCAGTGTTGTTCTCAGAGTCTCCTGCCCTTTTGTTCATATATGGTTTTGAAAAAGGGGCCCTTCTGCCTAAAATTGGTCATAGGTTAAGTATATGGTAAAACTATCCTAGGGTCCTTAGAGGGTCTATGGGGGCTTCTAATTCTTTTTTTTTTAAGTTTAAAAGGGTCTCATCGAACTGACTTCAGTGGGTGGCAGGAGTGGAGGCAGTCCTCAGAGTCTTTGGGGAGGGATTATGACCCTCTGGAAGTTCCCATCCCTACCATAATCCATACGTCAGGAGTGAAAATCATCTAACCCTCCATCTGCTGTTGGACTGCAATTTACAACATTCTTCAATAGTGGGTATGCTGACTAGGGTGAATGGGAGTTAGAGTCCAACATTTGGAGAGCTCCATGGCCTCCATCCCAGCTATAGATAAAGGAAAGAAGAATTTTCTGGAGCTGCAGGGCAGCTCTTGGGTCCAGTTCTCCTTCAGGCAAGACCCACTCCCCACTAACCTGTCTGATGGGGAGTCATTGCAATGATAAGGAGCTGAGTTCCTATATTCTGGTCTCAGTCCCCTTCACCTCTGCGACACTTCTATGTTGACCACAAAAATAAAATAATAAAAAAAGTCCCTGCAGAATGCTCATTGGCAGAACATACTACAAGGCACATTACAGACTGAACTGTGTTTTGTACCAGGCATTTGAAATCCTGGACCAAACTATTTCATTTGCAAATGACGACAAATATAGATTTTGATCACCAGATACTGCTCTGGAAGAAACATTCACTCTCTGCCTCCTCATTGCCTTGCTATTCCTTTTTTCCCCTTTCAATATCTCTGATCCAGGAGTGTGTGTGTGCATGTGTGTGTGTATGTGTATACCTCAAGTACTACTAGATCTGTGCTACAAGGTGCCCTCTGGCATTTTCTTTTATCTGCTTCTCATTTCTCAAGAAGGTTGCCTAGCACTGCTGCTGAGGTTAAAAGGTACTCTCTCTCCTGCTATTACTATCACTTGACTCAGGTCTTTCTTTCAAGAGAGTCTTCTGTTATCTTGAGACTTTCTGGCCCAAATTTGTCTATATCTATATATGTTAATATTGAAGATGGGGGAATGTTTGCCTGCCACACTGTATACTGGATTTCAACCATTGTGGATGATATCTTAAGTAGTATAGCTATCCGATTGTATCAGACTATTTTAACTGCAGCAGCTCATGTCATTGTACTACCATAGCCAAAGTGACAGTCCAGCCATAGATTGGAAATATTACTTTTGTAGACTACTTATTTTACGTATTTATTAAGTTTATACCCCACCTTTCTCCCAATATGAAGCTCAGGGCAGCTTACAATTTGAGTTAAGACAAAAATAAAGTTGAAACAATGGAGAGTACAAAAATGAAAAAAACACACACATGAAGACATTAATTTAAAACAGTTTCCACAAGGCCAAAACATGTAAAAATAATAAGATGAATACCATATACCCCAATTAAAAGACCTTCACATGCCAGCAGAAAGAGATCACAGGGGTGGCCGGCCAACCTTTTCATGGGAGGGACCACTGGGAAGGCTCTTTCATGTCCTCACCAAACATGTCTGTGATGTTTTTGATAGGACCAAGAGAAAACCTTCCCCTGAGGATTTTAAAACTCAGATAGGATCATATGGGGAGAAACAGGCATTCAGATATGCTAGACTACAACTTTTAGAATTCCCCCAGGAAATATGATCAGTGGCCATACTGACTGGGCAGGATTATCAGTGTCAAAATGCAAAAAGTAACTTTTTCCATACTCTAATTCTAAACCTATCATGACTATTTTTTTTAAAAAAAGCCTGAGTGTATGAGCAACCATTTCTGTAGGAATGCAAAGGATTTGTAGGTTTACCAGTACTTCCCAGACAGCGCTGGCCTAAGATACCTTGTCAGCCTAAAACAATGTTCCTAGTAGCCAAAAACAGCCAAGTTATTTTGACATCAGAGTTGGAAAATCCCACAAGTACCTTCTTCCTCTGTCTGTTGATAAAAATGCAACAATAAGAATATAAATCACTAACAATTTTCCATCTACATATATATGTATACATGTATGTATATGTATATACGTCCAATATATGTAAAATATGAGAACCAGTGTGATGTAGTCGTTTGAGTGTTGGATTACAACCTGATAGACCAGAATTCAGTTCCCCATTCAGCCATGGAAACTCACTATGTGACACTTGGCGTGACATACACCCATGATAGGTTCGCCTTAGTTGGAAATGTTCCCCATAAGTTGGAAACTACTTGAAGCCACACAACAATAACAATGTGTGTTTGTGTGTGGGTGTGTATTGCTGTACTGTACATACATACAAATGGATTTATAGCAATTCACACACACAAGCATACACACACACACACATGAATTGCTATAAACCCATTTACTGTATTTCTTACATGAAACCTCCCTGAACAAAGGCAGCATACCTTTGAATTCCAGATTAATGGAGCAAACAACAGGGATGGGTGTTGCCTTCATGCCTTGTCTGAATGCTTCTCAGGAGCAGGGTTGCCTAGAAACTGAGAGCTGAATTAGGTAAACTGGCCATTGGCTATGCTGGCAGGATTTGAAGTGGCCTGTAGCCCAATACATTGAGAAGGCACCAGGTTGGAAAAGGCTGTGCTAAACCTTTGTTGTGATCCAGCTGGGCTCTTCCTTTTAGGCCATTGCCCCCCTATGCTATTATAGTGCTATTATTCCACTTTCAACAACCTGTAGAATTTTGGGGTTTGTAGTTTACTGAGGCCAAAGAACTCTCTGGAGGAGAATTCTAAATGCCCCTCCCTAAACTGCAAACCCCAGGATTCCACAGGAGGTTGAAAGTAGAATAATCGCAATATAAGTGTAGTGCGGAAACGGCCTTAGTTTCATAGTCCTCATCACCTATGCATTAGCAGGAGATGAAGCCGTAAAAGGGTCACCCTAAACCTCTGCTAAAGGGAAAGGAAAATGTATATGCTTTGCTTTCACAAGATGATGAGTAACCTAATGGGACTTTACTTGCTCATCGCAAGCAATCGTTCCTTTTAGAAGAATGGCAGAGAGAAATGTTTCAAGGCTGATTAAAGAAAAAGGAGCAGGGGAGGTTGATAGTTGGAGACATTGTTTTGACAGTGCCCATTAATTGTTTCAGCGGTGCTAATCAGAATCCTGCTCTACTTGCGCTCTAATATATTTACCCTCAATTCTGTCCAACAGATTTAGCCGGCAGTGTATTGTTGATAAGGACAAGAGAAATCAATGCAGATATTGTCGTTTAAAAAAGTGTTTTCGTGCTGGGATGAAGAAGGAAGGTAACTTTTATTCTAACCTCCTGTTCAGAGAAAAAAAAAACATTTTATATCAATTAGAAGGAAACAAAATCTATAAGTAAATAAGTGATAAACCCATGGTACCTACTGACATATATATATGGGGGGGGGGGGAAATATGTCTGCAATAGAAGTTAGCTTGCCTTTTTTTTCTTTTTTTTACTAATGTTAAAATTTAGCATGGGATCATTTTAAAACAAAACATGCCTTCTTCTGCTAGTTCTGTATAGATGGCTACAAGGAGCATACAACTTTGGCTACAATAGTTATACTGGCTATCGATCTGTTTCTTGGAATAGTTCAACATACTGGTTATGACATATAAAGTCCTATAGGCTAACAAACTGCATTTCCCCATTAACAGCTTGTGTGGGTCCTGGATCCTCAGGAGATGCCCTTTGTTCAGTTCCATGGGCCTAATTAGTGGGAATGCATGATAGGGCCTTCTCAGTGGCTGCCCCTGGATTCTGGAACTTCCTAGGGAGGCAAGGATGACCCCTTCCCCACTGTCCTTCTGTTGGCAAGCAAAGACCTTTTTTATTTTGAGAAATACTTGTTTTTAAGAGTGATTTTCAAATTTTTCACCAAAAATATCTCAAAAATATATACATAAAAGTATTATAGGATCACCCTCAGGGGAGAAAACACCTCAGATTTTCATTCTTACACGCAGGAATAGAGCAAGCAATAGCATATACTTCCCTATGGAAAGGAAGTTTTAAGGGAAATTTTGAACAATAACCCAGTGGATTCAATAATGTCACTGTTTACTTGCAACTGCAGCCACAAAGACTATTTCTCTTTTTTTTTAAAAAAAAAAACCCTAGGGAAAAGAGACATAGAATCATAGAATCATAAAGTTGTGACTTTTGATGTCAACTGTTCCTTGTATATAAAGGCAACAGTTAACACCTAGTATACTTCCATTTCCGCACTACACTGTTCTAGTGCTATTATTCTACTTTCAACATCCTATGGAATCCTGGTGTTTGCAGGTGTTTCCATTACCATTCTATACTGCAGGACTTTCCAAATAGTGTGCCACAACACATTAGTGTGTCACCTGAAGTGTGTAGGTATGTTGCCTACAATCTTGGGAATGTGTTATTATTTATAAATCATATATTTTAAAAAATATATGAAAGGTTTTTATGAGATACGTTGTGTCCCCATACATTTTGCTATTACAATTTAGCTATATGGCTGTATCTCTTATAAGGGGTTAGTTTAACCTCCGGTTTGCTAGTAAAACTGAATTACTGTGTCGCGAAATGATACATGTCTAAAAAAGTGTGTCACCAGTGTGAAAAGTTTGGAAAGCTCTGCCATAGTATACGTATGATTTTCTGGACATATTTAATTCCCTATGTTTGAGTTTCCAGAAAGTCTTGCACATACTAGCAGGATGTTTCTTTTTTCTTTAATCTGCAGGTTTCAGGTTAACCTATCCCAATTTTTGAAACAAGTAAGAATCATGGAGCTGGGTAATAGAGATCAGTGGGTCTGGTGTAAGCGTGTTAATGAATCTTCTTTGACTTTTAGCCAGAATTGAAAAGGAACTGTCCTCTTTTGGGAATGGCGTCCAACACATTGGATAGCTCTTTCAGTTCAGATAAAAATCCAAAGCAGATTTTCCACGCCACTGACATGAAAGCCATCAGCCTCTGCTGTGCTTATTTGTTAATGAACAAAATTGCCTGGCTGTGAATAGCTAGATGAGAGTGACTTTCCTCTTGCCTTCTGTGCTCTTTTTAGGTTTTTTCTTTAATTCACCTTTTATGCTAAAGATTATATTTTCACTATAGGATTATCTAGAGCCTTAATCAAGTTACTTTTTAGGACTAAAAGGCCCAGGGGGCTTATGGGAGTTGCAGTTCAAAAAGGGTAATGTTTTCTCAGCTCTGGACTCATCATATACATATGTGTATTTGTTAAGAAGAAATGGAGAAATTGAATAACAAACATCGAACTGTGTACAAACAAAATAGTTGTTTCCAAGACACTTGGTGCTGTTGGTGCTTTAAATACCTTTTAATGCTCTCCAACCACTTACACTGGATGATCAAAGCAGTTAGGTGGCCATCTCTCTAGTGTGATTTTATATTTAAAGATTTAACCGCTATTTGTTGTTTAGTTACCAAGTTAAAGAATGAAAAAAGATAGCATTTTCTCCAGTTAAAAAGACTGGAGCATCATTCTTGATTCATGTCTACGTGACCATTTATCACTTAGTGTTTATCACTGTACGACATTTCTTATTATGACCTTAATAAAAGGCCCATCAGTGAATGTCCTTGGCTAAGAATGTAGTGCGCCTTCACCATAAAGTGCGTTCATTCTTCATATAAACTGCGGAACACTATATAGTGCACAGAATGCATTTTTATTGAAGCATTGGCACTGGCGCTCTACTTCTCGGATGCAGATTGCTTCCCTAAAAATAACAAGCAGATCATTGGAAATACAACTGCTGCTCTTATAAAAGGTTATGAGGTTCTGTATAGACTGAGGAATATGTTGATCAGAACTGTGCTTTTCTATCCTTGATGTGACCTTGTGCATAAAATAGGCCTAGAAAAGCTGAGTGGTAGCTGCATTTATCTCTTTCATTTTTGTATTAAAAGGGACACCTTATTGCTTCACCAGCCTTGTAGATCCACCATCCCATTGTCTTTCTAAAGGCTCTTAGGAGCATTTCTGTATCAAGCTATCTGTTCAGCAGCAGAGCTTGGGAAAGATAGTTTTGGGATTACAATTTCCAGAATCAACTGTTACAAATTCCACTTAGAATTCATTGTTTAATAGTCACAAAAACTTGTCACACTGCCACATCTTTAAAGCTTGCCATGGACTGAAAAACATCAGTAGCCCTTTCATCACTTCAAACCTGTTCTAGAAAGTTGGCGAACTCTGAGTTGCTCCTGGAACTAGTTAGTCCTGGAGCTCCATGACCAATTCTGATTTAATCCTGGAGTTAAATCCTGAAGACTGGTCCCAACGCAAGCAGACATTCTAAAAAACAAAACAAAAACAAATTTGTCAATAAGAGAGATGGAGACGTCTTGATGCCCCATTCATCTGCATGATCATCAACTCACATTCATTAAAAGTAACTATAATGGAGTTCAGTGCTGCAAGTTCTGATACATGTGTATAAATTTGCAACTTTCCAGTACATTCCTATGCATTTTTACTTGAAACTCCGCTCCCTTGAATAGTCTCAATAAGACTTACACTCAGGTAACTGTGCTTAGACTTGCAGTTTAAGACCACAGTGCCATATAATACTGATTTACCTGAGAGTAACTCCAATGACCTCAGTGAGATTTACTGCTGGTTGCACATAATTTAGCACTGTGGTGTTACTTCTTCTTAGTTCCCTCCAGCTCTTCCTTTTTTCTTACCTTCTGATTGCTGAATAACCAGTGTAGACAGGATATAGATCGGTATCTATTGATAGATCTTTGGGTAACTTAGTCAACTGCCAGCAATTGTTTTGTTCCAAATCTTTTAACAGTGGGAGAAAAAAAATATTCTTTTCCCCTCTCCCTATTCTTATAGGATGCAAAAGAAAGTAGGGTTCCTTTAGTAGCAGTGCAAAAGAGGGAATTTCAGCATCTATAACTTCTCTTTTTCCTGTATTGTCTGAAATCCCTTCTCCTACACAGCTCTTAGAAGTGTAGGAGTTTTATTCTCATTTGCATGTGGCCACCATAACCCTAAATTATACCTGTGGCATTTGTTTGTTTTAATAAGGGTATATACCAGAGTATTCTATCAATACTGCTTATGGCTAACTTGTGGTGTGACCACTCCTGTTTTATTAGCTTGAAGGCCAATGTAAAATCAATGAAGTCTACAAACAGATGTTTGCTTGGGCCTTTGATATTATTAGATAACCAATATTATATTACACATATGGTAGGACTATTTCAACTGCAACCCAGAAATTACATGTGTGCTTTCAGTGTATTTTAAATAATAGTTGGTTTAGTAATAGTATTAATAGTGGGAGAAATAATAGTAATAGTAATAACAGTAAGAGTTATTGGCCTGAATTTTATTGTTAGTCCCAGCTAGAGTAGACCCATTCTATCAATATGAGTCACCCATGTGTTGATTTGAATGAATTTACTTTAGATAAGACTAATCAAGCACCATTGGGTGACACTGCAAAGGAATCATACAATGCTTTTCTTTCTTTCTCAGCAACATGGACATAACTATAATGGGATATTTTGCAGGGATGATAAGCAACACATACTCCATCCAATATGGATATATGATAGGCTTTAATTGGAGCGAAAAACCAAGATCTTCTGTCACTGGTGTTACTTGTTCTTTGATAACCCAATCACAACTACAGTAAAATTTTAGATTTCTCCATTGCTTTCAATTGGTAGGTTTGGTAAAAAAAAACTGGTTTCAAAATAAACTTTCCTTGCAAAGTTCCTTCTAAAGACAATGGTCACTCTGCACTGATCTCTACAGCTAACAGTTCTCACAGATTGTTCAGTCAGAGTGACACTTCATTGGCTAAGCATATTGAAAAGTGGTGTCAGGCTCATTATTCACAAAATGATTGGAAGAACAGTATATGAACATTTTGTCTTATATCCATAGCTCTACAAGGTCTATAAGCAGATCCTTTGATTTATAATCATCTGAAAGCTGATCATTTGAGACAGCTAGTGACTCACCTTTCCTCAGGTGGTAGTATGAAGGCTCTAGTCTGCTTAGCTCATTGGGAAATCTGTCTGTGCACATTATTATTATTAAGCAAGTTTAGTGTTTAGTAAATAGTGTTTATTAGAGGTGAAAATGGACTTATTATACAAATTACAAACTGGCTTGAAATCATATGGGGGCACTTGTACTGGTTGGGAGCATGGAGGCCCAGACATCACACTGAATTACCAGATCATTAGCATCTCATTCCTTGAGTTTTCAAAAAGTGAGACAAGGGTCAAAAGCTGGAGGACTAGAACTGGTTCTATGTCAACTTGTTTTAGAGATAGGCGGGAAGGAAATCTGAGTGAATGGATCCAGAATTTGGTGAGATCCATCTAACTAATGAGAGCTAATGAGAGCGAGGGGTGCCTGCTTTTTGATGGTAATATAATGTATCTAGCAAATGCAGTCTTTCTTGCCATTTCTGCTACGTCTTGCAGCACACATACTCTTGCATGCAGCACACATGAACTATGGAGAATATTTCCAGACCCACACACTGCTGCTGGGGATTGTGGAAAGCTGATGAGTGATGACACTAGCACCCACTCCCTGCTTTGTTCCAAATGCCACAAACATATGCACACACCAGCTCCTCACCACCAGCTCCCTTCATTCCTGGCTTTTTGGTGCATTGATATATGCACAAATGCAATACAAAACACCTTTGTGCTGAGCCAAAGAATCCTGAAAGGGGGAAGAGGCATGACAGAGGATTTGGATTTGGAACTGTCCCTGCAAACTTGGTGCAGCTGGAGTATATGACAAATATTGAATTTTATCCTCTTCCAATGCTTCTCATCTTGAGACAAATCTCACTAGTAAGAGACTCAAACCAACAACTAGCTTCAGCAAACAATTTAAGACCTGGCCCTCCTGACCCCAAACCCTGTTGCCATATCTAGCATTTAATTCTTTTAAAACCACAGTACAGTTGTTATTTCACATCACTGACATAAAGTGAAGTTAGGCCCTTACTTCACTCTCTCATCAGCATATACTTCAACTCCACTAAGGCATTAGTGAATCAGCATGTTGTGCATAGGTCATCTTCCTACATCAGCTGTTTTGACAACTCAAAAGTATCAGCAGCTTTTGCAGTTTCAGGACTATCTTTAAAAAAGCATGAGATACAACCTGAATTTAGACTAACAATGGTCTTAAACAGATATTGTTTTAAGAATATTTATTATAATACCAATATAAACATATAATAAAAATCTTTGTATTTTTCCCTCTGAAATAACTTTACCAAGTTTGGACAACACAGTCTCTCTTTTATATGGTTTCTGAATTATACTTTGCAAAGCAGTTCAACAACATGGTCCTCATGCAAATAAATTACAATAAATGTCTTTTTCTTCCTCTCCAGCTGTGCAAAATGAACGAGATAGGATAAGCACAAGGCGAAGCATTTCTGAAGGCAGCAACAGTCCTTCTATTAACACATTGGCCCAGGCTGAAGCGCTGTCTCGTCAGGTACACCAACCAGGACCTTCTTCTGTCTCCATAATTTCTAAATGTGGCTATCTTTTAGTACTGGTTAACACTGAAGTTAGATGAGATTATTTAAAGACAATTATAACTCTGTCTAGCTTTGCTTACAACAATATTTTATGCATGTTTCAGATTCAAAATAATTAACTACCTGATATGGGGTAAGGCAGTAGCCTAATTAGATGTAAGTTGTGAGGAACCTGATGAGATATTTCTCCAGACATTTTGAAGTTGATGGAATCTGATTAAGAGATTAAAGATCTATTTTTATTGTTACAGTGGAAACAGGGCTTGGCTTGGAAATGGCAAGGGGAAAGGAAGGATAGAGATATACTGTTGATCATTCTATCTAGCCCTCAAAGAACAACAGGGAAAAATCTTCATATAGCTCAAAGATTAAATGTTGACCCTTGTCTTTGGTGTTCTGTCTATCTCTCTGGGCTCTTCCAGGCTGCTTAAATGTGAGCTCTCATAGTATAGCTTCTTAATTTTTTTTTTCTGCATATTGTTTAGAGATGTAATTCTTCACTACATTTCTTCTAGAAGTGGGTGATGAGTTATTTCAGCCATTTAATTGCTGCTGAGACAAAGTCTTTGAAAACCTTGTCATTTTTGAAGGCTGTCTGCAATTTGGAACTTATTCTGTGCAAAATTCACTTGTGGTTGTTTCTCACAGAAAACAGCATTTTCTACCGGCACAGTAATATTTCAATGCAGCATTATTAAGTCCTGTGCAGAAAATTATGTTTGTACAGTGTTAATTTGCATAAAAAACTGGATAATCTGCTCAGAAAGCAACATTTTATGCATAGAGATGAAAATTTCTGTGTTGAAATATTATTTTCCAGGCAGATATTAATCCCTATGTAGAAAATGCTGTTTCCTGTACAGAAAATACTGTAATTGGGGATTTTTTTGGTGTAAAAGTCGCACATGATTGATTTGCATAGAAAACAGTATTTTCTGCATAGAAAACAACGTGTTCAGTGCAGGAATTAATGTTTCATGTTGAAATATTATTTTCCGTGCAGAAAATGCTGTTTTCTGTGAGAAACAACCACAAGTGAATTTTGCACCGAATAAGTTCCAAACTGCAGATAGCCTTCAGAAGCAACAAGGTTTTCAAAGACATTCTCTTTTTTTTTCTTTAAAAAACAAAACAAAACAAAAAAACTTGCATGAATTTTGCATAAAATAAATCCTGAACGGCAAATATTCCCATCAGTCCAAGATTGTTTTCATGTGGGCTTCTCAACACTTGAAGGACATGTTTTTTTTTACCATTTTCCGAATGTTTCTGAATATTCTTTCCGTTTCTAGTTTTTCTGATTGTTGACACTTCTACCTTTATTTATTCCCTATCTGTAGGTCCTTTTTTTTGTTGTTGTTGTTGGTGGGGTGGCAGCTTTGTGTTGTGATTTCTTGTATCCCCATTAGATGGTTTTTAAAAACTCTCTCTGCCTCTCTTTCTCTGTCCCTCCCTCGCTCCCTCCCTCCCTCCCTCGCTCCCTCTCTGTATGGTTTGCCAAGATTGGGGTGGACTTCTATATTTTTTATTTTTTCAGTAATTTTTCTTAGAATCATAGCGCATCAGTGCATTTGTGAAACAGGAAAACAAAATCGCAATATAAAAGTGTTAATTCATGATTTCACTGATGCACTAGTTCATTATAATATAATTCTTTAAAAAAGAGTAAAGAGGGAGAAGAAGATGAAAAAATTGCCTACAAACATTGTAGCCTATCTCACAATATACGTCTTTCAGAGAATGGCTAAAACTCTGGCATGAACCACAATAATACATGCTGCTTGGGACTATTTTGATCTTATATGTATCTGATTTTTTTTAAAGAATCAGAAGCTGCGAAGAAAAGGTAGTAGGTATTGCTAGAACTTGCTAGTGAATAGTTGACAATATACATATTAATAAAATCATTTGGATATTTTAAAGAAAGCAAAAAGAAGAACTACAAATATAGATACCAAAATTTTTAGAAAGTTTTCCTCTTTCCATTTCCTTCCTCCATATTAGTCACCACAACTTTTTAACCCCTTCCTCGTAGGAACTGCCCCTTTGGCACCCACCTTTGGTT
This sequence comes from Cyclura pinguis, assembly GCA_030412105.1. Classification (NCBI taxonomy): domain Eukaryota; kingdom Metazoa; phylum Chordata; class Lepidosauria; order Squamata; family Iguanidae; genus Cyclura; species Cyclura pinguis. The sequence goes on from CM059602.1 coordinate 223,499,484, forward strand.
TTTCTTTCTCCTTTTCAAATTTTGTAGCATGGCTATGAAACCTAACTGTTAGAAATGGGAGACATGATAGCTAAAATTTATTCACACTCACCTAGGAGTAGGTCCCAATAGGACTTCTGAGTAGATTGATGTAGGATTGCTTTGCTTGGTTTTGAAAAATGAGTATTACTGGTTTTGAAAAAAAAGTTCACGTTAAAACAGTGCAGGGGGACCCTGAAACTAGGCAAAAGGTGAAACTACTGCTGGAAGCTTTTGATTTAAAAAAAAGGGAGAGAGATTTGGGAAGTCTGCCTGGAGTTTGCATGTTGTTCAACCCAACTGTAGACATATCGTCTGCTATTACGTTGAGGGATTGTATATTGAGGGTGTTATATGGGGAAACTGTAGCCACATATAACCCATTTGGCAAACACACCTACAATGTTATTATTAACAGCACTCTAATCATTTTAAAACTTTGTCCACAATTTCTGTCCACTATGATCAGATCCCTGTTTCAAGCCCCAGTACTGGTACTACTGACATAAATGTTAAGAAAACTGCTGGCATTAGCGACGTCTGTGAATCTATGAAGCAACAGCTCTTGGTTCTTGTAGAGTGGGCAAAATATATTCCAGCTTTCTGTGAACTACGGCTAGATGATCAGGTATGATCTAATACATGGGAAAGGATCCACTACAGTTAACATATGCCCTATGTAACAGTTTTATTTTCAGTTTGGACAGAATATTGTGCTATTTAATTAACCTAAACCTGGGACTCTTGAGCAAAGTTTATGACATATTTGGGCCTAGGATCTTTCACTGCTGGATTTGAGATGAAGATTTGGTAGGGTTGGGCCTCGGAGCGAGAAAGAGCAAGATCAGGTTCCAGAATACTATTACCACACAGGCAGAATCAAAACCGCTTTAAAAAACAAATTCAAAGCAAGGAAAAAAATTAATGGCAAGCTGAGAAGAAAAAAAAGGGAAGTGATTTAATGATTTTACTGATTCACTTTAGTGGATTTTAGTTATTCAATTCCTATGGGTCAGTGCTCCTTTAGACTCAAAGCAAGCATTCTCTTTGTGCATGTGTGAATATAGTGTCTTGTTTTCCATTAATTAATTTCAGGTATGGGGAGGGAGGGAGAAGGAGATTTTACTTGAAACACAATACATTCTGGGAGGCTTATCCTTTCTCATCCCTATCACTTAGATTAAATTTTCCTGTTTATTACTATATTAGTTACATTTCTATCCTGATTTCCAACCAATGAACTCTCCTCCTCTCCTCCCTCTCTCTCTCCCACTATATCCTTAGAACAATCCAGCAAAGTAGGTTAGGCTAGGAGAGTTCCCCAGAATCACCCAATGAGTTTCATGGCTTAGTGGGAACTAGAATCTGGATATCCCAATCCCTGTGCAGCAGTCTGACCACTATACTATACTGGCTTCCACATTGGCATCTTGCTGGAGGAGAAAGTATTTCAGCGGTGCTAGGGAGGGGAGAGATAATTCTCATTGCTTTAAAAGTTCTTCCTCCCACACACTTGTCTGTAATTATTTAAGGAAAAGCTAGATGCCTAACTGCATGCTACAGATCAAGACAATTCTGCTTTTAACTCGGAAAGGAAATGCCAGAGAACTCTTTGTACTTCCTTTCCAAAGGGAAGTTGAAAGGCTGAAGCTAATGGGGTCAGGGCAACTAAAATATATCTAGGGACAGTAAGGAAATGTTTCAGGTTTTTCATTAGTTCTTTTGGTCTTGTATATACTAAGAGTCTGGCAACAAAGCAACAAGGGAATGTAGTGTCTTTTAGCATAGCAGCAACAGCTAGTGTATGTGATGTGTCTGATTTCATTTGCTTTATTTTTGATGCTTTATTTTTGATATTACCATTTTTCAAGGTTGCCCTGTTAAGAGCACATGCTGGAGAACAGCTGCTGCTTGGAGCAGCAAAGCGTTCGATGGTTTACAAAGACATTATTCTGTTAGGTAAAGATACCTTTATTTTTCTTCCCAACTGTACCATACATTCCATGTTTACTTAGAAGCAAGTGTTTGCAGCATAAGACTTGCAACCAAAAGCACACTGGGTTGGATCCAGAATTAGGCATGTGTGTTGGCGCAAGTGTCCACCTATCAAGTCCTTCTGACAACAGGCTCATTTTCCAGACAATGCTACATAGAAGAACCCTACTAAATGGAGTGGGCTATAGAAGAGAAAAAAAATCATGACATGGAAAACATCTTCCTTCTACAGAACTGTATGATGGAGTTTAGGGACCTTTGGCTGTCCAGAAATTTTGTTTTATAACTTTCATAATTTCTTTCCACTGGCCATTCTTGATGGGCGCTGGTGGAAACTGCAGGCCAAAATATCTGGAGGGCCAAAGGTTCCCCAGCTCTGCCACAGGAGAAAAAGGGTGTTAAGGTTTTTTTAATGTGCTTTCCTATCCAACATACACAAATTCTTTGTTCCTGAAGAGGAACAAAGTCTTCCAAAATCATATTAAAATGAGTCATAATCAATAACCATAATAGTATAATCTGCCCCTAATATTTGTCTGTAAGGATAGGAAGGTCTTTATTTTTGACCAAAACCCTCTTTTCCACTACTTTAAGAACATAAGAGTCTTTCTGGATTAGACAAAAGGCCTTTGTACTCCAACTTCTGGGAAGCATACAAGCAAGATACAAGTCTGCACATGGGTGATATAGGGCCCTTTCACACTGCACAATTATAATGCTGTGATTCCACATTAACTGCCATGGCTGCATTCTATGGAGTCCTGGAAATTATAGTTCAGTGAGGCAGGACTCTGGCAAAGGACTCTAAATAACCGTCTCTAAACTACCTATCCCAGGATTCCCTAGGATTTTGGCAGTTAAAGTACAATTGTTTAGTGTGAAAGGGACTCTACTTTATTAATATTTTTGTAAAATTAAGTGCTCCTACTACACATATGTTTATGGGGTGAAACAACATTATTTATAATTCTAAGTGTTAATGCACTTGTCTCATGGCACACTGTACATGGAAAGAAACAGTGGAGTGCATAGAGAAGCAACTTTGTGAAGATGTTGATCAGTACATATGTGTCAAAGAAAAACTAGAAACAGGGTAAATGTTATTAAGCTACAAGTATTGTTGCTAACACTGGTTTTATTTTCTTAAGGTAATGATTTTGTAATTCATCGCAACAGTTCTGAAATTGAGATCAGTCGAATAGCAAATCGGATTCTTGATGAAATAATACAGCCGTTTCAGGAAATTCAAATTGATGATAACGAATATGCCTGTCTAAAAGCTATTGTCTTCTTTGATCCAGGTATTTTCCAGAGTGTCCACAATTCTCCCAAATATACTAGAGAGAGAAAGAAAAGGAAAATGAGATTAAGATATTTGTATCAGCAGAACATTGTTGATCCTGGAAGGACTTTAGTTTAGGTTTCCTCATGGATGTTTAGAGGTATTTTAATTCACATGCATTAGGATTAAAGGCAGAAAACTTGACTGTACTCTAGGTGTGGCTTGAACTGTTTTTTTTTTTTAAGAATATTTCATTTGTATTCTGGAACTAAAATTGCGTAGAGTGAAAGGGCACCTCTTGTAACTGTTGGCATTGCCTACTTTCAGTAACAAGATTCCACTTAAATACCCTGATGATACCAGATCCCATCTGATCTTGGAAGCTAAGCAGGATTAGCCAGGGCTAGTACTTGGATGAGACATCAGCGATGTAGGCTATATTTCAAAAGAAGGCAATGGCAAACCACCTCTGAGTATTCCTTGCCTAAGAAAACCCTATGAAATTCATAGGGTCAACACAAGTCAGCAGGTGATTTGATGGCACATGCACACACATGCACCCCTAGCCACGGGTTTGCATGACACTTTCCACAGATTCCTTGCTTGCTTTTTGACATCCTCCCTAGTCACAGCTGCTTATATCCAACTGGCTTCTTATGGTCAAGCTTGGCCTCTTATGCTTGATCCTGAAGTAAGGAATCTTTGATCATGAAAATTCTCTCATAAATCTTCTCATACCTGAGATTAACATTTGAGAACTTTCCTTGAGTACCTCCTTTAAGAAAAGCTTTGAGAGTGATATTGAAGGCAAGAAATTTTTGGATAGGACTGCTTGCCTAGGAAATGCTCTTCCCAGTGAGGCTCACTTGGTCCCCAGAATTACCATCTTTTGGACTCCCAATTTTAAATACAGGGGAATGTGTTGTTTTACATTCTGTATTGCTTTATTGTTTATTGTTCATAATTTTTTTATATTTTAAATGTAAGATGCCCGGAGCCATTTTTAAAGAAAATGATGTACCTGAAATGTAAATAATGACCAGATGATATATAAAAGAGATGAAAGGATGACAGATTCATTCAAGGAAGAGCCATTTGAAGATGAACCAATGATTTTAGAAAGTAAAGTGGAGCACTCAGAGCATTGGGGAGAAATAAATCTCCAGAAACAGTTGGCTTACCAAAAGAGCTGCTTCAGGCTATAGAGAGAGAATCTACTCAAATTCTAACTAAAATCTGTCAACAAATATGGGAAACAAAGCAATGCCCCACAGATTGTAAATGCTTAATATATATTCCAGTCCCCAAGAAAGGTGACACCAGGGATTCTAGTAATCTCAGGACTATTGCATTGGTCTCCTATGCCACCAAAGTGATGCTCAAAATTTGACAAGAAAGACTTTTACCATATATGGAGCAAGAAATGCCAGATGTCCAGGCTGGTTCAGGAAAGGAACAGGCACTAAGGATCATATTGCAAACATACATTGGATAATGGAGTGCACCAAAGACTTTCAGAAGAAAATCAGTCTGTATTTTATAGATTATAGCAAAGCCTTTGATTATGTAGATCATAAAAAACTATGGCTCACTCTTAAAGAAATGAGTATACCACAACATTTGATTGTCTTGATACATAACCTGTACCCAGGACAAGAGGCTACTGTCAGAGAAACTGAATGGTTTCCAACTGCCAGGAGGCTTAGGCATTTTATTACCCTTTCTGTTTAAATTGTACACCTGGCAGATCATACGTAAAGCAGGATTAGAGTCAGAGGAAGGAGGTGTGAAAACTGGAAGAAGAAACAGCAACAATTTAAGACATTCAGATGATTATAGCAGAAAATAGCAAAGACCTGGAATGATTACTGAAATAAGTCAAGGAAGAAAATGCAAAGGAAGGTTTATTGTTGAACCTTAAGAAAACAAAAATAATGACCACAGATGATTTACCTAACTTTGAAGTAGACAATGAAAATATCAAATAATTCAAGATTTTCCATACTTTGGCTGAGTCTATCAGAATGGAGACTGCAGTCAAGAAACCAGAAGAGGGCTAGGACTCAGAAGGGTAGCTATGAAGGACATGACTCACAAGACAGTGGCCCTTTCCGCACAACAACTGTGTCCCGGCATGGGCACACGAGAGTAGCAGGACCACAACGATGCTTCTGCATGGTGTTGTCGTGATTCGCTCTTCTCCTGTCACCAGCCAGTGCAATCACAGGGTAAATCATTGATGGAATTTCTACATCAATGACCCCCCAATCGCATGACATTCCCATCCTTCCTGACCATGCAGAAGGGCAGGAAGTGCAGTAGAGGCACTTCCTGTGCAGCATGGGAAAGAGCCCAGCTGCACTGTGGAAGGCAGATGCGTGTCATTCACACTCTCTTCCCCGGGGAGCTGGTCGGGTAAGGGGGAGTGTTCCCATCGCACTCCCTTCCAGCCAAAGGTGCTGCTGAGATCACAACCAAGGACAATGGGATCAGGTAATGTGCGGAAATGGCCAATAATGCTTGGTAAGGTATAAGGCAGTAGGAAAAGAGGAAGACCACATTACAGGTTGATAGACTAAATCAAGGAAGCTATGTCCCTAAGTCTGCAGGACCTGAGCAAGGCTGTCGATGATAGGGTGACTTGGAGTTAACCACAACAATCTTTACTAATTTTTTACTGCTTCCTGCTCTATTCCAGGAATAATCAGTACACAATTTGAGGCAGGACTTGGTCCTGGGCTATATTTTTGGTTCCAGAGATGAGTTCCAGACCATCTCAAGTAATCATGAAAAATGCTTCTGAGTATGTGCAGTGTTCATCTCCCCCACCCACCCGCCGCCACTGCATAATCTATGCGTGAAAACCTAACATAGACTTAAGGAGTGGTGTTTCTCTTCAGGATACAGACAAAGTTCTGAGACATTCCTTTTAAGCCTCCTGTATCACTAGAGGCTCTGTAGATGACTGGGAAGTGTAAGTCTATGCTTCACTGAGTCCCCCCCCCCCGCTTATGTGTCTTATCGTTGTGTAACTCTTTTAAGTTAGTATTCTTTTAATAGCATATTTTATATAATTATTTTTAAACACTTTTTAATGGTCAGATTTTAGCTCTACTTTGTTTTATTTTATGCTGTAAGCCACCTTGGATCCTTATCAGGTGGAAGGAGGGGTATGCATTAAATAAACTTAATTAATTGATTGACTAATGAAAGCTTCTATGTTCCCTGAAGATGCAAAAGGACTCAGTAATCCAATGAAGATCAGGAACATGAGGTTTCAAGTTCAGATCAGTTTGGAGGATTATATCAATGATCGCCAGTACGACTCCAGGGGACGCTTTGGAGAACTCCTCCTCCTGCTGCCTACTCTACAGAGTATTACCTGGCAAATGGTTGAGCAAATACAGTTTGTGAAACTCTTTGGAATGGTTAAAATTGACAGCTTACTTCAGGAAATGTTATTAGGAGGTGAGTATCAGTAGGTTTAATAAATGATACCTTTCTTTTCTTTATTGGTCCTAGATATTAGAGAGCTGCCGCTACTTGGCACACACAGTAGGGGGCTAGAAGGCTCAATAGTTTGATTAAGTATAAAGAAAACACCGTTACTTAAGTTGTTCCATTTAGACCAGTGTTGGACAACTCATGTCTCTACAGATGTTGTTGGACTATGGCTCCAATAAACCCTCATACTTCACTCTGCTTGCTAGGAATGATAGGAGTTGTATTCAAAAACATGTGGAAGTCACAATTGATCATCCCTAATTTAGACATTTGGATCCAATTAAAACTGCAAAAGGCAAGTGGAAGTGAGGTCATGAGGCTTAGAGCAGAAATTATTTTACCATCTTTGAAGGTAGTGGTATATAGAAGTATTCTAACTCTGTTTCAATATATCTCACATGATTTTATATGCTATTTTATAATTTGTATTATTTTAAACAGGCAAAATATATTAGACATTGGCTGAATCTGAGTGGGAATGAGCCAGTATAAATCCTCAACTTTCCTGTTCACCTCCCTCCCTGACTATCCTTGCCCAAATACGCCATGAAGGGGGGGATCAGAACTTTTCATCTCAAGTTTTGATTAAATTGCAGCTCAAATCACACAAATTCAAAAAATTGTGGTTAATTTTAACTTGGGTTTGCTTCAAGGAGCAACTTCAAACCAGAAGCTGGGTTGTGTCAATAGTTCAGATTAGCTTTTGTTTGTTGGGTTTGGATATAATACTAAGTGGAAGTTAGTCAAAGATACAAGCAAAAGCTTTTGATTTCCTCTGGAAATCTTTTTGAAAGATGAAAGAAGTACAACTTCCATAGACTCATTCATGTCACAAGAAAAAACAAATGGCTAGGCACCAATTGCAGAATGGAAAAGGAAGGACCTGTAGACATTTAGGGATGGCAATATTTATCAGTCACACTTTGTCCAACATCTTAATTTCTTAATTAATTAATCATCTTAATTAATTAATCTTAATTAATCTTAATCTTAATTAATCTTAATTAATTAATTAAAAATCTTAATTTCTTCTCATCTCATATGCAAACTTTTGGAATTTCAGTGACTTCTTAAAAAACAAAATGAACTGAAACTCTCCACTATTTACATTGGCCATATCCAATTGTTTTTGTTGTTATTGTTGTGTGCCTTCAAGTCATTTCTTGAAAAAACCCCTATGGGGTTTTCTGAAGCTGAGAGAATGTAACTTGCCAAGGTTACCCAGTGGGTTTCCATGGCTGAGTGGAGATTCAAAACATGGTCTCCCAGTGTCCTAGTCCAACACAAACCTCTACTCCACACGGACTGCCAAATCCAATAGGAACAACTATTCTTAGTATGGAAAGGGTTATATTGTAGGAATGTGCCATAATGTAAGCAATATTTGGGCAGAGGAAGTGGGTGGGTGGGAAGTGTCTTAATCCAGACACTACAACCGCGATGTAATATACAAGGATTCAAACCCAAGGAGGTAAGAATTCAGTGTCTGAAAGCCCTGGGCTGTGGTTAATAAATTTCACTTTTCCCCAGATTCACTTTTGAAAAGATATTAAATTCTTTCTCAAGAGGAAGAAATGTGAAAATGTTGGGAAATTCTTCTTTAAAAAGAAAGTGAAATAGTCATCTATCCCCAACTCTATATGCACAGAAAAAGATTTATTAGGCATAATGCATTTTGGAAAAAAAATCCTTCAGGGATGCTGCAGGTTAGAGATGATATGAATTTGTGATACACAAAACTTATTGATAAAACATCAAACAAGCAAATGGCACATGTTGTAAAATCCAGAATCAATCAAACAAAAGCGATAATATTGTACTTAATTTGTTTTGCCTAACAAGTATGAAACTAACAATCACTCATGAGTACTCTAAATGCCAATTAAAATATTTGTATAGGGAAAGTAATTACTATTTCTATATTTTACAAAAATATTATATTACAAGAGTATATCATTTTTACATACAATAGAAAATGAAACCAGAGGAAGCAATGGAAGGAAAACAGACGGTGTATGCAGACTCGATGAAACTATCTTTTAAAAGAGAGGTGGGCAAAGTGTGGCCTGCAGGCTGCATGTGGCTCCAAAGGCCCCTTCAGGGATCAATGTTTTTGCCTCCAAATGCCCTTGAGTGAGTGGTGGCATTTTTGCCATGTTTCCCTCATCTCCAGTGTCTTTTAGGTCCAGGAGACGCTTTTCCTAAAAAGAGATAGTAAACAGGGAGTGACTTTTGGTCATTTCCTATCTTTTAAAAATGCCTATCCCAGGCCTAAAATGGCCTATGTGAAATTTAACACATGGTGAAAATGCCCTCTAGAGGGCATTTTGGTGCAAGAATGTTTTTGATGTTCTGCAGGGGTGTGTGGCTCTCCAAATTCTCCTGGGGAGGTAACATGTCCCCCTATCCTTCCACAGTTTCCCACTTCTGTGTTAAAAGATGATATTAAACCAACTGGGTCCAATGTGTAATATTAGTTCTACCTGCTGAGAAATATCTTCTGTGAATAATATTGAACCACTGAACACCAGTGGGTTTTGGATTCAGTGGCTGACATCCTGCTCAGTGTTAATAAGATTCTAAACTGGATTTACAGTATTGTAACTGTTGGGGATTCCTTTTTATGTTTGCTGACAACTGAAAATGACCCGCTCCCCTGAACTTTCCTGGCTCCAACTAAAAGGTAGATTTTGGGGAGGGGGGATGGCATCAACAGATCAACTGATGGAGCTCTGTCATCATACTTATGTCTGGTCATGCAGGATCTTGGCCACTATATCCTGTATTGCATTTAATCCTGTATCACATCCTCGCTTCTGTCAAAAAGCGACACGTGTCAGTCCATAAGATCTTATGGCTTATTTTGATTAGGAAAATGCAACATTTCTTGTAGCAACATGCTAATTTGAACTGATGCATGTTCTGGTGCTTTGTTGCAGGTACTTCTAATGAAACTTCTAATCTCCACCCAACACATCCTCATCTAGCACAAGATCCACTCACTGGACAAACTTTGCTTATAAGTCCAGTAACTGTTCCTGTACATTCAGAACAGATCTGTAAGTTTATTGCAAATATCATTTGATATAGCTTCTGTGGCTTATTTTTATTTAACTGAGGAATCAAGTTTGGTTGTATTCCATCATTCCATCCATATGATGAATTTTGGTGCAAGTTATTTTTACCAAAGAATTGTACCAGATGTGGACACAAAAATGTTTGTGCCAGGGGAAGGCTTTTGGAGGGCACAAAATGTGCTCTGAAGAAGTCCTAATAGCTATTGGTGATGTATGTACCATTGTTTTGTCCTTTGCTCTTGCTTCATTGTAGGGATAGAAAGAATATTCAAAAATGTTTGAAAAAATTTGGAAAAAAGGGAAGAATCCTGGACAAATTAAAGTCTTTGTATTTCAGGAGTTATCCTATGCAAAATTTGCACAAGATTTTTTTATGTAGAACGCAGCATTTTCTCCACAGAAAGTGTCATTTCCTGCCCAGAAAAAGCTGTTTCTTGCACAGAAGATGCTATACTTGGGGACTTATTTGTGGGAACAATCCTGAATCACAGATCAGCTTCAAAAACTTCCATGCAACAGGAAGAAAATTTCTAAAATTACTCACTACTTCCATCAAGAAGCTTAGGGAAGAATTATGTCCATACTTCATAGCCAGTTCTCCCTTTCAATATACTTTTTGAGTGATTTCAGCTAACTAGAGATCCTATAATGAACATAATGATGCTACAGGCAGACACAGTCTGGTGTCTTTCATGTCAGTTGGGGTAGCGAATCTGTTCTTCATTTTAGTCTGAACTTCAAAGAAGCCATACAGGGTGCTGAACCTGTTTGGATTTCTGACATAGAAGATGCCAGCCACACTGCTGCCTTCGCCAAGAGCCTTTGCACTCACTCCTGAACAGCTACAGGGGATGACATGAACATCCATGTTGCTGAAGCAGCTGGGTTATCTTCATTCATAAATTGGATATAGATGGGGAGAAAATGTTTGATTGCTACAAAAGGAAGAAAGTATGCATAATCAAGTCCCTACTTTAGGAAATGGCATGATCGTGGAGATGCCTTTTGCATTCTCAAGGCCTTACCAAAGTGGTTGGAAGTTTTTACAGCAAGTGAATGCATTAATGATGAAGTAGCCTCCTACTTCCCTCATTTCAGGGTTTCCTTAGTGAAGATAAGCTTTGGCTGTCACTTTACTAAGGAGAAAGAGGATCTCTTTTTCCTTTGCAACCTGCTGTCCAGTTCATCCCAAGCCATTTTGTAAAATAGGTATAGGTTAGCCTCTGGGACGGGGCGGGGGTGTCCACTCTAGGCTCTAAACAGGAGTTTTCAATATTATCATTGGTAACGTCTATCTCCACTCTCCCTACTTCTATTACTTGGCAGCCTTCTCATATATAAAATTTATTCACAAGTTTAGGGGCTGGGAAAAAAACTTGGGCCTGAATGTGTGATCATTCCATGTCAGATTAAGTAGGGTAGAGGTGCCTTTGACACAGAAATATGTTATTTTGCTGTTGACTGTACTATTCTGCATATCTCTCACAAAATTTCTGAATAATTTTGATAGTGCTGGAAGCACTAGGTTGAAAACAGTGAGGAGTGGTTGGGTGTCCCACTCCACACTAGGAGATCCCTATATTGCATCTCAGGATATTGTGTTGAAGCCTCAGTTTAACTGAGGCCCTTTTCGTATGGCATTTTCCATGTGAAAGGGCCCCCCCCGAGTGTCGCGCAAATGTGAGGAGCGGTCCACACAATGCAGTCACATTTGTGCGACGCTTCAGGGCCTGGCAGGCACCGCTCGTGCACTTTTTCATTTTTGGCTTTAAGCCGAAAATGGTGCGCGGTCGCGCAGTGCTCCCAGGCCCCGCACGCCCTTACCTTGCATGCGGGGCCTCGGGAGCTGGGCCAGTCGCGCTTCCTGTCTCAGTGCAGCCTGTGAAGGTCCCGGGCTGCACTGTGAAAGGAAGAGGCAGGGCTCTCGCGCGAGCAGGAAGCTCGTGAGAAGCTGAAGAAACCTGGACGTGAGGGCCTCTCACAAGAGGCTGCTCGTGCGAGCACCGCACCCCAGCGCTGAGAAAAGGTAGGATGCGGAAAGGGCCTTAGAGGGTGACATACCAGCTATACAATGCAAGTTATAGGATGAGGCTTACATGATAGCTTTATGCTTCGACAGGCCCAGTTCCTCTCATCAACAGTATCCAAGCATAACTGAGACCAAGAGCTTGGAAAATTGCTCCCCCTTTTTTTTGACTAGAACTCCTAGAATTCTCCAGTCAGCATGTTTGTTGCTGGGGTGTTTCATCGATAACAACAACAAAATGTTCCCAAGCTATGATTAAGACAGAGGTTTAAGTCAGCGGTCAGACTGCTCAGTAACTGGATTCTTGCTGCATTCCACGATAAACTCTGTGTGCTAAATTCAATACAGAAGATCAATTGAAATGAATGGGACTAGTTAGTTGCCATTTAGGTAAGATCTATTGATTCCGCCTGAGTTGGGATGGACACTAGATTTAGCTCTGTGGGTAGTAACCACTAAAAGTTATAGACATGTATAAATTCCACTTCTTCTCCAAGCTGAGGCCTGGTTATTGCTATTGCATCTGCCCCCACTCTGTGCTTGTGGTACAAGCTTGATTAGATTATTGGTTAATTTATTTCAAATTCTTTTCCAGCAACTCCTGAAACTCCACTCCCTTCTCCTCCACAAGGCTCTGGCCAGGAATACAAGATATCTACAAACCAAGTTACGGTTATTTCCCAGCCATCTCTTCCAAAACAAAAGCCATTATGATACTAATCAGTATGTTTTGTAGTACAAGCACTATGTTAAACTATTATGACACTGGAAAACTCAGGACACAGAACTTCGACCCTCTATTAAACACGACAAGTACTGTTCCCTTTGAAGATTTTTTTTTTAAAGGTGCATCTATATATAGACAGAGAGATCACTTTTGCTAACATTTTTTAAAAACTTGAATTCAGATAGAATTTGTGGTTTCTAATAGGTAAATGGATAAAAAACTGTTCTATGTTTGCATTGCCTTTGACTCGTAATTGAGGAGGTTTAATTTATTGTCCCTCTATACCATTTGTCATCTTAAAAAATCTTAAGTAATGTTCATCGCAGAATGCAAAGTCTGATTTTAATAAAATTGAAATCTGAAATGTAGAAATAATGAAACAGCAAAGTGAGTGGTTTTAACAGTTAATCAAAGCAGGTGTCTCATTTTCTTGAGTACACAGTACAGGTTGAAAGCCAAAATGCATCCTGAAAGCATCTATATATGATGTGTGTGTGTGTGTGGTGAAACATTGCACATGTTTAATAAAAAAATAAGGCCCACTGTGTTCAGTGGAGCTTACAACCAAGGAAGTGTACATTAGACTACAAGTTGCATAAAAGACAGTCACAATCATTTCAGCGGAATTTATTTTCCACTGTGGGACTTGCTGCAAAATATTTTTTGTCTATTCTTAGCAGAACTTTTTGCTTTTAATGTACAGTTATTTTCTTGTAGGCTGCTTGGTTATATTGAGGAAGTGGCCTAAAAGGATTAATGATTTAAAACAGTAAAAAATAAAATAAGTCTGCTGCCAGAAACTGGGAAAAGTTCTTTCCCTCAACAATGCCGGTCAGTTCCATGCTGATGGGTGGTGAATTTGCTCTGTCTTATAGGCTGAATTTTAAAGGAGTTCTCCAAAGTCCCAAATCCTGTTCCCAAAATAGATTCAACACCATGGATAGTATCATTAAAATCTGCACTAAAATCCAAAATCTCCTAGTAAAATGGAAGCCACTCGCCCCTGCTCTTTCCTTAGGCCTGCGCTGGAAACATTAGACCTTTTGGAGAAACTTGGAGATTTAAAAAACAAAACCTATTTCCATTTTGCCCCCCCCCCCGTTTTCCCCCTTGAAATAAATAAAATGTGTAAAAACTTATCTCCTATCCAGAGGTGTTACATTGATTACCCCTTGTTATAATTCTGTTGTACTCAGTTCTTTTCCATGTAATGTCAGAAGTCTTGGACTCATGGGAATGACTCCGTGGCATGGGTAGTATCCACATCAATGTTGTCCTACCTACCACATCTGTGGTATGATCCCATGTGCTGAGCAGCAATTCTGATTTCATTTAGATGTAGAGGGGACAGCCTCATTAGAAGGAGCATCATCAAAAGCTATGGATATGTTAGAACCAGACATAAGCCAACATGGTTCACCAGGAGACCCTTTCACATGCATTATATGATACAGCTTCTCCACCTTTGTTTTCCATCACCAGACCACCAGCCTAGGCTATGGGTCATCTGGAAACTAGTGAAGAATAGATGAAATGCTCTACATTGAACTAGGAAACTGACCTTTTAAATTTACCACTCTTGAGGAAGGGGGGGCACAAGTGATGACCTGGGCTGAGAATTTGGATTTCAGATCTTTGTGGGTCAAGTTGTTCACCTGGAGCATTCCAAAGCTTCTGCAAGTCAGGTCTTCTTTAATTTGTGCCTTCCACTCCAAGACAGGACAGAGTGGTAGTGATGGAGAGAGAAAGGAGCCATTCTGTGGACACTTTGATCCTAGGCCATTTCTGCACTAGGCTGATATAGCACTATTATTCCGCTGTCAACATCCTATGGATGCCTGGGGTTTGCAGTTTAGGGAGGGGCCGTTGAGGCAAACCCTAGGATTCCATAGGATTTTGAAAGCGGAATAATAGCACTATAACAGCCGAGTGTGGAAGTGGTCTCGGTTTTGCTTAGCTAATGATGTTACATGAGCAATGCAGCAAGAAGCTAGAGGAACAGAGGTTTTGGTGCTTAGGATTGTACAGCATTCCTTGATTTATGGTAGAATGATTTTGGAGACTGCCAAAATGTTCCAGATATCAGAACTGAAACTGTTTCCCTTTTGTTTGAACTTGTTTGTTTGTTGTCTGTTTTATAAAAAGTACTCCTTCTTGTTAAATAATAAGTATATTGTAATTTATTAAGAATCTGATTTGTTTTCTAAGTGTAAAAATTGTTTTTTTAAACCAAATTGTACCAAATCAAAATAACTAGCTTTGTTAAAACACACATTGTGCTGAGCTTTCTGAACTATGATGTAATATATGAATGTAGGCTTGAGTAGCCATGAAATGGTTGCTGAAATGTTTTCAGATTGACTGTTTTTCATCAATCCTCAATAAACAGATATTGAAAACATATGAAAGTTAAATGGGCCTTGAAGTAACCTTCCTCCCCACCCCCTCCATAATGTAAACAGTAATGTTGGTTTTTTTTTAAAAAAATTGGCTGTCGTAGCCATAAGCAGAAGAAGTTAAAACTTATTGAAATCAGATGAGGAATACATAGCATCTCTGACTACATCAGCTAGAGCTTCAATTAGGCTAGGTTCCTCCTATTCCATTTCTTTACACTGTTCCTGGAAATCTCTAGAATTTCTAAGTGCAGTGTGCTTTGAAAATTGCAGTGATTGCATTGTTAGTCAATTGTTCTGTTTTTTGGAGGTTTAGATAAGAAATCACTCACAGAGGATTGTATGTATTGGAAAAATGGGGTTTCTGGTAGATCTACAATCAAATCCAAAGTTCTGCTAACTCATGTATGTGTGCATCCCTTATCTTATTCCTATTGTTTTCTTCCCTTGGGGGGAATTAACCATACCAGCTCCTTAACTTGTGCAGTTTAGGGCCTTTGTAGTGGTGACTTGTCTGAGGAATGGTGGAACCTAGATCCTGTGGTTCCACAACTCCCTGGGTATGCCTTCACTACACTCCCCAAATGCTCCACTTTTGGAGCTACTGTTGAGTGTGAAAGAAGAAGAGCGGTAAAGCTTTCTTCCATTGCCATGAGAAGACTTCTGGTAATGTACATCCCTGACAACTCATACAGAAGAAGGCCACTAAAACCCAGGGATCCCACAGCTATCTTGCCCAGGAGCTGAGGACTGGTCCCTGAGTTTTATCTTGCTCCAGGTACAACAGATTAATGAAGGTTTTATTCTAACTGAGATATTTCGTGCTTTCAATCAGTATACAGTCTTTTGCTTTCAGAAAGGAAAATAATTCACAGTGTGTACATGTACAAAAATAAGTCTTATTAGGATGAGGTCTCAAGGCACAAAGATACTGTCACCTAACTAACTCTAATTATGCTTGATTCTAGTTAAAGTCTGGATGGGAGATTGCTTGGGAAGTTCACCTACCCATCCTTTGTATGGTTATGCAATGCCAGTCAGTGTGCTTCTAACAAGGTGAGGATTCCCCAGTGGGCTTGCCTGTGGTCAAAAGAGGAAGTACATATGATAGGATTCAAGAGTAGAACAGAGTCAAAATGTAACGGGGGACCAATGCAAATTAACAGATGGCAGGCTTGGTTATATCTACTTGGCAAGGCAACCTTTCCCTAGCAGATGACTTGTTCAAATGGCCTAGTTAGTGTTGCTAATGAAAAAAGAACAGAGAATAATGTTACTCCCACTCCTTCCCTTCCACAATGATTTACTAAAGCAAAGAATGCTTTAAAGATGAGGTAATAAGGCAACAGAGAAGTAATTTAAAAAAGATATAGCCAAGACAATTTTAAGGCAAGGAAAAATTGCCTGCTCCAGTCTTTATCTTGCTCATGATGATGGTCATAGTTAATATTTTCCACATTGATTGTATCTGTGGGTGGGCAAATAATTTTTTTTTTAAAAAAAACCCTCGCTGTTGTGAGTTTCAAATAAATTGTTCATTCAGGTTTTTTTTTAAATGTTCCTCTTGGTAACAAGAATTATTTGATATACACTACGGCTTGGGACCAGAGATGCTCTTCTGCTTACAAATTTGCCATTTTTGATTTTTTGATTTTTTTAGTTTGGTGGAAGAAAACAGTGAAGGAAAACTGACCTTGAATCCCACACAAGATTTCTCTTTGCACACTCTTATGGAACAGCCTATGCAAACTAAAATCTTACAAGACATTTTAATGCCTACAAGAGTCTATATTGCTCTTTTATTTGTGTGCTACATTTCTCAGAAGAGATCCATTTTCACTCATGGAAGAATCTAGGAAACCATACTGCATTTTCTACTACCATGCCTGGATCAATGCCTATTCTTTGAATCCAATTCTTTGCATCAATACCTATCTTGTTTGTCTTTTTAAACTTCATAGCAGCGCAGTGAGGAAAGAAGACAGTTTTTGTTGCAGAGGACAGCAGGAAGGAATCAAATTTTTTTTTAAAAAAAGAACCTGTCATGACCTCAGACAAAAAGACTGAATCCCAGGTTGCAGGTTATTGTTTGCTTTGTTAGAAACATTATCACTGTTTTGGTTCTCAGCAAAGAGATCATTAAAAGAAGCAAAGCAATAACCAAAGTAAGTACTACAAATTACCATTAATTCTTATGAGATAGCTCAGGTAGGAGTCAGCTTCCCTTCTCTTTCACAATAAAAGTTCATCTCAGATACTGATATAAAAGGACAATCTTTTTCAGTATAAAGAGTGTATATTAAAATGAGAAAAGATTCTCTAACGTTTATTTGACCTTGTATAGTTTAATTAGAATAGTCACATTATCTCTGGATATCTAACTATCCATATTATTCTCTGCTTATGCACCTGAATAGAAATAAGGTGACAAGGAATATTAAAATGGTAGCCACATACCACTCTGAATAATTACATTCTTTTTTTTTCAATCACTCAGCTGCACTGCCAGTAGCCACAGCTTGAACTTCTACATTTTGGGAAGAAATCTACATATTCAAAGTGCAGTCAGAGGAAAAAAAAGACTCCAGTGTTCAAAAATAACTTTGATGTCAAACAAGTACATAAAGGCAGTAGCTGACAAATCAGTTTTGTTTAAAAAAAGGAGATAAAGAAAAGAAGGGAGGGAGGGATTAAAAATTTCCTGTCCAGGTAAATTCAATATACATAGATTTCTGTCAGAGCTGGAGTTTTCTTGTGCTGGTTAATATTTTCATATCTTCTTAGAACTTCATATTTCATTCTTAGACTTACCAAATGGATGAAAAATAGAAAGTCCTTTGGCAGTTGAGGGTTCAGCAGCAATCACATGATTCATGCATTTGACCATAACTTTTGAATCTGTCAGATGGAAAGAAGGTAATTGGAAGCTGATCCAACTGAATCTAGAACTAGTCCACTATAATGCTGTACAAATTTCTATCAAGTGTCTCTCTTCTGGGCTGTAGAGACACTGTATCCTAAGTGCACACAACAAGAGGCCCATCCACACTATGAAACTGTAGCTATTATTCCATTTTAACTGCCAAAGTTCCCTGCTGGGGTTTGTAGTTTGGTGAAGCACTGGAGACCGAAAATCCTAAATGTCCCTCCAAAAACTGCAAATCAGAGTCAGTGCGGTGTAGTGGCTTGAATGTCGAACAAAGGCTCTGGGAGGCCAGAGTTTGACTTTCTACTTGGTCACTAGGTGACCTTGGACAAATCACACTCGCTCAGTTTCAGAGGAATGGCAAACTCCCTCTGAATAAATCTTGCTGAGAAAACCCTGTGATTGGTTCACCTTAGGGTTTCTATAAGTCAGAAGTAAGACACACAACAGCAACAAACTTCAAATCCTAGGATTCCATAAGATGGAACCATAACTATAAATCGGAACAATCTGATATATAAAAGTCAAAGTTTGTTTCTCTGTGTCAGGCAAAGACCTCATATGATTGGCTGCCTAAGAAGATTCTATGGAATCCTGGGGTTTGCAGTTTAGGGAGGGTCCTTTAGAATTCTCAGCCAGAGAGCTCTTGGGCCTCAGTCAACTATGACTGTCTTGAATAGGCCAGTTGCTATGGAGATTAGGCCTAGCAGTATGGAGGAGGACAGTGTATTCCCTCAGGAAACCAACCTAATAACTCTGAATATAGATTGGATTGGGGAATATGGAGAAAAGTTACAGGTACTGGACAATAAAGTTTGGAGAACTAGAGACACAGGATCTCAAATCTTTCTGACAAGTACTACCTATGAGAAAATAAACCCGGGCAACGCTGGTAGTGTTATAATTCTGTAGTGCAAATGGGCCTTTGGAGTGGCCTTCAACCTTGCAGTATTTTAAAAGATTTTACAAACCTGACAGATTATATAATCTATCTTGAATCCTCTTGGTCATCTAGATTAGACCTGTTGAACCAATGAGATTTATCAATGTTTGATTTCAGCAATCAACAATTGATTCAATGGGTCTACTCTAGTTGATGCTAATGGACAGAATTTGGGCTGATGTATGCTAGCTTTGCCCCCTGTAAGAGTGGGTGTGGATTTTATTTTAACGTGCCTTGACAAGCAGTTTCCAAGATTTGCACTTTTATACATACTCAGGGAGAAGACTGGTTCTTGTTTTTTAAAAACAAAACAAACGACCAAGGAAATCGATGCTGAGGTGACAAGGATTTGATTGTTATCTCTGACAAATATAGCTCTCTTTTCTTCTGGCTTTCTCATTCTCTCTCTGACTGAATTGATTGGTATCCTTAAGGCCGTCCACCTATTAGACCAAACCAAGAACTCATAGGGGTTACATTAGCACACACCTCTTCCAGCTGCACATGTGTAGTCTACAATGCCTGAATAAAGTTTTAGAATTAAAAGAATCTGGAATTGAAAGCCCAGAGATTTTCAATTAATTTTAAATGACTATAATTTATATCCTAGTCCTTCCCATTTCATAGTGGTTATTTGGTAATATTTCAAAGGAAGACAATGGCAAACTACTTCTGAGTATTCCTTGCCTAAGAAAACTCTATGAAATTCATAAGATTTCTGTAAGTTGACAACCAAATTGGAGGAACGTGCACACACATGCAATGTGAGAAGATGTAAAGGAAGTTTTTCTACTGAATAGCATTTTTCTAAATATAAATGTATGTCAACTAAGTGTTGTTCTTCTCATAATAATGATGCTGCAGCCCTTTTTAGAACAGCTATTTATAGCTAGCCAGCTCCAACATGCTAAACCATACCATACCATAATATACCATGTCCACAACACATCAATAATACAACAGTCTTCTGAGATGTAAATTGCTGTTCATCTTTTTACATTAAACAAGACAATTCAGAATGAAATTAGATTTGGTTTTGTCAGTTTTGGTGACATTTTCCCCATTTCTGAGGCAAGTTCTTGTGCATTTCAATAAAGTTTGCACAACTGAAAAAAATGAGACCACAATTGCCTTGTTGCACAGACTAATAAAAGCAATAGCACTGGATAGGCTTGTATATCTTTAATGATCAATCACCCTGTCCATTGTCCTTCTTCATTGGCAAAGGTCCTGTATGGCACAATGCAGTACGCAGAACTACACTACAGCAGTTAACTCAACACTCCTCAGACTTATTGTTTCCCCACTCCAGCCACTCTCCAATCATTATGTGGCTGCTGGAGAACAGGGGCTGATATCAGAGAATTATCTGGGTATGTTCCTGAGTAAATACTTACAACATCCACTGATATCCACCAGGATGCTCCAGAGGTCTCAGCAGATGTAATCATTCTGAATCTGACTATGGGACATAGCCAGATGATTGTCCACTCCTCTCTCTGCATGAGCCCTGGAGTGATCATTGTGGAGGGCTGTATCAGGTAAGTTGGTGTGGCTTTGGCTGTTGCAGAGAGTGGAAGAGAAGATCAATTGGCAATTATGTTAATAAATGGAGAAAGAACACCTAAAAGTGATATCAAAAAAGTGACAAGGCAGGGATGCCCTCTGTCTCCTTTAATTTTCTTGCTCATCATTGAAATATTGAATATACAAATAAGAAACGATATAAAAATAAAAGGAGTACATATTAAAAACCAGATGTTCAAACTTAGGGCGTTTGCAGATGATTTGGTTATTTTCTTAGACAACCCAATTCAAAGTATAAATCGGTTAAAAACGGTATTGTATGAATATGGAAAGGTGTCATGATTTAAGGTGAATTCGGAAAAAACAACTGTAATAACTAAGAATATGACCAGTCAAGAGGAAAAGGAATTGGAAACAGAATCTCAATATAAAGTATCAAAACAAACAAAATACTTGGGAATAAATTTAACTAAAAATAATATAGATCTGTATGTTAACAACGATAAAAAAGTTTGGCAGACGGGTAAGGAGGATTTGGAAAGATGGACAAGACTTGACATATCATTAATGGGAAGGATTGCAGTAATAAAAATGAATATTTTGCCTAGAATGATTTATTTATTCCAAAATCTACCCATAATAGTTAATGATGCACCCTTTAATCAATGGAGGAAAGTTCTTTCTAAATTTATTTGAAATGCTAAAAAACTTCGAATAAAATGGAATAATCTGAAAGATATTAAGGAAAGAGGAGGACTAGGAATATCGGATTTAAAGTTATATTACCACGACTGTTGTATTGAATGGTTGACTACTTGGATTAAGCTGGATAATGAAAGGTTATTAACTCTAGAAGGGGCAGATCTACCTTTCAGATGGCATTCATCCCTATGGTATGAGAAAGCAAAAATAAATAGAGAGTTTAATAACTATTATATCAGAAAGTCCCTACTGAGAATTTGGTCAATGTATAAAAGAAAATTCTACACAAAATTACCGTTACATGAAGCTTTTTATAGGTGAGAGAAACCACAATTAAATAAATGGATTATACATAAGGATATAGTGAAATGTTAAGGAGATTAAAATCGTATTAAAAAGTAAAGAAGAATTGATTAAAAGCAGACTTTCCACCAATTGGCTATTACAGAGACAACTTGCAGAGAAATTTAAGATAGACCAAAGAATAACAGGAATAGAAATTAAGGACAATGATAGTGATAAACTGTTAAAACCAGGAACAGAACATCTGATT
Source organism: Cyclura pinguis (assembly GCA_030412105.1). NCBI lineage: Eukaryota > Metazoa > Chordata > Lepidosauria > Squamata > Iguanidae > Cyclura > Cyclura pinguis. The sequence goes on from CM059602.1 coordinate 223,521,160, forward strand.
TCGAAGTCATATAAAATTTTATTGAATTTAGAATTAGAAAAAGAAACTATAAAGGAGAACATGATAAAATGGGTGCAGAATATTGGATGCTCAATCCAATTAGAAAGCTGGGAAAGTTCCTGGAAAGTAATATCTAGATTATTGAAAAGTGTGTCCTTAAAGGAGACTTACTATAAAAATTTTTGTAGGTGGTACTACACCCCGGTCCAGATAGAAAAAATGACTAAAACTAATAAAAATAAATGTTGGCAATCCAATTTAAAAGGAACCCTTTACCATCTATGGTGGACATGCAAAAAGGCAAAAAAGTTTTGGATGCAAATTCATAGTAATATAACAAGAATTTTGCAAATAGAATTTCCGATGCACCCAGAAATATATTTGTTGAACATATACGAAGGAATAAAACTGTTAAAAAAAAGATCTCAGCGTAAGCTATTAACCCATATAGCAGCTAGAATGGTTTACACAAGTAAATGGAAACAAGAGGAAACACCAGAAGTTGAAGAATGGTTAATTAAACTATATGATCTAATAGAAATGGATAAATTAACAACAATACTATCTAAAATTCAATGGAACAATTTAATGAAGATTGGGAACTAATTTTACCAATATTTAAAGCTAAATGGGGGAATTTAGCTACAATAAGAATAAAAGAATAAGGGATGTTCAAAGTAAAAACTCCAAGGAGATGGGGTGGTAAGATATGATGATAAATGAATGGATAGAACAGAAAGAACAAACAATTGAAGTAGGTGGAAGGAGATATCATAAATAACAAGGCCGTTGTGTTATAGGAAAATAATTATGAAGAAGAAGATAACAAAAGATATATAATATAGAGAGAGTGACCACTTATGGAAAGCGAAAACATAAAGGAAAAATTAGTTGATCTTGGGTTAAATGGAAAATATGGTGAAACAAAATCAAGAAAATTATAAGCAAGTAGAGCCTTATTGAAAGAAATATATTTTGATAAGGAATTGTTGGGAATTATTAACTAGGGAATAACCAATGTGTACAGGAAATGAGAATAAGAGAAGAGTTTTTAAGAGGGCATAAATATGTAACTATGTATTTGATAGTTTTTCTTTTTTTTTTCTTGTTTATGTTATGAATATGTCTGTTACCTACAGTAGTGTATAGATAATTTTGTTGTCATTGTTATTATATTTTTGAATAAAAAGATTTGAACCCAAAAAAAGAGAGTGGAAGAGAATACTAACTTCTGCAGTTCCTCCTCCCCACCCCCACATCACAAAAAACAAAACAAAAAAAAGGCCTATTCAGGTGTGAGATGGATGCCAGCCTCTGTGTGTATCTAACTTCAGAACAGGAAAAATAGGCAGAGACAGGACATTTGTGCAGATACAATTTTGGGCAAAAGCTGAAAACATACAAGAGTGGAGGGGGGAACTCTGTTTTTCACTCTCGTGCTGAAAGTGAGAACTCTGTGGGTGTTGGAGAATCTTCCCTACTGTGCAGAGACAGATGTATCATCTAAAATCTTAGGAACCATGAGATGACTTTCCCATCCCAATAGAACTGTTAGCAATGTAACCCACAACACCTGCAGTTTCCTGGTATTTTGCAGTCTGGGTGAACAAAGAAAGCCCTTAACACAACATCTTAAAGCAAAAGGTATGGGGTTTTGTTTGCAGGGAAGGGTGTAACTATTTTGTTTAACTGAACATAAATTGTGTGATTTACAAAAAGTTTCAATCTAAAGTTAGAATTGGTACACATTTTTGCTAGCTATCTCTCCCAGTAGCACATTCACACATTACTTTCACATACATATACATTTTGGGGCACACCACTCCGAATAATTTGTTCCACAAATTGCTGTGTGCATGTTTTGATCACAAAACCACATCATCAAACAAAGGTTAACTATATTCAGTTGGTATGTTGATTTGTGAATTGAGAATTATGAAGGCTGTCTTCAACAACTTATTCTGTTACTGCTTTACGCTGGCTACTAACATAGGAGAGATTTGGGAGTGGGGGTTAGACAAACATCCCTTAGTTCCCAAATGAGAGGATTCTGAGAAAGAGAAAGTTGTAGCCCAAAAAGGAACTTTCCCAATATTTGCATGTGAAAGCTCTGGTCAGTATTGCCCTGACACTGGCAAGGTGAATAAAGTTCGTAACAGAATATGAGCAGAGGTTTTTGAAAGGACATCTGTAAAATCCACCACTGTGGAACAAATCAGCATGTTGCCTACTTGTGATTCTGAAATCATTCTGGAAAGAAGAGTAACTTAAGGTGAATTTACACCTTATGGAGGTGAGACTATCCATCGATGGGCAGACGTACATCTGAATAAAGTTCAGGATATCTGTTTCCTAAAAGGCACATATTTTAATACACCTGGTTGGAAAATAATGGCTGGAATCCTGTTTTGGTCTTATATATTTGTAAGTGGACTTGCATCTGCAGGAATTAAAATTGCTCAGTTCTGTAATGTCCATATCCAGTAGAGGGCTGTTATTATGTTACCACATAGCAGAGCCGGCAAAATGCCCAAGGCACATCAATGCACGATGTATATCTGTGCTGAGTGCACATTGGTACACAAAGCACATCTGCGCACTGGCTGTCGTCCTCTTATGCAACTGCATAATTCAGTAAAGGGATTTCTTAGCAACTCTGCAACTTAGGTAGGTATACGTAAAGTTATGTAAAATAACAGGTCATATAGGATTCTGGTACATAGCAGTAATAGCATACATTTTCAGTACTGCATACTTTTTGATAAGTATTGGGTTCTTCTGGATTTGTCTAAACAACCATGCCTTCTCATAATACAGTTCCTTGGGTTTTGCTCATTGCTGTCACCTCTGCATCCCCTCATGCCATTCTTTGGGGGGAAACGGTTCATAGTGATTTTTTTGGATCCACACTAGAGTTATTGCAAAGATTCTTTTTATAAAAAAAATCCCAAACCTGGGCATAGTTTGCTGAGATGTCCTTTGATTGAAGGGCAAATTTCCTCTGCTTTTTTTTAAGAGTTGCCTTGCTATGGTGTATATGTGCCATTTCATCCAAGCACTGATACACTGATTCAGTGATGGAGTATAATTCTGGAAGGAAGGAAGGAAGGAAGGAAGGAAGGAAGGAAGGAAGGAAGGAAGGAAGGAAGGAAGGAAGGAAGGAAGGAAGGAGGAAAGAAAACAGGAAAGGATGTTGTTTTGTTCTGATACGTCTCAGAATTAAAAAGGCACCTACTTGAGGGGGGAAATAAAGCACTGCAGGCAGTGTCAGCAATTGCAAGAAAAAAGTCAGGTACAACAGGAAAGTTTCGATATTTCAAGAATCCTGAGAACTACAGTGACAAATACAGCAAGCTCCTGATGCCTTCATCTAGTCTGAAGGACCCCATTGCTAATAATTTTGGTCCCTGCCTGGCACAAAAAGATAGCTTAGTTCAAAAATCCATGATAAAGAATATTTTGTATTGTAGACAAACATTTTTGCTTTTGCAGTCAAATGAGAGCATATTTGTGAGATTATATTTCAAAGGCTCTGTTGCACTGGTTCAGTACAGCAGGGTTGTCTTTGATGCATGTCAGACTTCTCAGCAGGCTAGACCCCATCATTAAATAACTGCATTATATTCATTATTCTTTCTTTCCCACAGTCCCTTTTCTCTTTCTAAGATTCTTTGTTCCTTACACTGTACCATGTGGATCTTTATTTTCAAAACAAGCCACTTGTGTCCTATCTTTTCGAGTATCTTTGGATAATTTAAATATATAATACACCTAACACCATCTTCATCTGTCATGCAAGAAATAACTTCAAAAAGTCTGGTGTGTTTGTAAAGCAAGAAGAGCTCTTCTAGAATTCTTTCTGTGCCTTGTTAACTAATCTCCTTGTCACAACCTTCTTTCCCTTACTCCTGTCACAAATTAATCCATCAGAGACCTTGTCATCTGAATGATCCTGGTTTACTTTTTCTTCTGTGGGGTGATGCTAACATGGATTCATATTCACCTCTGTATTGCAATAGGCTTCTATTTCACCTTAAGAAAATAAGATCTTTGCCCCAAATGTTTCTCCAGGGATCAAGTATTTCAAACAATGCAAAGAAGCATCTTAGAGGATCAAACTCGACTCTAGAGCTGACATGTGATCCTTAATTTCCTTGAAAGCAGAGGTTGGAAAACATAATTTTTGGATGATAACTCCTGTAATCCCTCAGCCGGCATGGCTACTGAGCAGTTTCTTGAGGGAAAACCCAAAGAAGTAACTTGTTCTGATTGAGAAATTCAATGAAGCTAGCTGAGTGTTAACAGGGTTAATAGCCACAACCAGTGGTTCCATTAAACATGGAGTTTGGGACATATCTCAGGTCCCACAGTGTGGTGATTCCTGGCATGCCTTAGACTGTAGCAAAAGGGACACGGAAGGAAAGTGTGGTGCCACATGCTGTAAAGTGTTATGCCAGCTGAAGCTCCAGCCTTCCCCGTCAATTCTTCCCATAATTTGATTCTGGGAAAGTCAAAAGGGAGCCTTTGCTGAGGCACTATTTCACTTCATAGTACTCTGTGAGCCATCCATCCAAAAATATCTTTTTCTACCACCACCTGCCTGATGTACTTATCAGGAGAAGGATGAAAGAACAGTCAATGCAGAATGTTGGCAAAGAAATTGTGGCAGCAATAGCTTGTGGTGGAAGTAGAACGGATCAGCCATGGTGGCATGGGTCCCAAGGGAATAGAAAGTGATCAAGACAAAATGGGAAGGGACCAGCATTGCATGACTACATGACCTTGTTTGTAGAGGACTGTGATAGCTAGAGAAGGCTGAATGTAGATGGGAATGTACCACCTTAACCAATCCTTGGGGTATTACAAAGTGTCTTATATTGGATGAGATTATTTGCCCATTAACTCCAGTATTGTCTACTGTGACTGGCAAGATCTCAGAGTTTTTTTTTTCATCATCTGCTAGCACTTGATTCCAAAGCCATGGCTGGAATCTGAGACCTTTTACTGAGCTATGGTTTCTTCCATCCTGCGTGGTCCTACCATTACATGGTGCAAATGCTTAGTTTTCAGCATATTTGTTGTTACTTTCTTTTTTACTGCCAAGATGGAGAAAAGCATATTTTCAGCATCAATTGTTTGTCTAAATAATTTGGCCAGTTTTAGGTGCAATACACTTTGAGTTTAGTGGGTCAATGGGAGCAACATTTGTTGCTTCAACCTACACAGCAAAGTGCGCTGCCATCTCTGACTCACATTTTCTTTCCCCATCCTTCTGATTTTGATTGTCTACAGCTAAAGACTGGATAAAGACCTTCAGTACTTATGCTATCCAGAGAGAAAATGGACAATGGATGGCCACCGTAATAAACACAACAAACATGTGGCAAAGAAGAATAAAGGAGGGGTACAGACTTCCAGCACTTGCTGCTGCCTGTTAAAGTGGGTTGGGGGGCATTTATGATAATAACGATAGTTCCATGACTGTGAATATGTAGTTTTAGTGAATACAGAGTAGTTAACAGATCTGTAATTCTTAGTTAACAGATCTGTAATTCTAATCCCAATATGGGATGCCAGCCATCATCATTGTCATGTTGTTGTTGTTCCTCTTCTCCTTCTCCTTCTCCTTCTCCTTCTCCTTCTCCTTCTTCTTCATGCAGGGATAGTAAGGCAATTATTCTCCTGTCTGTTTACTGTAATTTTCTGTATCTGTCTCTTCATTATGGCAATGAAATTCCAATCTATATCCCCTTCTTATTTTTACTATGTAGAGGATTTTAGGGGACAATGTTTTCCTTTTCCTTTCTGTTGCTGTTTTGTATTATTAAAGTCATTCTCTGCTCCTTCTCAATGCCTTTTCCAGGTCATTTCATCTCTCCTCCCTGTTCAAGGATATGGCACACAAAGGGAAAGGGCAATAGCAGAGGTCAACAACTGGCTCCGCACATGGTGCCGCCGGCAACGGTTTGGGTTTTTGGAACACGGCCTGAATTTCCATGAACGTGGGCTTCTTGCAAGGGATGGGCTGCACCTCACGAAACTTGGCAGGAATGTTTTTGCAAACAGTCTTGCACGGAGGATTACGAGGTCTTTAAACTAAGTTCTGCTGGGGAGGGAGACAATATTATTCAGGGCAAAGACTCGGTGAGTGCAGGGGGTAAAGGCCCAAAAGATATTGACCAAGTAGTACAAGCGTCCAATGGTGGGAGGAGTAGAAACTATAGTACAGGACTTGCAGGAAGGGCCCGGGGATTTAAGTGTCTCTACACTAACGCGCAGAGTATGGGAAACAAGCAAGATGAACTTGAACTCCTAGTACAACAAAATAAATACGATTTGATAGGCATCACTGAGACCTGGTGGGATGAGTCTCAGGATTGGAATGTAGGAATAGAGAGGTATAGCCTATTTTGTAGAAATAGACCAAACAAGAAAGGAGGAGGAGTAGCCTTGTATGTCAAGGATCTTTTCACCTGTGAAGAGATCCATGACTTAAACCCAGAAAGCCAGGTCGAGAGCATCTGGGTAAGAATTAAGGGAGCGAGAAACAATAGGGATATTCTGGTGGGGGTTTACTACAGACCTCCAACCCAGACTGAGGACCTTGATGACGCCTTCCTCAACCAAATGACCGTGCATTCAAAAAGGAGAGATACAGTAATAATAGGAGATTTCAATTACCCAGATATATGTTGGCAGTCAAACTCTGCCAAGACAGCAAGGGCCAGCAAGTTTCTTGCTTGCCTTGCAGACAATTTCATGGTCCAGAAGGTGGAAGAGTCCACAAGGGGATCAAATATTCTAGATCTGATCCTGACCAATAGGGATGACCTTGTTAATGAGGTAGAAGTGGTTGGATCTTTAGGGGGGAGTGACCATGCCCTATTGGAATTTGGCATTCAGTGGGAAGGAGAAAATAAGTGTAGCCAGACACTCATCTTAGATTTTAAAAAAGCGGACTTCTGTAAACTTAAGGAGCTGCTGGTTGAAATTCCATGGTCAAGAATAGTGAAAGAGAAAGGAGTTCAGGAGGCATGGGAGTTCCTTAAAAGGGAGATACTGAAGGCACAGTCTAAAACTGTGCCAATAAGGAGGAAAAATGGAAGGCATCTGAAGAAACCAGAATGGTTGACTAAAGAACTCTCAGCTGAGCTAAGCGTTAAGAGAAATGTGTACAGGAAATGGAAGAGGGGGGAACCACCAAAGGAGAATTTAAGCAAGTAGCCAGGAGATGTAGGGAGAAGGTCAGAAAGGCTAAAGCACAGAACGAACTTAGGCTGGCCAGAGACATCAAAAACAATAAAAAGGGCTTTTTTAAATATGTCCACAGCAAAAGGAAAAAGAAGGAGACAATAGGGTCACTGTGCAGAGAAGATGGCGAATTACTAACAGGGGGAAGAGAAAAGGCAGAACTACTTAACACCTTCTTTGCCTCAGTTTTTTCCCAGAAGGATACAAGCACTCAACCTGGCGGTTGAGGAGCAGGTAAGGAAGCAGGGGAAATGCGGTACATAATAGGTAGAGAGGTGGTACAGGAATACCTGGCCACACTGGATGAATTCAAGTCTCCAGGGCCAGATGAATTGCATCCTAGGATATTAAAAGAACTGGCAGAGGTCATTGCGGAACCGCTTGCTATAATCTTTGAGAAATCTGGGGGGACAGGAGAAGTTCCAGCAGACTGGAAGAGGGCAAATGTTGTCCCCATCTTCAAGAAGGGAAAAAAAGAGGACCCAAATAATTATCGCCCAGTCAGCCTGACATCGGTACCTGGAAAGATTCTGGAGCAGATCATTAAGCAGTCAGTTTCTGATCACTTAGAAAGCAACGCGGTAATCATGAGAAGTCAACATGGATTTCTCAAAAATAAGTCATGCCAGACTAATCTTATCTCTTTTTATGATAGAGTTACTAGCTTGATAGATGAAGGGAATGCTGTGGATGTAGCATATCTCGATTTCAGTAAGGCCTTTGACAAAGTTCCCATGACATTCTTGCAAAGAAGCTAGTAAAATGTGGGCTGGACAGGGCTACTGTCAGGTGGATCTGTAACTGGTTGACTGACCGTTCCCAAAGGGTGCTCACCAATGGCTGCTTTTCATCCTGGAGAGAAGTGACTAGCGGGGTGCCACAGGGTTCTGTCCTGGGCCCAGTGCTGTTCAATATTTTCATCAATGACTTGGATGAAGGAATAGAGGGCATGCTCATCAAATTCACAGATGACACCAAATTGGGAGGGGTTGCTAATATGCCAGAGGACAGGATCAAAATTCAAAATGACCTGGATAGATTGGAGAGCTGGGCCAAAGTTAACAAAATGAAATTCAACAGAGAGAAGTGTAAGGTCCTACACTTAGGTAGAAAAAATGGAATGCAGAAATATAGGATGGGGGACACATGGTTGGATGGCAGTACGTGTGAAAGGGATCTAGGAGTCCTAATAGACCACAAGCTGACCATGAGTCAGCAGTGTGATGCGGCAGCCAAGAAAGCCAATGCAATTCTCGGCTGCATCAATAGGAGTAAGGTGTCTAGATCGAGGGAGGTACCAGTACCACTCTATTCTGCTTTGGTTAGACCTCATCTTGAATACTGTGTCCAGTTCTGGGCACCCCAATTCAAGAAGGACATGGTCAAGCTGGAGCAGGTCCAGAGGAGGGCGACCAAAATGGTGAAGGGCCTGGAAGCCATGCCCTATGAGGATAGACTTAGAGAGCTGGGTATGTTCAGTCTGCAGAAGAGAAGGTTAAGAGGGGACATGATAGCCATGTTTAAATATTTGAAGGGATGCCATGGAGAGGAGGGAGAGGGCTTGTTTTCTGCCACTCCAGAGACCAGGACAAGGAGCAATGGATTCAAGCTGCAGGAAAGGAGATTCCACCTGAACCTCAGGAAGAACTTCCTGACGGTCAGGGCTGTCCGGCAGTGGAATATGCTGCCTCGGAGTGTAGTGGAGTCTTCTTCCTTGGAGGTTTTTAAGCAGAGGCTGGATGGCCATCTGTAGGGAGTGCTTTGAGGGTGTTCCTGCATGGCAGGGGGTTGGACTGGATGGCCCGTGTGGTCTCTTCCAACTCTACATTTCTATGATTCTATGATTCTATGACTTCTCTGACTCACCTGAACACCTGAGTTTCTGCCAAGAGCAACTCTTCAGTGAGAGTGAGAGTCAAAGACCCTTATTCTGTATGTTCATACCCAGATGGAGAACATCCTTATTATTGTTATCGAAGTTCCTTGTGTATTAGAAATCAATCCTTACATTGATTTGACTCTTTGTGAGCAATGTGCCGTCTCCACATGCTTAGTATTAAAACTGCCCTCAGAAAATGAAGATGCTTCCCCAACAAAGGTCAGGGAAAAAAATACATGTTTATTTTTTTCATTGGGTCCCATTCTGAATTTGTGTCTTATTTATTTCTTTAATGTATATCTTGCCTTTCTCTGAAATGAAACCCAAGGTGGCTCACAATAACAATTTTTAAAAATAAATTAAATAAATTATTATATTAAAGCACCAATACTGTAAAACAATGCAAAATCATGACTATGACTACAACAAAAACCCATTAATAATGATCTTTCTGTACTGGCACTCAGTCACTATTTTTAAACAACAACAATAAGTGGTTGGAATTGTTTATCATGATGAATGTTATATGTAACTTTACATAAACTTAGCTACATAGCAGAGGTGCTAAGAAGCCTTGTTAGTGAATTGCAAAGATGCATAATGGGACACTAGCAAGAGTGTTCCAGTGTGCATTGGCACTTCCTATCCAATGCCCCAGTGCACAATGGTTCCTATGAGCATTGCTCCCAATGATCATCAGTCCCAATGGACATCAGTCACTTTGCTAGCTCCCCTATGTTGTAATGTAACAGTTATCTCTTTATTGGATATGGATGCTAACGGAGCTGCCCAATTTTAATTCCCATAAAAATATGTTCATTTATGAAGATGCAAAGCCTCACAGGATTCTGGCCATTATTATTAACGTTATTCATGTCCTACCTTTCCTCCAAAACTGGGACTCAAGGCAGTTTACACATTAAAAGGATAACAATTAAATATATATTAAAAGTCATTACTAAAGTGGAATTAAGCTATTAATCACGGTAAAAATATATACTCTAGAAAAAGATTTTAGAGCTTACACAATAAAAAATCAAAACAATACTGTACATAACAGCCTTTTGTAAAAAGCCTTCAGTTCTAAAAGCCTGTATAAACAAAGTCTTTGCCTATTGACAGAAGAACAGCAAGGAGGAGACCACTCCAGTCTTCCTAGGGACCGTGTTCCAAAATGTAGGCCCACTGAGAAAGCTGTCTCAGCTTGTACCTGTGAAGGTGGCAAGACTGAGAAGGGCCTCTCCTATGGATCTCAGGGTTTGGGCAGGTTTGTATCAGGAGATATAAGCTCTCAAATAGCCTGGACCTAAGTTGTATAGGTCTTTATCACCAGCACTTTGAAGAGTGCCTGGAAACAGACTAGCAGCCAGTGGAACTGTTGGAGCGGGGGAGCTGTATGATATCTGCTTATCTGTTGGCACCAAGAAAGTTTTCTCTGATACATAAATAAAATAATCAATCTATGTTATAACTGTAACTGTAAGTAATTACTTTAAAAGCTACTCTCCAAGTTCCATATTTTCTATAGCCTGTTTCCTCAGCTTTAGCAAGTTTCAGAAAGAACTAAATAAATGCTTTCAGAAAACAACAAACAAATACACAAATAAATCTCACCTTTTGCTTGCCCCATGGCAAACATGCAAAGGTAGAAGAACCATTAAAACAGAGAACTTCAAAATAAAGCTATTAAAATATGATCAAGTAGCAAAGAGGTAATTGTGTGTGAATACATTCAGCAGACCAGAGTGCCAAATCAAGCAGGCATATTAACAAAAGTCCTTACTTGTTTGTGTAAGAATTGATATTACTTTGGATGAAACCCTCATTGACTGATGTTAAGCTCCATGGTATTTTAAGAGGGATGTGTATTATAGAACAGTTGCATGTGCAAATCTACAGGGGAATTTAAGCAATGCCCTTGTGGCTGGCAGTGTCTGAATTTCGTGCAACCTCAGTCATGTATATGGTATCAAGCCAACCTTCAGTTCCAAGAAAATAATATTATTGCATGAACCTAACAGCATTCATATGTATCGTTACAAATCAGGAGCAAAGTCTTGGAAAAGTGATTAGTTTCCCTGAACATTCATAGAGAAAGAAAGCTTGCACATTCACATACTGAATCTTAAATTAGTATTCTGAGCCTATTTGGAACTGAGCTGAGGCAAGCTTGCCCATCAATAATGAAGTAGCGGCTTGCAACAAGTCAACTGATCAAGTTTCCTGTGTTGTTGCCTTTATGTTCTGAAAAACAAAATGCTTCACTGCTACCCATCAACCAGCTGTTCAATGTGCAGTGAAGAAAGGTGACAACCTTATTCTATCATTTTTGTTATCAGGATTCAATGACCACACCTGGATATAAAACATATACTTCTCCAGAAGACGAATAATTAAATAAAGATAGACTATCAGGTGGACTGGCCATTCTGACTAATTTCAAACTTAAGAGCTGAATACAAATTTGGTAGTTATACCATCCTAACATGATCTCTTCTCCTGATAGAGCTGCAAGCTTGATAGATCAGAGGAATGTGGTGGATGTACTGTACTGTGATTTTATTAAGGCTTTTTCTGTGGTTCCTTTTGATACTCTTTCAGAAAAGCTGGTAAAATACGGGCTAGAAGTGATGCTGCTGTTAGCTGGATTTGTAGCAGGGTGAAGGAAAGAACCCAACAAGCACTCACCAGTTGTTTCTCATCCTCCTGGGTAGCTGTGACAACTGAATTATACATGGGAGTCAGCTTTGTTGAATATCTCAGTGAATTATTGGATGAAAAATGGAGGCCGTGTTTATCAAAATTACAGATGATGCTGAACTGCAAGGAGTAGCTATTACATCAGAAGATGTAATCAAAATTCAAATGTCTAAGAATGTTTCAAATCATCATTAGGGCTGACAGGAGAAGGAAGGATTCTTTTTTCATATGTAGAGGACTTCAAGAAGGTGAAGACTTCTTGGTGTAAGATTTGTATGTTATTTCAGAAAAATTTAAAAATAGATTTTGCAATGTCACTAGAGATGTTTTTGTTGGGAATTATCGATGAAGAACTAGATAGTAAATATTGACTGCTTCTTCAGTACATGACACCAGCTGCAAGAATACTGTTTGCCCAACCTGGAAATGAACTGAAGGAACAATGGTGAAAGAGTGGGCTCTAAAAATTTTGGGTTTTGCCCAAGTTGCCAAATCGAGGTGGATTTTACCAGATAGGCCAATGGAAGATTTTTTCGAAAAACTGGAAATCATTTATAGATTTTTTTGAACAACAAGAAGCTTAATTATGTAATAATCTGCGGTTACAATTATCAGTAATTTGAAAGTACATAGATCTGCAGTGGTAGAATACAACATTGGATATTAATTGATTTTTCCTTTTCATTACAGTTTGGATGTGTGTGTGTGTCAGAGTTCTTTTGTATTAGTTTTAATTAGTAAATGCAGTTAGGATATGTCTATGACAATAGATTAATCTTTTAGTCTTTTGCTATTTAGTTCTTGCTATTATGCTTTAGTCTTCCGTTAAGGTCATGGTGACCTTAATGAATGAATAATGAAATTGACTGGCATATTGTTGGTTAGTCCTATCTAGAGCAGATCTATTCAATCTATTGCTGAATGGCAAGAAAACATATAGGTAAATCCTGTTGATAGAATGGACCTCCGCTAGTCAGGACTAACAACAAGATTTAGGCCATTGTTAATTTTAAATAAACAAATAATTTAGTAAAATCATTGACAACAGTACATCTGAAAACAAACCAGGAATCTTAGTAGACTGCAAGGTTAGCATGAGCTAACGGTGTAATGATGTGGTAAAAAAAGACAGTGAAATTCAGGGCTGCACCAGCAGAACTGATATGTCAACATCAAGGGGGATAACTTTATGCTGGTTTGGCCATACATCACTTTTAGTACTGTATCTAGTTCAAGAAAGATAACTTTAAATACCTGGAGGACTGTCATGTGGAAGTTGGAGTTAGACATAGTTTTCTGCAGTTCCAGCAGATAGGAACTGAACAGTTCAATTCAAATTACAAGAGTTCAATTAAACATTAGGGGGGAAAAACCCTTACTGATTGTAAGAGCTGTTCAACAGTGCAATATGCTGACTTGGGCTATTTCTGCACCAGACTGTTATGGTGCTATTATTCCACTTTCAACATCCTATGAAATCCTGGGGCTTGCAGTTTAGGCAGAGACCTCTGAGGCCTCTCCCTAAACTGCAAACCTCTGGATTCCATAGGATGTTGAAAGTGGAATAATAGCTCTATAACAGTCTGGTGCGGAAACGGCCCTGGAAAGTGATGGACTTCTTCACTTTTAAGCAGAGGTTGCATGGTCCCCTCATAGTAATACTTTAGTGGTGGATTCCTACACTGGCAGGGACTTGGACTAGCTGGCACTTAGGATCACTTTCAGTTTTGTGATTCTGTGAAATCATATTCTACTAATTTTATCTCTTTTTAAAATAGATGGGAGGTCAGTGGGATGTTGTGGATGTAGTATAACTTGGTTTAATAAGGCTTTCTACAAGGGTCTGGATCCAATACACACATTTGGGGAAGGTAAATCTTTGGCAACATATTTATGCCATTATTCGAGGGTGCTCTTTTATTCCCACTTCCTCCCTGTCTGTGCTTTGATTGCATGGGGGAGGGGGGAGGTTGGTCACAATTCACTCTCCCAGGCACTGTTCAGAGGTGGGTGTGCCCCCAGGTTGCACAGCTGGGGAGCATGAATCAACCTCTACGTCCACCTCTGTAATGACAGCATCTTTCTTCAAAGAGTGTGTGGAAGCAGACAGAATGCAGTTGGATGGACTCTTTCAATTCAGTAGTGGTCTGGGAACAGAGCTATGAGCAGGAGACCATTCACATACTACACAATTATAATGCTATTGTTGTTGTTGTTGTTGTGTGTATTCAAGTTGTTTCTGACTTATGGTGACCCTAAGGGGAACCTATCACAGGGGTTTCTGGGGCTGAAAATGTGTGATGTGCCCAAGGTCACCCAGTAGGTTTCCATGACTGAGCAGGGAATCAGACCCTGGTCTCCAGGGTTGTAGTCTAACGCTCAAACCACTATACCATGCTGGCTCTCAGAGTGCTATTATTCAACTATAATTGGCATGCTCCTGTCCTATGAAATCCTGGGATCAACAGTTTAGGGAGGGGCATTTAAAATTCTCAGTTAATGTGTTCCAGTGTCTCCCCACGCTATGAAACCGAGCATCCCATAGGATGGAACAATGCCAGTCAAAGTGGGATAAGAAGAAGTCATATTTCTGTATTGTGAACGGGCCCCAGGAGTTCCTCCAACTGCTACTCTTAGACAGCCAGAGCAAGAATCATTCTGTAAGAAGATACCTCCTTCTACAACATCCCCCAGTGTACATAAACTTGCATAACTTGGGTTTACACTAGTCTAAGCCCATTTCTGCACTAGACTGTTATAGTCTAGTCTTTGAGGCCCCTCCCTAAACTGCAAACCCCAGGATTCCATAGGATGTTGAAAGTGGAATAATAGCACTATAACAGTCTGGTGCAGAAATGGCCTATGTCAACTAAAGGATCCTGGACAAGGTCTTCCATAATACTCTTGCTTGGCAGATTGCTAAATGCGAGTTAGATAGTATTACTCTTTTAGCAGGATGACCTGTACTGGTTGGTGATGCTTATCCCAAGTGTGCTTCTCAAGAACTCCTTGCCAAACTGGACAAAAATAACAAGTGAGTACTACAGGGTACTGTCCTGAGTTTAATCCCTTTAACGTCTTTAGGAATGATCTGGGCAGAAAGTAGAAAAGATGCTCATTAAGTTTTGGAATGTACACCAAGTGGAAGGGGGAAATTACTACCTTTGAAAGCAGAAACAGATCTTCAAAATAAGTTCTGAGAAGGTTAAGAATTGAGCCAAACCTAACAAAATCAGTGTCAGCAGAAACAAATGTGAAGTTACAAATTTAGCTTGGAAAGTCAGGTTCACAAATACAGGGGGCATGACACCCAAGTTGAAAGCAGCACATAAGTAGTTTTTATAGGCTACAAGCTAACATGAATTCTCATTGTGATGAAACATTACTGTCTAAAAAGATTTAGGCTAAGCATTAGCAACATCTTCATGATGATAGGACTGTTTGGGACATAATTATCTTTGAGATTGGTGGGCTCTCTTTCATTAGAGCTTTTAAAATAGAAGCTGGGTGACCCCTCGTCAGAAACGCTGAAGAAATAGATTTCCTGCATTGGGTGATCTTTGATTCTTTGATTTTGCATTTGATGTTTATAGTCTCTTATTAGTATTTTACTATAAATGTAGTGCTTGTTATAGCTCTGTGCTTTCTGTTTTTGTATTTATTGATGGTTTTCTGTAAACGGCTTTGGGGGCCTCTGAGGATCACATCTGTCCTTATACTTGATTTTCTGGTAACTGGCTCCAGCAAAAAGTACACTGCTATATGGTTGTTGTTTTTTTCTTGGTTGGTTATAACAGACCTTCATCCAAAATGGGATTTCCTCTCTGAAAAATATAGCAAAGAGAATGAGCTGCCATGCTCCTGCAGAGTCCAGTGTGCTGGCAAGAAGAGCCTCAGGCACCATCAAGATGCTAGACCCAGAATCGTATTTTTTCCTCTTATCTGCTTTCCAAAGCTTATTATAGAAATATGATTTATTTTACAGATTTTAATGCACTTTTTTTTTTACAATTGTAAGAGTTAAAACAATAAATACATTTGCAGTACCTTCATAAGCAAACATACTTTGGCTCCTGATTTTCATGTTTTTTCCATCTTTTTTTGGAGGGGGGGGGCTGTGCAAAGATCTGGGAATATAAATCTGGGGAATTAATTGCTGTTTCATCTGGAATGTTATGCAGTGCATTTATAATTGTTTGCAGTCTTTGCTTTATTGTGATTACCAAAAGAAGGGAGGGAATGGGAGAGATTATATGAAAACAGGGAAGACAAGGCAAAAAAGATGCAAGACATTTCTTTTTGTACTCCGAACTCTGATGTTTCCTATTGGTAAAATTTTAAATGCTTCATGCAAACGAAAAATGCAGAATCAGGTCAGCTATAGACAAATGTCAGTAGACTGGATGCAAAATGCACTGCAGGCAGAAAAAGATGACATTTATCAGTCATCCATACATCAGTAACTAAAACAATTTTAGGGTTGTCTAGACAGGCATCTATTATTTCTTAAATTTAAAAGCTTTAGTAGAAAGACAACAGCAAATGCTCTATTTATATTTAGGTTTTTTTTTTCCTTCCGAGAGAGATGAGACAGACAATGGAAAAGTGGCAATTTTCAAACTGAAAACTACAGATTTGCTGATTTCTAGAAATATTTTTTGACAGACGTACTGTATATATGCGCATGGACACAGGGTAATTTATTGCTCTATATCAATGGCAGTGGAACTGAATTATCAAAGTGTGCATATTTTTATGGGATGCTGTTATTCTGGCAGTTTGTATCTAACAGGCATAATCCAACCCCAATTAAGCACTGTGAGGACTTACATTGTTTGCCATAGGTACACTAAACACATGGTTAAATCAGTCTTACAGAAACTGGTAGAATTAAAAGGACATAATTTGGACCCCAAGGAGCCCTGACTCTGTACAAGACAGTGAGGATTTCTACCATATTAAGTTAGGTTGAGATAGCAACATGTCAAAGATCAACCAGAGAATTTTGTGCCCATCTAGAGATTTAAATTTGGGTGCCCCCAATCCCAGCCTAATATCCTATTAACTACCTTGCAAATGACTGCCAGCTAGAAATTCTAAAAACCCACAATCCATATTAGGGTTACCAGAGTAAGTACTGGAGAAGCCTCCTGTACATTTAATGGCTGGTAAGAGAGGCCATTTCAGCAGGTGTTGTTTGTTACCTGGTTGTATAACAAGCAACACTTGATGGAATTTCCTGTTTTACAAAACAGAAGCTGTCTCCAGTTTTCAATCTGGCAAAGCGGTTATTGAGGGGACTGTGATGGGTGCTGTGTTAGTACCCCCCAAAGGGCTGGTCTTCTTCCAATATTCTGCTGCCACCTTGGTACGAATACTGAAGGAAACATTTTTCAGGTTCTGTGTAGCGAGCTAATTCGAAGCAACCTGCAAGAGGAAACAGGAATAATTCAGCAGGCTGGGCAAAGAGCCATGCAGATCCAAATGGCCAGTTCTGACTGGCACAGGTGATCTGCAAGGGGACCCTATCCATAATGCTCAGCCAACTCATGACAATGAGGGGTGGTCAGAGTATTGGTCAAAGGGCCCTCTTGGGGCAGTGTGCGTGTGTGTGTGTGTGTGTGCTTTCGAGTGTGACATTTCCTGTTCCTGGCACTCCACCAACTATGGTGGGTGCCTTAGGGCAATTGGACAATAAGATAATATAGAAATTTCCAGAAACTTCTGGAATACACTGCTTTGGAGTGTGGTAGATTCTCCTTCTTTGGATGTTTTTAAACGGAGGCTGCATGGCCATCTGTCAGGAGTGCTTTGATTGTGTATTTCTGCACAGCAGGAGGTTGGACTGGAATGGCCTTGTGGTTTCTTTCAGCTCTATGATTCTGTGACTCCATAATTCCATTGGTGGAGTACTGAAGGTAGGCTGCTAAGTGCTAAATCATATCAGGACCGCATAACTTGAACAACCTGCACTGGTTTACAACTGTTCCCCACATTTATTTTAATTCAAGGTGTTGTCTTTTATCCTAATAAAAATGTAAACATTTACAGCCTGCTTACCTAAGAAACAGACTCATTATGAATATATTTAGGATGAAAGGTAGTTTTAAAATGTTTTAATAAATAAGTAAATGATAAAAAGGTATTGTGTTACTTTTGGGCTGAATTTTATTGGTTATTCCCAGTTATAGTAGATATACTGAAAAAGTTATGGAATGGTAAATCCCTTCAGTTCTATTGGTCTATTCTCACTAGGACTAACAATAAGATTAGGCTACAAATAGAAATCATGCAGCCTTCCAGATGATATTGGAATAAAACATCCAGCATCTTTTGTTACAGCTATGCTTGCTAGAGCTTCTAGCATTCAACAACATCTGGAGGTACTGCCTGATTCTCACCAAGATTTAGACCTTAGCATCCCCACTTTTGGTTGAGATTCTATGCTGTAGCTCTTTTTAACACTCATTCCACATGCTTTGTAGTTGTTATAATTCTTGCTGGAATATTTCCTTCAGCCTATGTTTCAAAGTCCACCACCTTTACTAAGTGCAAGGTGAACCATGACTAACTCTACCTAAATAAGCATAAAAAGTGGAACTTGAATGTTTGTTCTTATGCAGTGAAAATATTATTAAGACAGAATATTTTCCAAAATGTAATGAATCTCTCATGTTCTCATAACAGTGGAAGAACTGAGGCTACCATTAAAATTGAAGCAGAGATCCACATTTTATTGGCCAACAACTTATAGATAGCTGAAAAAATAAACATCCAGACTTTTCCAGTCAGAAATAGGAGTTAAAGTTTTATGTTTACACATACGGAAAAATGAATGCAACCATTGGAACTGTGAGCAAACCAAACTGGTACAGGTGAGAACCTTTCTCTAATCCCTGTTCTACATACTTAATACAGAGATGGGAAACTCATGGCTTTTCAGATGTTGTTGGATTACAACTCTTGCCATGCCTTTCTTTTGATTATTCTTATTGGGACTGTTGAGAATTGCCATCCAACAATAGCTGGAGGGTCACAAGTTACCCAGTCCTGGCTTTTGGGGTATTTCAAAACATTTGTGCTTAATAAAGTAGGTTTTTTCTTTTTTCTGTACAAAGCCATGTCACATAAATTTTAGTCTTTAAGGTACCACAGGTATCTTTTGATTTTACAGCAACAGAACTATATGGTTACCCTTTGGGGAAAAAATTCTATTGAAAATAGTATTTTTGAGGCTTTCTCAAAGCTGAAATGGAAACAGAAAGACTACATTTGACTGAATGTCGTTCTTTATCCTTGCCGTCTTAAGGCTTCTTCAAATTATACTGTAGGTTAACAGCACAATTTCATGCATGTTGATTCAGAAACAATTCCTTTGATATTCCATGCATCTTACTCCCAGGTAAGTATGCAGTAGGCACACACATATTTGTGCATGAATTCTATTTTTTTTTAACCAATTGTGCACATATTCTTTATTCTTCTTCCTTCTGTTACTATTTGCTAAATTTTTGAGACTAGTGTCAGAGAATATTGATTGTTCAGAATTATTTCCCTCCTCTAGACAGTTGACTCTTTTGACACCTTTGTATGAATTCAAAAAAATAAACACACGATTTGTACAGGTAAGGAAATAGATTGGAAAAAAAAATCAGAGACAGAACAGTATGAAATGGAGGGAAAAAGGATTGTGCTTTTCATTCCCAAAGAATATTAGATTAAGAGAAAGGGAATTAAAATGGTTTTCTTCTTGTTCTTTTGTGTCTTCCCCTGCCACCAAATCTTTGGATCCAGCTTCATTGGTGTTATCACCATGACATGGAGAATTACCCTACTTTCATTTTCTCTTGCAATCAATCTGTCTGTCCACTAGGTGGAGCTGTAACAATAGGTTTCTTATATTTATGATAATAAGGAACTGGTCACGAACCAATTTGAAAGGCAATGTTCATTTTAACAATTCAGATACACTCCTGTTAATTTGTATTTTATAAAGGTTCAGCAGGCTTCACTGAATGTCTTGTTAACCAGAGTTTTAAATTTGCTTCCAAATCTGCCATTTGATTGTCCATTTTTGAATGTGTGTGTGTGTTTTTAAAAAGGAGATTGCATGATATTTGTATGAAGTAGACACATTTGAGTATATGCATAGACGTATAAAAATATTCCCCCTGACACATGAGATATGGTATTTAATGTAATTTTTCTGCATGGATCAGGATATGATCAAAATGCTAGGCTAGCATAGCACACACACAGTGAGACCCACACATTGTTTAGAAATATATCCAAATACAGAACATGATGGGCTTACTGTGTAAAACCCAGCAGGCAGGCTATTCAATATCCAGAAAAAGAGAGGGGGCCATGGTTTTCCTTCTGCAACATTTTTTCTTCTTCAAGAATATTTACAATGTCTTAAGGACCCCTATGTCGGGTATGAGCCAGGTTCCCACTTCTCTTCAGCCATGAAAATGGACACAATAAAATTGCCTTCTTTACTTCACAGGGCTGCAGATGTGCAATTTAATGGAGTGAGCAACGAAAAGCAGAAATGCAGCATAATCACAATAGTTACTTATAGTTACAGCCTCTGAGAGATAGCATGTTAGACACTTTGGAAAGATGATGCTCAGCCAGATAGTTTGTGGTCTGATCTGGTACAGCTATTTCTACTGTGATCATCTGAGTCTTTGCTTACAATACGGTAGCAGGAAAAAAGGGGGGATGATTAAGAAGTTTATTTTTATTCATTTTTTATAAGAGTTCACCAAAATCTGCAAATTTCTTTATATTTCTGAAGAAAAGAAAATCAGATTTTGAACATTCAAATGTGAGAGAAAACAATACTGAGAGATTTATCTGGCCAAGCATAGGTTTTTGAATGTTTACTTCTCTCAGATCTGGGTTTGCATGTATATATGTTTCACCATAGCTCTATTCATGTGTTCAGGATAGCATCAACCTATTGACACAATCAAAGAAGTAACAACATAAATTCTGTGCTTACACAAGCTTGGCTAAGGTGTTGGGATAAGTTCAACCTAAATGCAAGTAGAGTGGGAGGAGACTAGCTCTGTTTCCTTCCTTCTTTCCTTCGCACCATGTTATAGGCCCTTTCCGCAACACATCTTTCTCTGTGCTTGGGTGTGGGGATTGCGCAAGCAGCCTCCAGCGAGAGGCTCTCGCATCCCAGTTCCTTCAGCTCTGCAGCCACCGGCTGCTCACACTAGAGCGCCGCCACTTCCTTCCGCAATGCAGCCTGGGAGTATCCCAGGCTGCACTGAGGCAGGAAGTGCGAGCACCACAGCTCCGGAGCTCTGCACACACGGCAAGTGCATGCGGGGCCCCAGAGCGATGCGCGATCACGCATCATTTTTGGCTTAAAGCCGAAAATGAAAAAGTGCGTGAGCGGATCCTGTCAGACCCTGGAGCATTGTGCGATTGTAAGTGCATCATGTGGACCACTCTTCACATTCACATGACGCTCGAGGGGCCCTTTTGCATGGCAAATACCATGTGAAAAGGGCCATACTCTCCAGTTGAAAAAGAGGGCCTCTACTATTTGTGAAGACTCTCCACACAGTTTGGAACTTTGAAAAAAGAGGATATCCACTGATGTAGAAAGGCTGTAAGTAGAGAGGACATGCCTGTTCAGACTACCATTCTTCACTTAAAGAAATAAGAGTGGGCAGGGCTAGCCTGCGCCTTCTGCACTTGCAATTATGGAAAAACCTGAGGTATTGTATCTAGGCAGGAAAAAATGAACTGCCTGAATATAGGATGAGTGGCCTTTGACTTCTAGCTGTATATGTGAAAAAAGTATCTAGAGGTCTTAGTAGATCACAAACTAGATGTGAGTCAACAGTGTAATGCAGCAACTTAAAAAGCCAAAAAAATTCTAGGCTATATCAACAAGATCATAGTGTCCACATCAAGGGAAGTAGTAGTGACGTTCTATTCTGTTTTGGTCAGACCTCACCTAGAATACTGTGTCCAGATCTAGGCACCACAGTTCACAAAGGAAATCAATCAGCTGGAACATATCTAGAAAAGGGCAACTGAGATGATCAAAGGCCTGTAAACTAATACTTATGAGGGATTAGAAAACTAGGTAAGCTTAGTTTGCAGAAGAGAAAACTGAGAGGTGACATTGTAACTACTTTTAAACGGGGGAAGGATGTTATGTAAAAATCATTTTCTGTTGCTGCGAAGACTGGCACATAAACCAACAGATTCAAATTAGAAGAATAGAGGTTCCACTTTAACATTAGAAAGAACTTCTTCACAGTAGGAAGTGTTTGGCTGTTTGACAATGGAATAGACTGTATTGGACAGTGATGGACTTTGGCCTTTTCCGCACCGGGCTATTTAAAAGGTGCAGAACGACCTGCAACGGAGGTCTTCTGCACCTTAGAGTGGACTGGGGTGGACTACTTTTTGTAGTTCCATACCTCAGTCCACTCCAGAGTGACCGGAACTGGTTGCTCTGCGTGTTTTTTAAAAACCTCTTTTTAGAGATTTTTAAAAACCACGGAGCGAGCAACCTTGTGCCGCTCTGTCGCCTGGCTCCGGAGCAGATTTGCAGGCGCACACAAGTGCGTGCCTGCAGATCTGCCGGGGGCGGGCTTCCGGCTGGTGAGCTTCTTCAGTTGGTGGAGAGCCTCCACCAACCAGAAACCGCCATTTAGGACGCCAGAGGAGTGCGGAGTGAGCGCTGCTCCTCGTGGCAATGGACTCGGCCGGCCGGAAAACAAAGCCAGTAAGCTCTGTTTTCGGCCGTCCCCCCCCCCCCACACCACATGCAGAAAGGGCCTTTCTTTCTTTGAAGACATTTAAATAGTTTGGATGACCATATCCTGGGAATGCTTTACTTGTGCTTTAGTTCCTGCATGGCAGGGGATTAGACAAGATGACCCCTGTGGTGTCATCCAACTAAGATTCTATTGTTCTATGATTCTAGGAGTTGATACTATGGTTGATTCTATTGTTCTATGAGTCTAGGAATTGTACTCCAACACACTTTCACTTATGCTTATCATATTTCCTTTAGGTGTATACCTCTCTGGGAGGCACGCTGCACTGCTGACTTCAAATGAGACATCTTGACTTATTTCCCTCATATATATGTTAACTCTGAGAGGGTGCTATGTGGAAAAAGTATGCATCCTAAGCCAGTGGATCAATAAACGTTCTCTTGCTCGGAACTTTAAAGAAGCTATCGAAAATACTATTTGATCTTTTCCAAAATATGTTCAGTACCTTGGTCAGCTCTTTAAAGTTGGAGTGAAACACAAAATGGATTCATGCACCTCTCTCCAACACAGAAGCCACATTCCATTGCTGAACAACTCATAGTAAAACTGAACCTAGATAGTAAATAGAGGGACGCTATGAATAAAAACTGCAAATGTGTGTTCTCTGTGTGTTTTTTTGTCTTGCTGTTTTCAAGGCATGTTAGTAATGACTAGGTAGGTAGCCACTCATGCATCACCCCAAAAAAGAGGAAATACAGGATAAGAGGATTTTAAAAAGGACATAGATTTGCCTAGAATTTCCCTATAGAATCTTTTACACAGAGATATACAAATATAGAAATAATTAAAATTGACTTTCAATATATTTCACCATAACTTGGTCATCCGTGTGCTTATTTATGAGTAATAACATGGACAACTCTGAATTTCTAGAATTCTGTGTATCAATGCTCACTCTAAAATTCATATTTTTCTTTCTGCACTTTGTCTAACTTTCCAGCCATAAATTCCATTATGATGTTACCAGACCACCACCCTGAGATATGATATGGTTTAATTTGCAAAATATGATTTAATTGCCAAAATACATTAATTGGCATTGATATAAAAAGGACCTTGATGTGACTGTAAGGCCAAGCTGGGCAGAGGAAAAATACTGGCTGAACACGTGTGCTGCAAAGTAGGTCAGAGATCCCGTTGAGGCATAGCCAAGGTCATTGTCAGGACACTCACCAGGTAACTATAGAGATAGTAGGCTTAAGTTGAAACTGTAACATCTCTGCTGCCACACAATAGCGACAGGATGTTCCCACCAAATCATGGATTGTTTCAGTCCTTGGATTCTTTGAATGAACTGACCTATGTGTGACATCAACGTGCAATGTTCAAGTCCACTCAGTATTTAAGTTCTGAAACGTTATGAAGTTGCTGCTCATGCTTGCGTATTGGCAAAAGACCTTTATACCAGTGCTTTGAAGCAGCATTTGTTTCCAATTTGTTTCCAGGTTCAAATGAAGACTTCAATTTCATTTATAAATCTTTCTAATAGCTTAGATCCTTTGACTATGAGATTTCACTCTCAATGAAAAGCCCTTTGTCTTTCTGCCTGAAATTTGACAGCAATCTAAGGGATATAGATATGTGCCTGGAAGCTTTATGACCGAATCCCCCATATAACTGTGCCAAAACAGAACATTCATTTATACATTTAGCCAGGGACTCTTCAAGCATTAGCATGGCACACATTTCAGAACAGAACCCACTGTTTCTGCTGTGGGTATTTATTTATTAATAATTGAGAATGGAACAAGTATTACTTCGATGTACTGATCGATGTACTGATACATCGATGTACTGATAACCCTAATGTGTTCGTTGTTGGACTTGAGGCAGGTGAGCTTATTTGAAGGAAATGGCACTAGTGAAAGAAAAGAACTCTTTTGAAATTATTTAAGAGTCCTGATTCTTACACACACACACTGATTTCTCACACATCCAATCAGTCTCTCCTGCACTGTCCTTAGCTTTGGGTGTGCCTGCAACCAAGTGACAGACATTAACCATGAACCTCCAATACACGGACAATTTCTGACAGCAATTTTTGCAATTATAGTAACAGGTTTCCTCCCCTGGTCCCAAATGGATAAGGCTGCTGGTTGTGCCTGTATACTGCTGGTTCATACAATGTTTTTGTACATAAGTACAGCATGTGCTATTGTAGAAGAGGCCAACCTGTGCATCTGCATAGGCAACAGTGTGTTATTGATGATCATAGTTTGACAACTAAAACTGAGCTTTAAAGTACAGATAACTAACAAGTACGTTCCTACATGGCAAAAAAGTAATGAAGCTCTCTGTTGGTGTGCCTGTGTGTAAAGCTTCATTATGTACCAATTGTCTTTTCCTTCATGGCAATGTACCCTGTGAAAGAAAACCTTTGCAGTGCTAACAGAGAGACAGGGCTATGAGGAAAGGTGTGTGTGAGAGAGCATTGTTATCTCCAAATAAGAATTCTACTGCCCTCAGATGAAATTTGCATTCTGTCCCCAAATTTCTGGCATTGCAGTAACTTAAAACTTCAGTTGAGCATTTGGAGATAGAATTTAGGCATCCAAAGAGAAGGAGCAGGCAAAATAACCAAAGGAATGTTAAGAGAGTAAATATAAGCATCCCTCGTACAAATGATTTTCAGTGCCTTAGTCTCTGCAATGCTAGAAATTCGGAGACTGAAGGAAAAAAAATCATCTGGAGGGCAGAACTCCCATTTTGCCTCCCCTTTAGCTATACCTCTGAAAGTAGGTTAGAGATGACCTAAAGAATGGTGCTGCTAATTATAGAATGCTCTTGGACACTGGAACCCCAGATAGCTTCTCAAAACTGTTTTGTGGCCCTTGGACCCTTCAGATTTCTTCTGAACAAGACAAATCACAAGAGATCAAAAAAGTGAAGTGTCCCTCTTGGAAACCTTGGGCATTTCTGCACCATACTGTTATCGTGCTGGTATTCCACTTTCAACATCCTATGGAATCCTGGAGTTTGCAGTTTAGGGACAGGCATTCAGAATTCTCAGCCAGGAAGCTCCCTAAACTACAAAACCCAAGACTCTACAGGATGTTGAAAGTGGAATAAGTGTAGTGCAAAAATGGCCCTTGAGTAGTCGTAATTTACCTTTTAAATAGAATGCAGAGGGTCTTGCACTGTTTAATTCCATGCTATTCATACTGAAAGTGGACCACTACCCAGTTCATTTTGAGGGAGGAGTCATTTTTGATAATGTATGTGGCACTTACAGGATTGCTTTTGTCGCTGGGATCAAAGAGCTGTTCACTGGGGAACTGGGAGGAGGAAAGCTGCTCCTTGCTTCCCATTGTAGAAGTGCTGCAAGGACACCCTGCACCCTCCTCCAGCCATTAAATGGCCAAGGGAGCACATGACTGTCTTTTCAAGCAGGCATTTGCACTCATGCAGCAGCCACCAGGGCAGAAGTATGTATTCAGAGTGTTCTGCTCTGCCCTGCCTGATGCAGGATATCAACTAAAGGCATAACAGATAGAGTGTTGGATTAGGAATTCTTGAGTAGGACCAACCTATAATTCATGGATGACTTAACTCTAGACTAAACCCAATATACTTTACAGAACTGGCATGTTGATAAAATGATGGAGGGGACATGTACTCCATCTAGAACTCCTTGGAGGGAGTATAGGTTGTGTGTGTGTCCATGTTGTTCAATATTTGGCAGTGTTTATTTATAACATGGATGAGGTCCAAGATGCCTATAGGCAAACCTGGATAGAGAAGGACATGAAGAGACAGAGGAGCTATAATGAAAGAGAAGAGTACTTAAAAAACAAACAAACAAACTATGCTTAGAAAAAGTTTGGCAGAAGAAGTAAGCTTACTAGACACGGATAAGTTATTTGTTTTTGGAGAGAGTAAAACAGTAATTCTGTTGTAGACAGAGGAGGTAGTGATGAGTATATAGAAAGCAACAGGAAGTATGCACAGAAGATGACAAATGGAGTGGAAAAATCACAGAGATGAGGAAAGGAGAAAATACAGACATGGTGCAAATATTTAGAATTCTATTAGATGTGAAAATCAGACATCATCTTGTTTTTGTTGGTCAGTGCTGCTTGTTATGTGAAATAATATTTTAAAATTGGATGCACAGTTTTAGGGGAGAAAAACTGACTTTGGAGTTAAATCGTGACTCCAGAATTAGTATGTGAAATTGCAACAGTTCTTTTGTACCTCATTGTCCTTCTCTAGCTAGGTTTAGCTATAGACATCTTGGATATCAGACATTCAACCTAAAGTTCTTCACTTTAGGGAGATGTGCACAATTCCACTCTTCCTCCAGCTTAACATAGGCTGGAATTCAGAGAGGAGTATCTGCATATGTCTTATGAGTGCAGGTGTGTTTTCTTGAGTTCTGTGAGGGTTGGTATTCCTTCCTCTCTGCACAGTGCCGAAAGCACCCATTTGAATTTACTGTAAAGGCCCAGATCTATCTTGCATGGGAATTTCAAGAGAGCAGATAGGATCAGAGAAGCATCTGTCAATTCCCCCTGCCCAGATGCACAATCATTATAGAAGCACTGAAACACCTGAGACCTTACAGATCTCAGTGTGATGTCATCATAGTGCATCCAGCTATGCAGAGGGGTAGCCAGACCTTCTCTGTTCTTGCCTGTTTGCTATGAAGCATGGAGTGGACATGCAAACTATCTTTGGGGCCATACAGGAGTCGAGGGTGGTGGTGGTGGTATATGGCTCAGCATACCATCCACGTAGCTCCACATGCAAACATTTATGCTATGCTGAGGGGATGTTGAATTGAGGCCATAGTGCAGCACTCATGCATTGTGGATCCAGCACTTTGAAATTTGCCTCCACATTTCCCACTCCAGCCAAGTAGCGAAAGCAAAATGGAAAACTTGTTGAACGCCTGGTGGGCTTTTAGCTATAATCACAGGACTTTTAGATTGTGCTTGACTTAATGAGTCATAATGTTGGTGGGCCTGATTTTGGTTATCAAAGTTCATCTCAAATATTGTGGTAATTTCTCAAGCATGTTTCGAATCTGGAATGCTTCTCCTCTGTTTTTGAAAAGGCATCTACAATTTTGTTTCCTTGAGGTTTGGCTTGATGTACCCTTACAGAAGGCAGGGTTTTGCTCATGCTGCCGCCGGCATATTCAAAGCAG
Source organism: Cyclura pinguis (assembly GCA_030412105.1). Lineage (NCBI taxonomy): Eukaryota > Metazoa > Chordata > Lepidosauria > Squamata > Iguanidae > Cyclura > Cyclura pinguis. Next base: position 223,548,956 of record CM059602.1, read on the forward strand.
AAAGTGCATTTGAAATAGGTGTAAAATCTCACAAGGCTCACCTAAGTCCCATAAAGAATAAAAAGTCAGGGGAAAAAAAAGCAATCTGTTTGTGAATCTGAGCATCGCACGCTGTAACAAGTGCTTCACCAATAAGCCTAGTATAGGCCATACAAGCCGCTTAAAATGTGATTGTCATGGGTGCTCTATATATAATATATTCATCCCAAGGTGCACATAGATTTTTACTATTAGCTTAGAGAGATTTGAGTGCATGAGCATCTGATTGTAAAACGTAATAGAAGAAGGAAAGTGAACAATAAGATTTAGGTCTGCGTGGCACAACAAAAATGATGAGCCAGGCTCAGGGTGAATGCCAGGGTGGTCACTTGTTGCAGAAGAATGCATACCGATAATGATCATATTGTTTGATGATAAGAGATAAATAATCTAAACCTTTTCTCACACACACTAACTGTACAGTTTGGCTATCTTCTTTAAGGTGCCAGATTTTGTGGGAAGCATCTAGAACTGGGGATCTTTTCCACACTACAGTAGCCCCTCCGCATTCACAAGGGTTAGGGGCACAGAACCTTCATGAAAGTGGAAAAATCATGAATAACTCCCAACTGTGATTTCCCCCCAGAGCTCCCCCATCCTATTCCTTTGTCTCTGGCCCCCATGGCGGGGGGGAGGGAGGAGACACAGGAAAAGACTTACCAGTACTTTCTCCTCAAAGGGAGAAGAGTAGACTTTTTTGATTCTAGTTATTTCTGGTGGCCATTTTGAAAAGGAAGGGGTAGGAGCAAAGAGAGCACCTGACTGATCAGCAGCCATTGCACAGCAGGAAAGTGCAGACACGTGGGAGGGAGGCCATGCTTTCGGCAGTGGGGGGAGGGGGGCTTTGCTCATTCAAAAGGAAAAAATGGCCATTTTAAGTACAAACCTCCCAAGTCTGGGGTGAGGAATGCAAGGGAATGCCGGGGAGGCAAGCACATGCCTCGCAAATAATCAAATTCATGAAGGTTAAGCTTGCAAACCTGGAGGGAGAACTGTATGCAGTTATATCAGTTATTCTGCTTTATCTGCCATTGCAACATCCTGTGGAATCTTGGGATTTGCAATTTGGTGGTGATATTAAGAATTCTCAGCTAGAGAGCTCTAGTGTCTCATCAAACTACAAACCCCAGGATTTTGTAGGAAATTGCCATGGCAGCTAGAGGAGAATCATAGTACTATAATGATGTAATGTGATGGGGTTCCAGGACGGAATATGAGGACCTCTTGATGTTGTTGGACTGCAATACCTCTTCCCTCCTCTTGGCTATGGCTGATGAAAGTTGCAGACTGGAAACTTCTGAAGGATCATACATTCTTACCTAGAAAATTACCACTTCTCAAGGACGAATGGTGAATGGTAAACTGTGAGCTGACTTTTTCAGGATAGTGAGAAGAAGCTACATGGAGATTTTAGTATTTACCTCTTATTTCTAGTAACTGCTGCTCTTGTTGCTGAACACAACTATCATTTTTTAAGCCATTTAAGCTAGCGGCCCTCACATCTTTCCTCACAAATATGCATTGCATGAAGGAACGTTACCATTGTTCTATGTCAGAGAACGGTATGAAAGTCTGTTAGCACTGAGTTCATTGCATTTCTTTGAATCCCATTTCCATTTTTTCCCATCCTAGTTTTCTATAAAGTTGCAAAATTTAGGCTGTTTTGTCACTATGTCACTGTGGAGATCGTGAAGGTGATGGTGCAGGGTAATATGGCTGCAGGCATTATGGCAATGGGAAGGGAAGCAGTGGTAGTTGTCTCTGTCAAGAAAGAAAGCTCTCATGCCCACTTCTGAATTTGTTGGGCTCCAGCATGGCAGTGTTCTTTGGAGAGAGAGATGGTATTCATTTCCCCACTACTGCTGCACAGTGCACACCACTTCCAATGCACTTATGTTGGTGTACTGAAGCCTAATGCTGGCATCAGTTGGCAAAAGGATTTTGGCCCTTCCCCCCCCCCTTTCCTTGTTGAAATCTGTATGCCTTTTAACGCATTTTTTCCTAAAATGTACAGTTATTTATGCATTGTACCTACACATTCCTCCTCCTTTAAATATACTGTAAAGCATTTTTTTCAGTTGTATGCCTTTTTTTTTTACCTATTTGCATTTTAATAAGCAATGTTTTGAATGCACTCTATGGTTGTCATCCAGTTTGTGACATACACAGGTGTAACTTTTTCAGGTTGTGCAGAAAGGGTTCTATAACACTTCCTTCCATAAGGCCCCAACCGCGACATGCAACAACAACTGGAGTGGGGGGGGGTAGGGAAATGCTGCCTACAGATCCAGTTCCTTTGCCACTCAGACTTGTTTTGGTCTGTGTAGTAAAATGCATTTTTTTAGTGTTTTTTGTAATTAAATTTAAAAATGTGTTTAACAAAATGTAACCACAGTTGTTCAGAATCATGAAGGTGATTTCTTCAGCTCTCAGCCCAAGAAACGGTTTCATCCATAACAAGAACTCTTTCATATGTGTAACAGCAACTGACAATATAGTCTTGTTGGCCATTTTGAGGGGGAGAAGGTGAGACAAGTTCTGGAAGTCAGGAAAAATGTCGTTCTGACTGATGTTATGAAAAAGCCAGTTGATTCATATTCACCTTTTGTCATGTTAAAGGGGTCGAGAAGCAACTTGCAAGCAACAAATATGGTGAGATATTTGCTTGTAAAATTGTCAGTAGAGCCACAGCCTATTGATTCATGTACTATATATTTTTTATTAATATCTATATACCAATAATGTCATGTCTACAAATCCTAAAACAACTTGGTGAAAAATTGAAAACCTAGTACAACAACAATACAGTTTCACTATCTGTCTGTCTGTCTGTCTGTCTGTCTGTCTATCTATCTATCTATCTATCTATCGCATTTATATCTCACCCTTCAGCTAAAAAGTTTCCCAGAGCGCCTTACAAATTGTTATTTGGACATTCCCTACCCTCAGGTTTACAATCTAAATAAGACACGACAACAAAGAAAAGAGAATGGTAAACAGAGGAGTGGATTAAGTCTAGCAGATGTTGGCTTCTGTTCTCTCCCTCCGAGTGGCCACTGCAGTGGCAGTTGGGCTAGATGGATGGACTTTCATCAGCTGCTGGGTCTAGGTGCAATGGAGCTGTGCCTGCTTTTTCTTCTGTTCCTCTGAGGCCACTACGGTGGCAGTTGGGCTGGAACGAGGGCCTTTAATAAGCTGCTAAACCAGAGCTCTGAAAAGTTATCTTTTGGACTACAACTCCTGGAATTCCCCAGACAATATTGCCAGTGGGAGTTGTAGTCTCAAAAATGTTTTAAGACTCGCTTTGAAACCGTCCAATTATACTCCCTTAAAACTAGCACATGAAAAATTTAGTGGCCAGCAAAAATTCATGGTACAGACAACTCAATGTCAATAAAAAGACATGTAAAAGAGAAGTAACTTAATTAACTGCATAAATATTTCAACTGAAGAGGCCAATTTGATTTTCCTTGGTATGGTGTTCCAAAGTGCAGGTGCCATCTTATTTTTTTGTAGAGGGCAAATTCACAGTGGAACAGAGGTTCGCCATCATTTGATCTGAATTATGTGGCAGAGCAGGTTGTAGGTAGTAAGCTGTATATTCATGGAATGTTCTATAAATATTGGTCCTAGGTGATACCAGAGTATTTACAACATCTGTATAAACTCATACATGCAGTAAGCATACATGCATTTAAGGTGTACTGGAACACTGGCAATAGTTTATCTTAGGCAGGTTGGACCCAATAATCCACATCTTCATTCAGCCATCTAAAAGAGAATTTTATTAAACACAAGAAGATTGCATTGCAGAATAGCAAAATTATGGTACTGCTTCCTGAATGGCAAATAGTGCATGCAAAACACAAATAGTAGCTAGGAGAACACAGTTTTGTTTCAAAACTGGGAAATATATGCTTGAAAGAAGTAGACTTACAAAGTGCAGGATGCTGTAGAAGACTGGATTCAAGCTGGAAGAGTTGGCAGGATTTGGTACTAAGCAATCTAAGGCTATTTCCACACTACACTGTTATAGTGCTATTATTCCACTTTCAACATCCTATGGAATTCTGGAATGTGTAGTTTACTGAGGCCAAAGAGTCCTCTGGCTGAGAATTCTAAATGTCCCTCCCTAAACTGCAAACCGAAAGTTTCCACAGGATGTTGAAAGTAGAATAATAGCACTATTACAGAGTAGGGTGGAAATGGCCTAAAATTCAGAGGCTGTTAAGAGGAGAAGGGAGTAAGAGAGTGAGAAGGTAATGCCCCAAAGCATGATGGGTGGCGGTAACACACAGGTGACTGTATGAAAAACAGATTTTTGGAGTGACAGAGTCTGTCTTTTCCTGAATTTTTCCAGGAGTTAAGGTATATTGGACTCTTTAGAGCAAAAATATAGGCTTGTGAGATTTTCAGGATAAAATTCAAGATTTCTGAGGACAGGGTCTGAGGGAATGATTTCAGGGAAACCTGCTGTTCCAGACTTTAGTTTAGAGAGACTTCGAAGAAGTCAGAACTTGTCCAGCAGATACCTTCTCTCCTGAATGAAATTAGCATGACAGTCAGGAGTCTTTTGGGGGGGGTGAGTGGGGAAGACACTCTTCTCATCAGCAGGACTGTGTGCCCATTTGGGTTTCTTGAGAGACATTACCAGGTATTCAGTTGAAAAAAAAGTGTGGTAAAGTCTAAACAAGAACCCATGTGAGGGAGATATTTGATATGACTTGATTTGTACTTGATCTGACCCTCCTGGGAGGATCTCCATGTCCTACTAGTATTGTCTATGTACAAGACATCCATCTGTAGACAATGTTCTCTTTCTGGGAAGTATCTGTGTTTAAGGTCTGAAGATGTGAAGAATATTGAACAATATTTGAAAAATTGTTGGGAAACATGTTTCCCTTATAAGAAGAATCCTGGAGTGATAAAAATCTTCACAGTTTGGGACTTATTCTGTTCAAAATTTGCACAAGTTTGCATTCTGTGCTGAAAACAGGGTATTCTGTAGATTATTCAGAAAATTCTCTTACCTACACAGAAAATGATGCTTTTGCATTTAAAAAAAAACTTGTGAGAATTTTTCACAGAATAGTCAGCATTTTCTGCAAAGGAAACATTAGTTTCTGCATATAATCTATTTCCGGCACAGATAATGCTGCTTTCTGTACAAAACTACCTTGTGCTAATTTTCTACAGAATAAGTGCAGAACTATGAATAATTTTACCCCCCAAAATGAGCAGTTTAGTGATGCCAGTGATGTAGGCTCGTGTTGATTGACTCAGACTCAAGTCTGACTTAAGTCGCTTCAGTGACTCGACTCGGACTCGACTCGGCAATAAATGATGCACTGACTTGACCCAACTTGAGGCTTGTATATTTTTAGTGATTGACTTGCTGCCCTTGGTTCAGTAATACATAATACCTAACACATTCATCCAGAAACTTTATGACTTTCAATAATGCATCCATCTCTTTTTGTCTACTGGTCATGTGATGATCTTTCTCAAGGCTGTAGCATGGGCATATTTCTTGGAAGGTAACAGCAAATGTGCTAGGCAAAGGGCTTGGAGGTCTGCTAGGCAGCCTGTCACTGCTGCATATTGGAGAAGCCATTTCCAAATAGCAGAAGACAAGACTCACCCTCAGAGCACAGGGCATATTTCTTAGAGGGGAACAGCAAATGTGTTATGCAATAGGCTTGAGGAGGAAGGATCCTTCCTTCTAAAGCTTTTGAAGCTTTAGTAATGGGGAGTAACAAAGGTCCTATTACCTACTTCTGAAAAAGCCCCTAGCTTCAGAAATGGGATGTAATAAGGATTCTATTTCCCTCTTCTGAAGCTTCAGAGTCTTTTATGCCCATTGTCACAAAAGCTTCCAGCTTTGGGAAGGGGGAGTAAGAAGGACCCTATTCCCTATTTCTGATACTGCAGATGGCAAAATCACAAATGTGGAGGGCTGACTCTGTTTAAATTATTGAAACTGACTTTATTGGACTCTGTCCAGGAATTCTGGAATATAGGTTGGGGTATAAAGTTGGCTCCCAGACTTGAGACTTGACTTTAAAGTATCCTGCAGGGACATGAGACTTGACTTAAAGGTAGAGACTTGAGATGTGACTTGAGATTTAGAGTAAAAGACTTAAATACATCACTGGTATAATCAATTGTTTAGTTTAGCTGTAACTCCTCAAATAGTTCTTCCTTCTTCCTTCCTTCCTACATCACTGGTTTTAGGATATGGTTGCTAAAACGGTGCAGTATCCAGAAGAGAAAAGGCCTTCTCAGGCTTCCCCTCTGAAATTCAATGCTCAGAAGGAGAATATATCTAAGTCCGAGCATTCCACAACAGCTCTGCTAATTCAAGGACAAACATTTGCTGCTCAAGAAGGTACCACTTCTATTGTTTATAGACCTCTAGAACTGACCTGCCAAAAGCACTGGATTTTCGGTGGTATCTTGCTCTGGAACTTGATGTAAGCTGGACTTGAGGTCTATCTTGGCAGCCTGATTGGGGAGGTAAGGAGTGGACTGGGGAACTAAGATAAAGAACCCCCTGGATCTTGGCAATCACATTCCAGTTCTTTGTTTGTAGCAGTTCTGCCTGCTACTTGAGCTTCTCACACACCCAATTTTTCTCTGCTTGTGCTCTTCATCCCGCCCCAACTTGCCAGAATCCCATAAAGGCCTGTATCCTGAAGCCACTGACTGCCTTACAGCAGAAATTTGCAACTTTTATGTCAGCTCTGACCTCATCGCCTGACTTCAACGGTGCCACTTATTGAGTGCCTAATGTCAAATTAGACATAGATGAATAGAGATAGATATAGCTAGATATTATTAGTAGAAATTAACTAAAGTTGGCAGAAGATTGATCAGATAATTATGGTTCAGACTAGAGCCCAAACAATTCAAGCCCAGAAAGGGTATGCATGGGCAAATGAAACGCCAAGGAGTCTGACCCAAAAGTCAATCCTCTATTACTGTGTTCCTCTAGAAATCAGTGTCCAGCATGAGAACAGTACCATTACAAGCACTCCAACTATAAGCACTCCAATGAACCTTGACAATAAGACCACAAGTAATGGACAGGACCAGCAGAGCCCTGTGGAATTGGACTTACCAAAATTGGTCCATGGACCCAGGGCGCCTGGCCAGGTCTCCAGTGGTTCTACCTTCTAGGCATGTGTTTTCTACAACCTCCAATAGTAGTGGCAATGTGATGAAGAAATCTACAGGAAAATCTCACAGGCTTAATACTGGTCATGTTCAAATCATCTATGGTCACTTGATAGACCAATGCTTTCTTTCAGTGCAAGCCAATCAACAATTTTTTGATAAACTGCATGCTATAAAACAAGAGATTTCTGGACTTAAGGCAACACTGCGAACTATTGTTGCTTTGATAGAACTAGGAATTTTAAAAGCAGCATCCCCAATGAACTCCCCAGATAGAGACTTGGCAGACCCCTAGGCAACTAACCTAAAGCCCTCAACAGATGCAACAGTAAATGATGATCGCCCCTTTACTAATAACACAAGCTTTCTGGGGCACCTAGAAGAAATAATGCATGACTGGTATACATATTCTGAGAAGACACTACAGATCTCAGCTGAAGATGGTCCTGCTAAAAGTGGCCTGGAGGATTTCAAGCTTACTTTTACAAATCCAGACTTATTAGTTTTAGATGAATGGCATGATGATACCTTAGAAGATAATAACTCTCAGTTTCCACCTTCATCTACAGGAATAGTAGGTAAAAATGCTCCGCAGATGAACAATTATGAATTATGACTACCAGATCGAATATATTCTGGCTCTAGTAAGCCAATACCTGCAGAAGTGTCACCGACTAACACTGAGAGCCATATCACCATTTTTAATTGACCACTAATAATGTGTGGGTCACATCTTCAGAAGTGCTAAAGGATATCGTAGATGTATTGGGGACTGGATAGGATTACTCTGTAGACATTAAATGTTCATGTGTGTACCCCACAACACCCAAAAAATCAAGAGGAATGGTGATTTTGTCCTTAATAGATAGTCACCATGCCCATCACTTTTGGTGTCAGCTTTATACATTTGAAGAAAGAGAAATTTCATTTAAATGGGGCCTGCATGCATGCTACTCAAAAATCAATCCCAATTTATATTTGAATCCTCATTCCCACAAGTCAGCAAGCCTAATGAAAGGAAAGGAAAATTTAAATTGCAGAGGAGCCTTACTAGGGGAATGAGTACTCATGGTGCCTGCTCACAATTTGTCTCCCAGAGGGCTGGGCTGTAAAACCCAGAAACGACTTGCACCTGAGACATTATGCCATCCTGTCACAATCCCAAAAACATGCACTCCTGAGAATCATGTCACATTAATTCTTGATAACTGTACTATAAGGGTCAGAAATGGTGCCTTCTTGGGGAAGAAGGTCATCCTAGAAGATTTAGAACATCAAACTCATTTAAACTTTAAAAAGGGTGAGGTGGATGTTCTCAAAATAATCCCAAGAAAAGGAAATAATAGTACAGTGGTCTTGGGCTTCACCTCCATAGCTCTACAATCTCATGTCCAGAAGTGCCTAAGTAACCAGAAAGATTCAAGTGGCAATGTACTAAGTGACAATTCTACTTCCACCAAGATTCCTCAAGTTAGGATAACAATGGCAGCAAGAAATTGGCAGTCTTCTCACTGGCCAGAAAAGTTAAAGCCAGTATCTAAGGCTTCTATAGCCCATAACAGTTTCCCCCCTGATTCTTACTCAGATCATAAAAGGAAGGAAGTGTGTCCCTCTTTTGTAACCTTTCTCAATAATATCCCAGTTAAGAAAGGAAGAGACCCAGTAAGTGGACATCACACTTTGAGACTGGAGATATCATAGCAAACAGGACATTATTAAGTGGTGACAAGCCCCCTAGGAGTCATAGTTTCCAACAAATAGTTACAGGGAATGATTCCTTGCCTGATCAAACACAATCTACTAAGCAGCCCCCTGTAATAGATCTTGACAGGTGCTTGGGTAATAGACACACTCCCCTGGCCAACTCATCTGAAGATTGACTATTAGATAGCAAGAAGCTGCATCGACCTATAAATCTTATATCCTGGAACATTGCAGGTTGGAAAAATAAATTAGTCGATGTTGACTTCATTCAGTATCTTCAGACATTTGATATAGCTTACCTCCAAGAGATTTGGCTTACAGAGAACAATTCCCTGAGATTAGGAGGTTTTAGATCCTGGGAACAGCCTGCCCAGAAATCCTTCAGTGCAGGTCGTGGTAGTGAAGGTCTGGCTATACTGATTTCTTCCACCATAGAGGTGGGTGAGATTACAGTAGTAGGTCCAGCTTCAAACTACTGCCAAGCATTAACTATTCATGGCTGTAAACCAGGCCCCCTGTTATGTATTAATGTTTATCTCCCCCCCAGATCTGCCATAATCTCAATAGAAATTTGGGCCAAGTTGGAGGAGTTATTTGATAGCTTGTGTACAGATTACCCTAATCATTTGATGCTAAGTTGCGATGATTTTAACGCCAGAATAGGCAGTGATTACTCCATGACGGGAAAAGTCTTAAGGTTTGATGTGGGAGAAATCTTAACTGTGCCTCGATCATCACAGGATAAATCAATTAATAAGAATGGTCAGGTCCTTATCGCCCTAATTTGCAAATCCAACTTTATTTGCTTTAATGGTACTTATTTAGACCACTCAAATGGGTATTTTACATATTTAACTGACAGAGGTGAAAGTGTAGTTGATTACATTATAGGGTCAGATGCAATTATTCTCTATGTGCAGGCACTGGAAATTGAGGATAGAGCTGAAAGTGATCATTGTCCTCTCAGGTTGATCCTCACACTCCCAGTGACTCATTCTGGGGTTCTGACAGATCTTAAAATGCCTGGTCAGGTGAAAGGTGAAAAACAGCTCAAATGGTCTCTTACAGTAGACACCAACATTAGACATTAGCTTCAAGAGCTACACCAGCATGCTCTTGCGGGGTCTCATAACGTTAGAGAGGTTTATCAAGACATAATTGCTAAAACAATTCATTGCTTCCTTCAAGATCAAAATGAGTGAAATGTTGCATCCATACATTGTTGGATTGATTGTTTTGGATTTTGGCATTGAATATTTGCTCTTATTTGGGAGTTACATATCTATAACTTTTTCCTAGAGATTGATTTGAGGACCAAAGCAGGATTTCAGTCTCTGGTTTAACCCTTCATTGTCCCGAGCTGAGTAAGATTCCAGGTCAACTAGTAGTTTTTGCAGAAAGCATTCATATATAAATCTTGGCAAAGATGTTGTGAAAACTAACTAAGCAACCTATCTGTTTGGGTTTAAATGTTGAAGAGAAAAGATAGAAACAACTGTGCCCCCAAATTAGTACATTCCCCAAGATATGGCTTGCATTAATGGGTATGCAGTCTAAAACATCTAAAGCAGCTGAGAGAGACAGGGTGATAGGAAGTTATCCTATCCAGATATACCTCAGTTAATAAGGCAGATATATTCTTGGGTATTATGTTTTTAACAGAAAATTTAGTACCAGAAGCAGAAATAACATGGAAAAAAAGAGAGAGAGATTCCTACACCACACAAAAAAGAGTAGTTCAACATTTTTCAGCAATTCTTTTATTCAATAGTGACAAATATGTACATGTGAAATGAAACAATCAGGTCGAGAAAACCTTACATAAGTAAACAAAGCTGTTTAGAACCTTCTGAAGACCACTTGAAGACTTATTTCATAATGGATCACTTTTTCCCCACTATCCTCCACTTTCCTTATGATTCCAATTTTTGTGGCCAGTCTTACAGATCTATGCTTTATAATTCTGCTGTGAGTAGTTGGTGAGACAATCTTATCTCCACTCCCCTTTTCTCTCTGTTTTGCTGTTCATGCATGGTCAGTGAGGGATTTTGGAGGCAGCTGTTGTTGATCTTACCTATTGTAGGCAGGCATGCACCGCTACACTAGGATCGATTAGAGTAGAATGCTTTTGTTTCCTAGCTCAGGCTTTCTTTATTGCATTGTTTACTTCGAACACACTCGTGTAGCTGGACATCTAAAGTTGTTGCCTCTCCAGAGCTCCTTTACCATTCTCCTAATGCTGATGTTGCTAAAAACCCTCCAGCTAGACAGAGGACAAAGAGGAAATGGAAGGCCAGACATGCATAAAAAGCCCTTAAAAAAAACCTTCACTATTAAAGGATTTGTTAACTGTGGTATGCCTGTATGGACTGTTGGGTTTTCTAGCCCCAGGTCATCACTTCTGACTGGTAGCAGCTGTCCAGAGTTTCATGCAGGATTCTTTCCTAAACCAGTGATATCACCTGGTGGTCTCCTTTCCAGGTATTAAGGCTAGCTTGCTTAACTTCTGAAATTAGCTGAGGCCGAATGTATTCAGGGTGGTCTGACAGTATGATCTAGAAGAATACATAGGAATATCTTGTCATCAACCTATAGCAACATAACACAGCTCCAAATAACCCAGGCCAAACGGGTTGCACAAACTGCCCCCAAGCAGACATACTTGTAGATAATACCACAGAGCCTAAGAATATTAATGTAAGCCATGGCCTGGCCCCCTTTTACTACCTTACAGAAACTTTTGTGGACTTATTTAATTTGTTTGCATATGCTTCATTTTAATGTCCTTTTCTTCTAAATAAGGTTTTATCTGTTGCTGTCGTTGGTGATATTAAAAACATTCTAACTCATAATGCTATGTTAACTACTTAGCTATGGAGTATTTTTTTAAAAAGAGTAGATTATATTATATGAAAAGTGAACTATAAATATTGTTGCTGTTGTGTGCCTTCAAGTTGTTTCCAACTTATGGCAGTTCTACAACAAACCTATCACTGCATTTTCTTGGCAAGATTTGTTTGTGTGTGTGTGGGGGGGGTGCCTATGCCTCCCTCTGAGGCTGAGAGAGTGTGACTTACCTTGGCTCTCCTGGTGGGCTTCCTGTCCGAGAGGGTATTCAAACCATGGGCTCCAGATTTATAGCCCAACACTCAAACCACTACACTATGCTGGCTCTCAAGACATAAATATATTAAGTAAAAAAGGATGAAACTTACATGATAAACAAATGTTTCTGAAACAAATCCCTAGTAATACTTCACTATGATATTCCTTTTTGCACCTTGAATGAGAGTGGGGGTGTTTCAGGACCATATCTGAGGGATCACATGACTTACTTTTTGAAGAACAGCATATCTGATTGGGATACATGGACTCAGTTCTAAGCTGGTGTGGAAATCCTTACATGGTAGTCATTTTCACAGTCCAGCAGAAGGGGGAAATACAGCCATCCCTCCACATTTGCTAGGATTAGGGGCACAGGACCATCGTGAAAGTGGAAGAACCATGAATAGCTCTAGGCCCTCCCAAACCCTATCTAACACATAAAAAAAGTATGATCACCATATTCAACCCACCATGGATTCCTTTGAGGCATCAGGGTTCCTTCACAAGGCAGAAGTGGAGGGTGGTAAGGCTTACTACCACCTCCATTGCTGCCCCCACACCATTTTTAATAGGGACTTACAAGCCTCATTTGCAGTTTCTTAGCCTCACGAGGCTTGCAGTCCCTATTAAAAATGTCATAGGGAGGCAGCAGAGGTGACAGCAAATAATCTGTGAATAATCAGATCTGCAAAGGTGAAACTCGCAAATGTGGAGGGCTGACTGTAGTTCAATAGGTTGTTTTATGTGATCATTTTAATAGTTAGTTTGGGAAAATTAGTAACTTACATTGGCAGTTCAGTTTGGAAACCCCTCAAAGTTTGAGGACAAAGTAAACAGAACAAGACGAAACAAAGCTTTTTGAAGATTAGGTGCTGAAGGCTCTTTGTTCAAACGTGAAGCTCATCCATTACTTTGGGTGGATTGCTTTTTCCAGAGCTTAGGAAAGTTAATTATTGGAACTACCATTCCCAGAATTCCCTGAGCCAACAAAGTCATTGGCCACACTGGCTGGGGAATTCTAGGAGCTGTATCAATGACCACTGCCATGTAAGTGGGAAGGTAAACCTGCTCCAGGTTTCAGTCCAGACTTCAAAAGAGCTATCCAAAAGCTATTCTTCCAAAAAGGTTGAGCATCTGAGATAGCTCCCAGAGTGCATCCAGTGTTCCACTGGAATGGGAACTACCAATTGCTACTGATAGTATACAGAAAAGTAATGATTCCAAGCTCTGACTGACCCAGCTTACCTTATGGCATTTCCCAGGTATGTGTTCAGAATTGCAAGCTGAATAGGCAAGACACTTTGTACTGTGGAGAAAGCTAAAGAAATTAGGAACAGTCACCAGTATCTAACTGGGTCCTTACATCTTTGTAAGTGGACTTACATCTGCAGGAATCAGAATCGTACTGTTGCTTAAACTGTACAAGGCTATTGTTAAGTTTTTACATAGCAAAGTTGGCAAAGAACCCAATATGCATCAGTAGGTGATGCACATTGGGTGCTCTTGCCAATATCTCATTATGCATCTTCACAATTCATTAAAGGGTTTCTTAGCACCTCTACTAGGTATATGTAAAATTATATAACATAACAGATCATATAAGATTCTAGCAAGTAAGTATACAAATTTTATTTACTTATCAATATCTGCCTACATAAATGGTAACTGTCTTAACCACTTTGCTACTTATATTTTTTGTAATCTCTAAATTGTGAAAACTAGAGATTTTGAGGGTATAATTTAAAGCACCCCCCCCACACACACATTTTGGCTCCATAAGCCTCAGGTTGTCATTTAAAAAAAAAAAAATTACAGTAATCTTTAACACTCTCACAAAACAATTTCCTGAGATTTACCTCCTTAATATTGGCATCAATTTTCCACTTGTGCTTATTCATGACCAGTAAAACAAATTATTCCCATCAGGACTGGACTGTTTTTAAGAATCTCCTTTTTGATGAAAACCCAAAAGTGCCCTTTATCATTTTTCACACTTGTGTTCCCTCATACTTTCTGACTTGTCTTTGCTAGATCAGCTAAATTTCCTCTGAATGACTGAGAATCTCTCCAGCCTCACTCAGTCACAGCCCAGGAGGAATTCAGTCATTTTTTTTTAAAAAAAGTCTTGTTACATAAGATTCTTTTATTGCCTCTTGTTATTTATCTTTGCATGGAATCACCTTTTCCTTCTCCCTCTTCTTCTTAATTCAAATTAATAAAGTCCTGCAGTGAATGGTCGCTCTCTACCACAGAAAATTCTTTTCAAAAGACTGAAAAGTCCTCCAAAATCACAGTGCTCATAAAATGGTGGAAAGGATGGGGGGAGAGGGGGTGGAACACCTTTTCTTCTTTCCCTCCGACTTCACTGACACTATGAAGTTTCACATAATTTGCAGACTGCATCTCATAAAATACTGGCAAAATTTATTCATTTCAAATTAAATAGATGTAGCACAGAGTAATCTTTCTCTATTAAATATGTCACTTTTTGCAATTGTTTCTTAATATCCCTCACAGCTTCCATCTAAGATTAGCACTTTCTCTGCTGCCACAGTTTCACTAACCTACTGAATTATTCACTGAAGCAGAACCTTCAGATATCAGGTTAGAAAGGCCTTGATTATGGCAGGAAGTGAACTGTATAAACCATTTTTCTTTAAAGGAAAAACTCTCCTTATAGAAAAAAATACATATATATCCAGAAATCTGTATTAAATGTGCATCCAAAAATGTTTATAATTGATAGGAATGTGGTCAGCTGCAGTCTCTTTGTATTTTGTTTACAATAATACATAGTAACACTTGGACAATACTGGAATCTCTTTTTTTTCCCCCTAAATGCACATGTTCATGACATGAATTTCAATGGCGCTGGACATAGATGGCTTTTTTGTCTTTTTAGTTTAAGGTAGGAGGATGCTGAGTACATGTTATTCCAGAATGTTTCCAACAAGATACATAATTATATATTTATTCATACCTGATTCTCCTCCTTTGCTATAGGAGCTTCACAGTGTTTTGAATCTACTATGACAGTGCAGTAAAGCTCTTTTTATGGCTTACTGCCAATATAGGCCATTACGTTGTGCCAGCCAAGTGTTGAAAAGTTGTTTGAACTTACTGAGGAGACAGAAGCTCCCTTTGCTAGTGTTGAAATCCAGAAACTCACCACTCACCATTCTGCTACTTGATGACGTGTCCAGAGGCACCCAAGTGTTTGAAATATAGTCCTGACACAGAGCAGGCTAAAGGCACTAACTTTTTCAGGCCTCTATAACATGAAGGAAAAGTGTGTGCTGCTGATGTCCATTAGTAAGATGAAGAGATTGTCAGCAAAAGTTCACCTTAACAAAAGCTGAAATACCTTTCTTGGTATCCTCAAAGGGCTGCTATCCTGTGGATCTGTATTAGGCTCAGAAAAAGTACAAGTTTTCAATTTCAGTCCTAGAAATTGTAGTCCAAAAAGTAACTTTTCCAGGCTTTGGTTATTATGATGAAAATGAAATTCAGCTATCTTTTTGACTGACTTGAAAGTCACTATAGTCAGACAGAGAAACTAGACCATAATCCTGTTGGACTTTCTCAGTGTTAGAATGGTGTGTCTAGAAAAGTTCTAGTACCAGCAGTTGTGGTTTTTGAAAACGGGAATGTGTACATCAGTGATAGGCCATTTACTTTGCATTCAGAAGCTCACATGCTTCCTATCATTTGGTTTCTGCATGTGGATATGTGGAGAACAAGATCTTGTCCTTTGGCACAGACAGCAGGATGCCTTGAGTAAATTCTAATTTTAAAGACTCCTAGGGCCAGTCCCTGGCATCTTCAGGTAGGGTTTTCAAAGAGTCTTTTCTGAAAACTTGGGATCACTGAGATGGATGGACCCATCCATCAGGAGCTTGGCTAATAGGCAAGGACAATGGGTGTTTTGTGGTGGCATGGTAGAAGACACAGTATAAGCTGAGTTTGTGTCTGTCAGGCTAAACCTCCTTAGCCCGGAGAGTCTTTTGGAAGAGTCTATTGTATTAAGTCTGTTGTGTCTGTTCAGGTAAGGCTGTTTGTTTATGTGAGCTGGAAAGAAGTTTGCTCATGTACTTGTTATGGTTCTATTGTCCATCTGTGCGTAGGCACAGGTCCTCTGCCTGAGCACATAGCCTTACGTAATCAAGGCATCTGCTGAGAGAAAGTGAGTCAGAGACTTGGTTGGGTGAGGAGCGGGCAGCCACTAGCTCTCTATATAGCTGTAGCCTCCATCCCTGGAATTACCAAACAGGAGCTCAGCGAACAGGGGCAAGGACAACAGGCATTTTGTGTGGATGTTTAGCAGGGGAGTTTTGAGAGGGAGACCCAGAGTTCTGTTCAGTGCCTACTTAAGATTATTGAATATGGATGGATTAGAATTCAAAATAACCTTAAAAGATTAGAGAGCTAGGCAAAAACCAACAAAATGAATGCAACAGGGAGAAATGTAAGATATTACACTTAAGCAGAGAAAAAATGAAATGCACAGATATAGGAGAGCAACACCTGGCTGGCTTGATAATTGAACATGTGAAAAGCATCTATGAGTCCTAGTAGACCACAAGCTGAGTCATGTGTCAGACATGTCATGAGTCAGACGGCAGTTAAACAAGCCAATGAGCTTCTAGCCTGTGTCAACAGGAGTATAGTATCTAGATTGAAGGAAGCAATAGTACCATTCTATTCTACGTTGGTCAGACCTCACCTGGAATACTGTGTCCTGTTCTGGCCACCACAATTTAAGAAGGATATTGAGAATCTGGAACATGCCCAGAGGAGGAGGAGGAGGAGGACCAAAATGATAAAAGGCCTGGAGATTAAACCCAATGAGGAGTGACTTAGGGACCTGGATATGCTTAGCCTGGAGAAGAGAAGGTTAAGAAGTGACATGATAGCCATGTTTAAATATTTGATGAAGGGGTGTCATATAGGCAATGGAGCAAGCTTATTTTCTGCTCCTCCAGAGACTAGGACACATTGCAATGGCCTGTAGGAAAAGAGATTCTACCTCAACATTAGGAAAAACTTTCAGATGGCAATAGCAGTTTGACAGTGGAATATGCTGCCTAGGAGAGTGGTGGAGAGATTAGATGGCCATCTGTTGTGAGTTCAGAATACATTGTATATTTCTGTATGGTAGGGGTTTGGACTGGATGACCCTTGTGGTGTCTTCCAATTCTATGATTCTATGACCCACGGTCTGACAAATTATTAAAGTAAACTTATGTTCCTATATATTCCATAAATAACGTGCTGCCTAAGGGTATACTTCCTTTACTGTCCTGATTTGATTATTAGAAGAGAGAGTTCTCTCCCACTCCCTGCCTCAATTTGACCTTCAGTTTCACGATCACCAGACTGCTAAGCATCCTAATTTGATAGAATACAGCAATTTCACCAACTGTTATGGAGCCTTTATATTTTCTGTGAACCAGCTGACTGGTGATTGAAGGTCCAACCCATTTTTTTAAAAAACAGAACAGAACATTTTTTAAGAAAAAATGCAGTTGTGAATGCCAGATATTTTAATTATTTATTTATCGTTTATTAAAACGTTTGTATTCTGCCCTTTATGATGAGATCCCTGGACAATGTTCAATAAAATCAATGTAATCATTTTGAAATAATTTAAAACAGTAAAAAAAAAAAAAAAATGAAAACATATTAAACAAGTTAAATCAAAACAAGACAATTTAGAGCAAAATTTGAATGAAATTAATTAGATTCCAAAGGCTTCCTTAAAGAGCCATATATTTACTTGGTATTGCAATGAAGCTAGCATTGCTGCTAATCAGGCTTTTAGAGGAAGGGTATTCCACAACTAGATTGTCACAGAAAAGAAGGTCATCTGCCATGTCCTCAGTGGCAGGGCTTGGACTGTGTGGAGGGAGGGCGGGAGGGGGCACGGCTACAGCACGCAGGGGGGGACTGCAGCATGTGGGAGAGTGGCTACGGCATGTGGGCATGGCTATGGCATGTGGGGGTGTGGCTACAGCACATGGGGCGGGGCTACAGCATGTGGGCCTAACTACAACGGATAGGGTGGGGCTATGACAGACAGGGAGGGGCTACATCAACTGGAGGAGGGCAAGCAAGAAGCTGGGACACCTGTAAAAAATTGCCGCTGGGGGCAAACCACCCCATCACCCCCCCATCCGGATGGTGACTGCATGTCCTTTCACAATATTTTGACACAGAGGCGCACTTCTTCAGCAGACCTTAATGTTCAGACAAGCATTGCTCCTTCCTGTATGTGGTCCCAAGCCTTTTAGGGCTTTGGTTATTATTACCAGCACCTTGAATTCAGATCAGAATCACATACCCTCCAGCATTTCACAGATGAAAACCAGGACACTTGTGGCTGAGCTATATCAGAACATTGTCAAGATGGCAAAAGTTATTAATGAGGAAGAACACACAAGCTAGGAGCAATTGCAGCAGTTTGCTTTTGCCCGAGCCTACTTGCAAGGATAAGATTCCACTCTCTCTTCTCCTCTCCCTCCCTCCCTCCTGAGTCAATGGAGTGTAAATGGCATTTGTACTTTCAACTTAATTTGCAGCAAGGTACATATAAAAGGGGAAAGTGAGAGGAGGAGAGAGAAACCAGGACTTTTTAAAAGCAGCTGAAAAAGTGCGATGATAGAGGATTAATCAGGACTGTCCCTGACAAATTTGGACAGTTGAAGGATGAGGAATCATAGGCTATTTCTGCTCAACACTGGCCCTTTTCACACGCAGTTTCTTTTGTGAGAGGGCCCCTTGAGCGTCGCGTAAATGGGAGTGGTGGTCCGTATGATGCACTCCCATTTACGCAACGCTCACGAGCCTAACGCGAACCGCGCACGCATTTTTTTCTTTTCGGCTTCAAGCTGAAAATGCTGCGCGGTTGCGCAAGGCTCCCGGGGCCCGCGTGCAATTACCTGCCCTGCGGTACGTTGTCCCAGGCACGCCAGTTGCGCTTCCTCCCCCAGCGCAGCCTACAGTTCCCAGGCTGCACTGCGGAAGGAAGGGGCAGGGCACTCATGCAACAGTCGCACAACCAGGAAGCCAGCTGCGGGATGAAGGAGCAGCGAAGAGAGCACCTCACGCAAGAGCCTGCTTCCGCAAACGGCACCCCCCACCTCCGCGATAAGGTAACGTGCGGAAAGGGTCACTGTTATAGTGCTATTATTCCACTTTCAACATCCTGTGGAATCTTGGGGTTTGCAGTTTAGGGAGAGGCATTTAGAATTCTCAGTCAGAGAGCTCTTTGGCCTTGGTGAACTACAAACCCTGGGATTCCACAGGATGTTGAAAGTGGAATAATGGCACTATAACAGTGTAGTGTGGAAATGGCCATATTGGCAGCCAATGCAAGTCCTTTAAGACTGGTTTTATATGGTTTCTATATGATGTTCTGGTTAGCAATCCAGTTGCTATATTTTGCACTTGTTGTAGCTTCTGAGTGTCTTCAAATGTAGCTTTATGTAGAGTACATTGCAGTAGTTTGATCAGAAAGTTACCAGCATAAGAAGTGCTGTTCTCTTCTCTTAGGACAGTTTCAGCATGGATGTTGAAATCACTCAACATCATACATCTGGGATTTTCTTGCACCATCTCTGAGACCACCTTGGTTAACTCAGGTAGGGAGATTGCAGAGTAGCAAAACAGACCCGTTGCAAATATTTTTGAATTAAATATTTTTGAATTTGGCATAGTATAAATGTACTGGGAATCTAATATATTTGACTAATTAGGCATTTATATCTTGTGGTATCAAATATTCCTATATATCTTCTATTATCTTAACATCATTTTGAGTTTTGTCTCATTTTTTGCTTGCTCACAATAAAGATATAACTGATCTTTTGAAATGGCCTTTTTCTTGTTTGGATAACATTTGGGAACCTGGAAAGCGCTAAGAGCTTTGTTCAGGACTAGAGTTCTAAGAATTAAACTGTGGAAGTATAACTACACTACACAGTTACATGAATTTCATACCACTTAGAATTCTCTGCTATACAGATTGAGTGCTTTAGTTCAGGGAAGTATACTGGAGCAGTACTACTCAAAGTTGTGGTCCATGGACTAGTGCCAGTTCCTGAGGCATTAGCTGCCAGTCCTTGGAAAGCTTCTAGTAAATAAATAAATAGCTGTAGCCAATGGGTGCAAATATGGTATTGGTCCCTGGCATATTGAAAAATAAATTGCTGGTCCCCCCCTGTCAGGTGGCATGAGAAGCCTTGCATTAGAACTCTTTTGCAAGGAGTTCTAAGTATCTCATAGTTTTACAGAATGGAGCCATGGCAGTTAAAGTGATATCAAGCTGCTACAACTGTGCTGTCTAGATACACTCTAAACATTGCATGGCAGATACATGTTTGTCAGTCAGTAGGGTTTTTTTTTTCCTTTATTGAAAGGCAGTCATAGAAGGCATTGTGAAGGATTGGGAAGGGCTCATAATATTTTATTTGACCCTGCCCCTGCTACTGTCATGATGGAAGAGCCAATAGAGTTTAACATGGAGCAATACTTTGGAGGTTACATACGCAACAAAGCCATAATGTCACATAACATTTAGTTTGACCCTGTCTCTGCTGCTGTCAAGAGTGATGGAGCAGTTTAGATCTGGGCAGCTCTATGGAGCCTTCATGCACCAACCCTAAAGCTATGGAAAGGCTGTGAAGCTGGTGTTATGTTCTCAGAGAGGTAAAATTGTACTGAGAGAATACTGGATAGTAAAAGAATTTTAAAGCTAGAAGAGATGCAGTGTGAAAGTATGCACTGCTCATATAATGTCTGTGCTATAAAAATATGCAATGGAGGTTACATTTCTAATACTTTCTGTTCTTGAATGGTATGTGATTGTTCTACTGTGACATACTTAGTGCAACAGCATAGTGTTGATAGTGGTGGTAGGGAAGCTTGGGAAGACGTGCTAATGACCAATTTCTAATGGATCACATATCATCTGCTAATTCTTGTGATTTCTATAAGGAATTCAGTGAGGTGGACTTTTGTGTGATCCATCAATATGTTTTTTATATGTTTATGCAGGTGTGGATACTCTGAACCAAACTGTGATATTCATTAAATGGAAAGGTAATGAATGATTTGGTTTAGTTTATAGCAGATGTATGATCTATCAGAAACACTACATGCTGATTCTCCAGCAAGATCAGTCTTATATTCTCCCTCTCTCCCAAATACAGAAAATAGCGGGGGTGGGGGGGGATCTCATTAGCTCTAGTGGAAATTCTTTTTAATTCTATCTAACTATAGGCAGGTGGGCCATTTTAGAATTCAGTTACGCTAGAAAATAAAGATATCAGCCTTTCCTCTCAGAACAAGGTGTTTCTGATAAGGAGCCCTGCCTCTCTGAAGTGCCTGTAATTTGCTAAAGCAAACAGGATATGTAGCTGCATGCTATGAATTTACAGAATGCCTGCTTTGGCCTTCGAAATTACTCAATGCAGATATTGTGCATTGAGCATTGAGAGATCAACAGAAACAAGCATATAGTCTACCTTTCTTTTTGGTAAATTTAGGGTAATCAAATGTATTAAAGAAAAGCTAGCTGTTGTTTTTTTAAAAAAGGCTGATAATACAAGATGCAGTGTCCCACTTTTCTTCTATTCAGAACAAAGCCATGTGTCCTTTACACTACAAATGTAAATCAGTTTTAACTGTCCTGGCTTCAGGAACTGCCACATATAGAATCATAGAATTATAGAGCTGGATGGGATCCCAAGAGTGATCTACTTCAACATCTTGCCAGTAAAGAAATATGCAGTTCAAGCATCCCTCACAGGTGAGCATTCAACCTCTGGTTAAATATCTCCAGCAAGAGAAGAATCTCTTTTCTTATAATCTGAAGCCATTCGATTCAGGTCCTACCCTCAGGAGCAGGGAAAAAAAACAAAAAGCAAAATAAAACCACAAGCTTGTTCCTTCTTTCACTTGGCAGCCCCTTCACATATTTGGCCATCTTATCACCTCTCGATCTTTTCCAGGCTAAGCACACTTAACTCCCTCAAGCATTCCTCATTAGTCTTGGTTTTCAAATCTTCTACCATCTTGGCTGCCCTTCTCTAGACATGGAGGGACTGGGATGAGAAGAGAAATCTTTTGCAATCACAAAAGTATGCATATTAAGGTGTTTGAAAAAGTTGGGATGCCATCAGTATTGTTCTAGTGTACTCATGATGCTTCCTATTATTATACCATATCTTATTGATCCAGTGGAAAGAAGGTACATTGGAAGGTATTGGTACTGGTGGATCTCTGAATGATGAGGATCTCTGACTCACTATTAAGAATAGCAGCAACAATGCAATCCCTCCATCCTAACTTATACCACCAAAATGAAGAAAGCTAGAAGTAATGAGGAGCAAGTGCTTAGATCATTGGCTGGGGCTCAGTTCTAGTACCAACGGGGCCTACTTGAAATTCTGGACTAATCTAACTTTAATTCTAAATGTATTATTGTGCATCAGGCTCTTGATGGTTGATTTGAGTTCTAGTAGATCCTGTAAGTCTGGGATTTGCCTACCCCTGTTTAGATCTTCATGGCTCCCCCCCACCCAACATACCATTTTGAAGATAAGGGTACTATATGCAACCAACAATTTTATTAGGTGGCAATGTTTAGTCATACTGTTTATATTATCACTATATTTCTGTAGTGTAAAGTGTTGTCTGTCAGGCCTACCCAGTCTATTTTTAACTATGATGTATTTTTAATTATGATTTTAATTATGGCATTTGAATGGTTTTATGCTTTTAGTATATTTTAATATATTTTAATTTTAATACATTTTTCATTGGTATGCTGGTTTTGGAGGGGAGGGGGAAGCTTTATGAAGCCTTTATCGATTTTAAGTCAAGTATGCTGGTTTTAATTGTATTTTAACCTTTGTTGTCTCCCGCCTCCAGCTTTGAGGAGAGGTGGGTAACAAAACACACACTATCCCCCATTAAAGTGACTGGGAGTTATGAGGCCTGCTAGAATCTCAGAGGAGACAAAAATGGCTGTCCGAAGATTAGAACATGCCCATCCGTTGTTTAAAACCATTATGGTGATGAAAGAAAGCCATACTCTTGTAGATAAGGAAACATATAAATGAGGATGAGGATGAGGATGCTATCAAGGAATTGTTATCATGATCTTTATCTGTATGCACAGGTATGGCTTGATAAAATGGCATAATTCAATACTATTAAACAAGCAGAGGTTTCCTTTATTTATTTATTTATTTATGCCAGCATGACTTGCGTGACTTCCTTCGGGAAGCAATGTGGGATTTTACAAATGACTACTAAATGCTTTTCTTTCCTCATCAGCTGTAGGGAGATAAGATTTCACACTGGCTTTGTAAAGCTTAATTGTTTATAAATTATTTGAGATCTCTCACTAAGAAAGTGTTCATTCCTGTATGAAGCAACACACACATTCTCTCCGTACAGCAGAAGATTCTGTCTGTGCACTGCAAATGTGTGTTTGCAAAGCCAGTTTGGTGTGAGGACGGTTAGCATTAAGATGGATCATTCACATTTGTTAGGTTTCTTACACTTGATGAGGTTTGTATGTATGTAAGACAATGTATATAAAATATGGGTCAGGTATGTAAAATTCAGGAACACATAAAAATTGTGAATCCTAGCATGTAGAAAGCTAGGAATTTTTTTTTTTTAAGTGAAGATTTCATGGGATTCTATTATAGTTCAGACTTGGCATTTGTAAGCTGAAAGCGATGGAGGTCCTTCTTGATTATTTGTTTTTTTAGTCACCAACCTTATAATTTAAGGAGGGCTTTTGAGCTACAGCTCCCAAAGTTCTTTGCTGAGCATAGCCAGTGGTGATGCTGGGTGGGGGTTTCCAAACTCTGATATTTAAATTATCTGAATGAAGATAATGATTCCCATTGTAAATTGTCCTAGCATGTTAGGTTTTTCTAACTCAGTTGTAATTTTAGATGTTACTCACCGTGCAAAGTTTGCACACAAAACTCAGTTTTTGAAAACAGTTTTTAAATATTTTCCAAGGAACTCATATATAATTAATATTATGGCTGGCATCCTATTGGTTAGTCCCAACTAGACTAGACCCATTGAATCATTTGTTGAATGGTCAGTCAACATGGAGGTAAATTTAATGGATTCAATGGGTCATGGCTATTCTGTATTAAAGGAAGACTTAGGCCTGTGCATGTTTTGTTTTCTTTTGCTAAATCCTCCATTCCATTTTTTTTTACATATTTATTCAAATACTTTTCTCTCCGCAGTCCTCCGGCATCCCAAATGGTGGCTTCCGGTTGGTGGAGGCTCTCCACCAACCGGAGAAGCTCGCCAGCTGGAAGCCCCCCCCCGGCAGATCTGCAGGCATGCACTTGCACGTGCCTGCAAATCCGCGTCGGAGCCGGGTGACGGAACGGCACGGGGCTGCACGCTCCATGCTTTTTAAAAACCTCGGAAAAGGCCATTTCCACACCGGGCTTCTGTAATGGTGCAGAGTGACCTCTCACGGAGGTCTTCTACACCATAGAGTGGACTGGCGTGGACTATTTTTTGTAGTTCCACACCAGAATCCACTCAGGAGCAGCCAGAACTAGCTGCGCTGCATGTTTTTTAAAAACCTCTTTTTCGAGGTTTTTAAAAAGCACGGAGCGTGTAGCCCCGTGCCACTCCGTTGCCCGGCTCCGACGTGGATTTGCAGGCACTCGCAAGTGCGTGCCTGCAGAACTGCCGGGGGCGGGCTTCCAGCTGGCGAGCTTCTCCGGTTGGTGGAGAGCCTCCACCAACCGGAAGCCGCCATCTGGGACACTGGAGGACTGCGGAGCAGCGAGCTCGTGCTGCTCCGTGTTGCGATGGACTTACCCGGCTGCCGGTAAGCTCCGTTTTTGGGCGTTTTCACCCGTTTCCCCCCCCACATGTGGAAAGGGCCAAAGAGGTTTTTAAAAAACATGCAGCGCGGCTAGTTCCGGCTGCTCCTGAGTGGATTCTGGTGTGGAACTACAAAAAGTAGTCCACGCCAGTCCACTCTAAGGTGTAGAAGACCTCCGTGAGAGGTCGCTCTGCACCATTACAGAAGCCCGGTGTGGAAATGGCCTAAGACTGAACATGATGAACCTGGAAGTACCTTTCAAGGAAAAGGTGGCCCCATTTGAATCAGACAATAGAATTATCTGGCTTCAAATGGGGCAAGCTATTCCTGCTCTATTTGAGCTTCCCTTGGTTCATTCTGAGTGTGACCCTAAACATCTGCCCCGAACTCCCATCTTGATAACACCAATGGCCACAGTTTCACTATAAGGGGACATAGTGAACTACATGTGTTAGAGAAGTTCACTTATGACATTCAGGATATTTGTTTCAGATTTGTATTTTATGATGCTTTTATGACTATTATTAATGTTTTGGCAAGGTGCCTAGAGCTGTAGAATAGAAAGTCCAATAAAAATTGTAATACTAATAATAATCCCATGCACACATATTTTATGACTTTTCCCCCCTGCCTTCTACTTTGCAATGCCCTCTGTATGAGGAAAGCATAATCTGTGAAGTAGTCTTGAGACAATATGGCCAGTTACTCAATATATCCCATAGCTTATGATCCATATAGTCATACAGTAGAAGAATGTCACACACAAGCTTGCAAAGCATCACCTTACTTTTAAATCAATGGTTCTCAGCCTTTGGTCCTCCAAATATTTTGGATTTCCACTCCCAGAGTCTGTTATCATCAGTCATACTGATGGAGGTTTCTGGAAGCTGAAGTACAAAACAGCTGAAGGATCAAAGGTTGAGAAATACCCCCCTTTTAAAAAAAAATCCCTTTCACATGCATGGGGTAGGAGTTAAACATGCTACTTTTCTTCTTCAGGGAAAGCTGTATCCTCCATTTCTTCGGTGTAGATAAAGCAAACCCTAATCAGACTTCGCTGTGTCTTTAATTATGTAAACAGTAAATTGTATTTACTGTTTAGAACGTTGCCATTTTCCTATAGTTTCCTCTCCCCTCATCTACACACACACACACGCACACACATATATATATTTAATCTGGTCTGAGCTCATCCTATTCTTGAATGTTTTCTTTTGTTTTCATGACAGGAATGCTAGAGAATTAAAACGAGAGAGGCAGAGGGATTTTAAAGACTGTAATGGAAAATAACACTTAATCTTTCAATAAAATATTCCTAACAAAAACACAGAACAGGACAAGTCATTACATAAGTAATATGCAATTTACTTTGCCCTTAATAGGAACTGCCTGAGACCTTAGGAATGTATGATAAAACTACCAACTCGTGATTTGTCTATTTAAAGGCTTCTAATGGGCCTTGGGGAGGGGGGGCTATTTTGAAGAATACAAAAAAAGTAGTTTTCCTTATTTCTGAAAAAAGAACAAAACATTACACTATAGAAGTGAACCAAAAAATAAGAACAAAAACCAGTGAACACACAAAGATGTTTTAGAAGAATACTTTACACATCCAGCTAATATGTAAGACAAGATTTTATGCCTTTCCAAAGCATGAGATTAAAGTGTTGCTTTAGATTTTCCTCCCTAAGTTGGATGCCAATATAATGTAGAAGTAGTGTCAAGACAGGGCTATTATCCAAATGGCAAGGACAGGATTGGGGGTCTGCATAAAGTTACTATGGAGAGATGAGCTTTTTCTTTTAGTTTGTTTTCGGTAAGATTTTACCAAATTTGTGAATGTCTTTTATACTGACGAGGGAAAGAACTTGGAATTTAAAAAAAACAACCTTGAATGCAGGAATTTTTTTAAAGAAATCAACAAATCCATTCATTGAGACCCAGGGCTTTCAATAACAATCACTTAACAGCTGGAGCTGAACCCTTATATATTTAAGCATGTTAATGCTAGAAGGTTGCCATCTTTTGTTTCAGAGAAGTTTCTAATCTATAACACCTAAACAGCAGATAGGTACAACTATCTCTTATTGAAGAATTTAAAACATGTGCAACTTTATTCATATATGGTATGAAAAGAACTGATTTTAAACCATTCATTCAGCAGACAAATAAAACTGACATTTTTTTTAATCTCTAAATTTTACAGATAGGTAATCTGAAGGGGAGCAGAAAGGGCAGGGGTAGATACCTTAAAAACCATACTTCTCCAGTTTCTTTCTTTCTTTTTTTTCAGAACAGAAGGGATCCTTCAAGGTGAAAGGGTAAAATAGCGCAGTCAGAAGTTCTAAAATGGAGACCCATGGGTCATATTGAACTTTAAACTCGAACTTCAGCTATACAACCTCTTCAATTGAAGGATGTATCAGAAGTTACCCCTGCGGATGATCAGCTATTAAAGCAAAAGGAACCTGGGAAGCCCGGCAGTCGAGTCCCATTTTTGAACTATCATGTTAACTAGGTCTTAACAACATGGGTGACTCCAGAATCATAAATTATTTTTCTCATTCAATCCAAACTGTTTTTCTGGGAGCTATCTGCATAACAGTCAACTGCACACACTCCCATTCTCAGTACATTTCTTTTCCCTCTGTTATTAGGTACAGAGCAATGACTTAATCTGTTGCCAGTCTATGTCTGCTTCTCATGTATGCTATCACAAGTCTCTTCCATCAGTTTCTACATAAGCCTATGATTTAAAAAAGAAACTGAAAATTCACATTTGTTTTTGTATGCAAATTTTCATAAAATGTGCATTTTCTGCACAATTTTCTTCCAATATCTGTCTTAAAAGCTGTCTTATCCAGCTTTTCTAATACTTATTTTTTAATGAAATTTTCCCTGCTGTATACTTTCTTGAGCTGAGAACAGCATCGCATAATATCAGTCTGAAGGTTAAACTTTTCTGGAAAGTGAGAATTAGTTCCCATAGTCCTCCATCTCCCATAGTCCTCTATCTCTCCCCATCCCCCACCCTTATTAGCAGGTCTGTGGAGTGTTAGTGTTACTGAACAGAGGAAGGATAAGACTTTACTGAAATGGATCATAAATGGCAAAATCCAATGTGATACTAGTGAATGTAACAGAGCTTTTTTCTCTTCTACTTTTGAACCTAAGAACTGATTCTAGATTCTAGAAGTGACTCAAAGAACCCACTTTTTGGAGCATTTTCAGGGTACTTAAGGATGTAGTGGAAAGGGGAAAATGTTCCCTCTCTTCTGTATATCCGGTGTTAGACAGAGTCCCTAACCAGAAAAAAAAAAGAGATATTTTTAATTCACTAAAATCCCAGAAGGATTTAAATGGATACCATGGGCATAACAGCATAACTAATGACCTGTGGTAACAGAATAATGACCACTCACCTAGCCCTATATCTTCTCTCCTGTACTGGCTAGCCAGATGTTGCCAGGAAACTCATGCTGATAGCCATGAAATAGTGAGTTTATGTTTCAACAATTGTGTAATTTAACGTTGCTTCAACACCCACATCTTTGTGATCAGAATAATACTGTTGTTGTTCAGGAGGCTTATAGTTCAGATTAGATGGACTGGGTACTCTGGACTGAAAGTGTGATCACCCTGAGATAGGAGAAACTCACGTCAATTATCACAAAGCAAAGTAATATTATTTTTGGTCTCTTTCAGTGCATCCTAAGCTATCTGAAGAGGGGGTACAGCATTCTCCCCCATGTACCACGGTCTATTTTTCCACCATGGATTAGAATTGTTTCTGTTTTCATGGACACACACTAGGGACTGGCAGCTAATCTTTCATGGACTGACACTAGTCTACGGACCACCAGTCTAAGTAGTGCTGGCCTACTCCTTTCAAATGTTTATTGGTACTGTGAACTCCATTGTTAGTGTGAGCACCTAAAGCAAGAGTGAGGGTGAGGCTGTACAGTCATAGGAGCCCTGCCCTAGGTGTTTTTGAAACCCTCAACCCCTCTAGATTCCCTGGAATGTCTTTTCTTGCCAAGAAAAGGGGGGTTGTCTTTCCTGGGAGCTCCCCAATACAATTCTCCTTTTAAATAGATTTCAGACCTTCCTGTACTTTCCTTTATTCAAAAACAAATAAAACTAGCAAGCAAAATCAGTCTTCCAAAACTTTCCCTTTTTGTCTTTCTTTTTGTGGGGGGGAGGGGCATCTAGGGACTCTGTGTGGCCCTTGTAGAGTCCCAGGGGCAGAAAATTGACTGCTGGATCTGCCATAGTTTCTCCTCCCTGATTTAGAGTGAAGGTACAATTTAAGCCAGTGACTCAAAGAATCACAGAGTGGAAAGACATTACAAGGATCAACTAGTCCAACTCCCAGCCATGCAGGAATACATAGTTAAAACACTCTTAAAATATGTCCATCCAAATACTGTTTAAAGGCTTCTAAGAATGAGAGTCCACAGTCTTTGAGGCTGTCTATTCCAATATCTTTTACAGTCAACAAGTCCGGCTAATTTGCAGCATTTGAAATTGCTTTAAATAGTTTTATAGGGGGAAAAATCTCTTGTTTTCATCTTTTCTAGAAAGATGGATTTTTGAAGGGTGGTCATCTAGATCCATGATTATGACTTGTAGAACATACATGGACTTTCTGTTTATGCAGCACTCATTGTTCACTTCAGTGATGGGTGAAACGCCTCATTTTTGCCCTCTCTAATGAGGTCAGTGAAGAAATCTTTCTAGATAAGAGAGCACTGTATAACCTAGTGCTCCTTAGGGGATTGCTAGGTTGTGTGAATCCAGTTAGAAATATTCCACAGCATTCCTCATTAGCTCAGAGTCTCTAGCACTTTATTAGTGCATCACTGGGAACAACTGTATGGCTTAGTAGCAGAACATGCATTTTACCAGAAGACCTCTGCTTTAGTACTTGGCATTTGAAAGTATCTCTGGCAGCATGCTGGGAAAATGTGCTCTGTAAGTCCTGTGCCAGTTGGTGAGTACACATTACTGGACTACATAGATAATCTGACTCACAATAAAGCAGGTTCCAGTGTTGGTGTGTTCAGCCTTACAATGGTCAGCTGCCTATTTGCATCCAATGAAGTGTGGAACCATCTGCCATAGATGTCAACGACTAATGTTACTACTTATACTGCCCACCTTTTTACATCAGTCAAAATGAATTGGCAGCAATGTATCCAGTATAAGAGTATTCACTAGAATTGCAATCCTCTGGATTTAATTTCTGTGAGTACTTCTTGTGCATAGGATACAATAAAAAATTATTCATTGTAAGTGAAAGTGTTAGAATTAACTCCTATTCACTTCTGTATTTGCTTATGCAGTGGAAAAACCCCACTGACTTCAGTGCATTGTAAATACAAGTGAGATTTTTCATGATTAAGGCTCTTTAAAACACAACATTAATTTTTGTGAAATTACACAATAAAATCTAATATTCATAAGTGATAACTGAGATTTCTAACTGTTTCTCAGAAATAAGCATACATATAGGATGGGATACACACACCCACAGACAGACAAACACACTTTAAAGGAGGAAGTTTCAGTGTTAGACAAGGACATAATGGGTTAAAAACTATGTAAATGTTACTCTAGTTAAATTACAGCTTGTTGTTCAGATGAATACTCTCCACTTCTCATATAGCTTTAAATTATGGACAAATGCTTGCAATTGTGAACTACCTACATTGTGGCTGCCTGTTCCCAGGCTTCATCAACCCAAGCTGTCCAATGGGATTACTGTAAGCTTTCACGGCAGTCTGCCAGCCACTGATCAGAAATTCATATCCCTGGATGTTAGATTGCTCTCTTTATTCCATCCTTGTGATGGCTGTGATTGCTGTCATGGTGTTAGGTTAGAAATTAGCATTTTGTGGCCCAAATTTTGCCATCCAGAACATAATCAGAAAACGGGGGAAGAGAAGGGGGGCAGTAAAAAAAAAAATCAAAGAACTGTAATTTCATCTGTCAAAGAAGGGAAATGCAATGCTACCATGATACAGATGTCTACAAAACTTAGGTCAGGGAATGTTGTGGTATTTATGGTCCTATTTGGCAAATGCATAGACAGGTGGTGCTTTTCTACAGACTGAAGTCTGTGGTAGCAGATTAATTTTTTCCCCCTTGTAATAAAAAATATAATCCCCTAGTGAAAGTATAGGTGGGTTTCAAGAACAATTACAATTTAAAACAAAGGGAGGGAGGAAGGGAGAGAGGAAGAGAGAAAATAAGTGTGGGGAGGGCAGAAATAAAAAGAAAGATACCAGGATCTCTAGCAGATAGTTCCAAGGACATGCTGAATTAATCACAAGAGGCTGGTTAGCAGGAGGTCAGAGAAAGACTTCTTAGCATCATTTTGGGTCATATGTCTAGAGGCAATAGCAGTATGTATGTATGTGCTATACAGTAATATCCTCTTTCTGGTTTACTTGTCTGGGGCAAAAGAAAAAGAACACATATTGTGTAGGACTGCTGAAAGGAAAGAAAAATGGGTAAATGTTATTAGGTTCCACTCCCCCTACCCTTTCTAGTTTTAAAACAGAATCATATTTAGCTATAGGAGTATTGGTGAAAATGTTTAACATGTAGCACAATGTTTATATATCCTTCTGCATTGCTTCTCTCAGTGTATAGGATGTATAGGATGCTATTAAACAACATGGAAATAGTCACTGATCTGTAAATGTTCTGTCAAAACAATTAGCTGATGGTTAATTACAGGGAAATGCTTTAAAGGAACTATTTAGTTGAAGCTATAGATAATATAAGGTAGACCTTGGTAGCTTGTTATTCTTCCTAGTCACTTCATGGACATGCTAATTTCTCTCTCTCCTCCCTATCCCCATCATTAGCGCAAAGCAAGCTGGAAGAATTCTGACAAGTGAGGTGCACAGATTCTGCAAGGAGTCTTGATTTTTATCCACCCAAGCCTATCTGTCATCTTTAATCATGCAAAAAGCAGGATTACTTAATCATTTCATTTTATTGAAAAGAAAAAGATTTACATTAAAATGATGACATGGAAGGGAGAAAAAAAATTGAAAATGATTATCAAGAAAATGTAATGTGGAGGCGAAAGCTCCATTGGTTTTGTGATGCTCATTTAAGGCAATGATCTAGTAAAGCTAAGATATAAAAGTAATGATGATATTAGCTATTGGAGTATAACCATATTTCCCTTGCATTTTAAAATGCATTTGGATGTCATATCTGTACTCAAGGATAGTACTTCTCTTAGGAAAAGGCAATTTTTTTCACCTTTCTGCCTTTTTCTTTTTTAAATTTACTTTTGCTAGATTTCTGTACTCTTGTTGACATGTAGGCTCTGCTAATAAGTATGTTCTTTTACCTTATGCAAGTAGATATTTGTTTTTCTTGAAGTCTTTTTAATTATACACAAGATGTGGTAATTAGAAGAGCAACCCATAAAATCATAATTCCAAGTCTGAATGTATGTCTATGATATTTTTAGAAAATTAAAAAAATTGCTCATATCCTGTAATGGACTGCTTCCCCCTACGCAATTCTTTCAAAAGTCTTTTTAGTGCTCTATATATTTCAAATTATAATTTTTAAATATGCTGTTTCTTACATTGGCTTCTTAGGTCACATTTGTATTTTCAAAATTAATTCATCCACTGAGTGGCTGCATCTTTTGATGTGGATTAAATATTTGCATTGTGTCTCTCACCGTTTTAGGCACAAACACAGCAGAAAGCCCAGTATTTGAAACTGAAACATTTCAAAGAAGGAGGAGGAGGAGGAGGAGGAGGAGGAGGAGGAGGAGGAGGAAGAAGTAGAAGAGGAAGAGGAAGAAATTTGTTGTTTATGTTAGCAAAAGAGACTTTTCTGGTGCTTTTAAAAATTCAACAAGTGTTATGCCTCACCATAGCATAGCATTACAGAACACATCACCATTTCCTATTACAAAATCTTCCAATTTTCATTTTTTTTTCTGAATGAATTATAATGTAATTATTAAGCAATTAGGCATTTAAAATGCACCAATCTGTAGTAAAATTAACTTTTTTGGATGTATATTTTAGTGCCAAATTATAATTATTTAAAATGCACAAAGATGGAATGACAGCTGAATGAGATTTAGGGCCTTTCCCCTGATTTAACTAACTAAAATTTCTCCTGGATTAAACACTTATTCCATTTAGGCTATGATTATAAATACACTTATTTCTACACAAATTCTGCCAAAAATAAAGAACCTGTGTTTTTATTTGTTTGGAAGCATTGCAACCAACATTTTAGCATGACAGATCATGCAAAGTCTGCTACTTATCTGGCGTGAGGAAAAGGAAGTCAATGTATGTGTATGTTTCTAAGCTTTATATATTTCTGCTCCCTCTTCAGTTTCAACATCAATGCAATATAACACTATAAATTACAATACAGAGAAAATGTTACCACCCTGAGAAGAGAAGACTATATATCTATCACTATTACAACTCCAACAGTTTTGAAATCTGCTGCTGGCATGTTTTTCAGAACCTATATAGTAATTGCTCAGCTGCGTGACTGATTCTGAAAGAAGGACTTGATAGGTAACTTTCTGAGGTGGCAATTTCTTTTTTTAAAAGTGTAACTGAATAAATACATACCAAAAATGTTATTTTGATGTAGGTCAGAACCTTCATGGTCAGCCAATAATTGTTACACACAAATTTACTTAAAACTCCGTACGTAATTCAAAAACTGCTGCATTGGGAAGAGGTTTTGTATGATTAGAACAAGATTGCAGACAGAATACTTTGCTCTTACAGTCTGAACTATTTTCTATTTTCTTTACAAACTCTTATCATCGTCGAAATATAGATGTTTTAGTTCTGAGCCCATTAGAAAGACTATTCCATTTTCAAGTTTGTGTTGTCTAGTTTAGAAAAAACTTTGCCTTAGGGAGATTTGTTATATACTTGGGAAGAAAATCCGTCCTTCACTATTGTTGTTTATATTTATACAGATGTACTGACATCAAATGCATACAAGTGGTTATTTCATTTTGTTAGGGCTAATTGAAATTTTGTATTCTCTGTTGTTTGCTACTTGCAATTTCTGCTGAAGTAAATGGTCATTTAATTAAAAGCTACCTTACTAATGTGTAGAATCTGGACCAAATATTTTCTTGCTTCATATTAAGGGCCTTTAATTTCATTTAAATCTGAGTAGAACCGAAACTACAAGTTCATAATTTTGACATGTATCTGATTTGTCTTTAGCTACAAAATTGAAATGAATTTTTCCTGTGAAATCCATCTTCAATATATTTTAGTTGCTTCTACCATATGTGGTATAATTCTGAGTTTTGATTGCTGTTATGTTTATAATGTAAAAAAACCCTGTCTTTGGATAGTGCTTTTTTAAAAACATTTTTCATCTGAAGAATTGTTTCATCCAGTTATGCTACTTTTTAACATGGTGCACAATAATCTCTTTACAAGAAAGTAAAGAAACTGTACCATACAAATGATAATTTGCTATTCATTGTTGGTGAGATGCCTGTATTAAAAACTAAGCAAAGATTAAAAGACATTTTAAAAGTCTAAGCATATTCCCAAAGATGTATTACATAAACTGCAATAGTGTCATTATCACATTTAAACAATAGGTGGCAGTGTTACCTAAATACACTTTTTCTTGGATTTCAAAAAAGGATGGAAGCACTTAAAAGGGACTTTGCATTGTTTTTATGTCTACATAATTGCAGGTATAAGCAAATTTAGTCTTGTTCAAGATGCATTAGAAAACTTTTCCAGGGAAGTTATTCTTTCTTGAAATAACCAGTACTTAACTTAGCCCCCTGTCCTCTAATAAATATTATTAATTAAAACATTACACAATCTTAATTGGTATCTCTTATCGTATACTTTATCCTAGAAATCATCTAAGCCAGATGTAACTTGTGAAGATAAATTTTCTTAAAAAAAAAAGAAAGAAAAAAATCAGTTTAAGAGTAGTATACAATAGAAAACAGTAGCTACAATATACAACAATAGTTGTTGTGAATAATCTCCAGGAAATTAAAAAACTGAGAAATTTATAATCAGCTTAATATCCAGGTGTAGGAAGTAACGCAACATGAAAACTTAACATCATTACTATGTGATTAGCTTGAATAAACACCTTTATATCTATAGCCACATCTGTACCTATGTAACTGTATCTGTGTCTATATTTATTCAACATCTCCATACAAAAGCTTGGTTTTCTTATGCAATATCTTCAATAAAATAGTATTCAAAGTCAAAATGTGAAGTGGCTTTTTTTTAAACAAGGGAGATGCATGCATAAATCTAATATGCCAATACATATATCTACCTGAAGTGCAAGAATAATAATAATAAAAATAAAAAGCAGAACACACAATACAAATGGAAAATGGTTGTCGTTAGCTTAAATGGGTTTGATGGTATGCATCTGCATCTGTATATGGTGATGGTAACGTACAATAAAAATCCCATACTGACCAATGCTGCATCCCTGCTCCATGCTTATGTCCTCTACCTCTGGGATACAGCTTTTCTATTGTGCCTTCTCCAAGACATACAGTCATCAGTGTGTGCCAGAAGCACCACGCTGCACTTTTAGTAGCCTTTTCTTTAAATCAAAATACATTTGCAGGAAGATACCTTAGTGGCCTAACCAGCACTAACCATTTTTTGGCTCAGTAAACAATCTATTTTTTTTTTTAAAAAAAAACACATCTAAAATTAGCATATTGCTACTCTGTTGTGCAGAAGGGGGAGAGAAGAAGATATAGGATAATCATGCTGGGGAAAGAAGATAGCGATGGATAGAAGCAATGATGAAATGTGTCTGATAGGGTCGTTCTCTTCTGTGCCACCATTTCGTTGCTGCTGTGGGATTATAGAAAATGGTGGCTACTTATATTTTATGGAAAATGTAAATTTTATGGTAACCTTCCCCTTGAATCCAGAATGTCTCCATGGTACCGGCTTTGGCAACTTGAATTTAGCAATAACCTGGAAAGAGCTTGGTAGCAATATTAGAATAGATGCATATATAAAGAAGCATGTATCATACTGGAAAGTGGCATTTCTCTAATACCAAAAACTACTACATATTATGTTGCTAAAAAAAACAAACAAATGAATGTCCATCAGTCACATACAGTGGAAATTATTAAGAAATCAGCAACATTGTAGATTCTGCTGGTGTTGTTAAAAGAACAGAAAACCCAGTCTTATTATCAAACAATTTTAATAATTGGTAGAATTCAGGAAGGAGAGAAAGTTTCTACATCTTGCTACTGCCTGCCCCCTTCTGCTCTCAGTCCCAATATTCAGCTTGTCCAAAGAACAACTGCAGTGCTGTTTCATAAATGAGGCCCTTATCTAATTTCTGGTTATAGGGTAAGGTATTGTAACCATATGAGCAAAATCACCTTATTACAGTTTAGAAAAAGACACTGGCTTTATGGTAAAGCTGATTTTGTCCCCCACCCCCACTCCATGGAATGGAATGGATGTAGAATATGTGACTAATAAAACTGATTTTATTAGCCACATACATTAAAACAGAAGAGTGACAAGCAGAAATAAAGAAAAAGGGTAGGGACAGAGAGGAAGGTGTGGGAGGCACTAAGGGAACATTAACAAAGACATCTATAAATCAAAGGATGACATCTATTCTAGTCAGTCAGAGGAAGGGTACAAAAGAATTTTCTTTCCAAATTATAAATATACTGATAGCTGAAAATGTATTCAAGTGGCAGACAGTGCTATCTGTACAATGAATATTATTACATTCTACATGGTTAATGTTGCTTTCAATTTAATCAAATTTATTAAATTAATTTATAAACTGATAAGAATCATGGTATTAGTATATGGTCACAGTTTGTTATTTTCTTTGGTCTGACTGGATTGATTGTCTATGATTTCAGTGTGACTTGATTCCAAGTAGATATGATTGTGAATATACTCTGGTTTAAACAAGTCCTATTTTTTAAAAAAATGAGAATGAAAAAAAAAGCTGATATGTGGTACTTTCATTTGAAACACAAGGAATATGCATCAAAAGTGAAGTAAGTGTTTGGGTTGTTTTTTTTTAATGGACATTTCTCCAAGTTAGTCAATGAGGTTAGTACCTTAATCTTATGCAAGCTTATTTCCAATTAAGCACATGTTGGATTTTTCTGCAGAAAATTTCAGCCTTGCAGAAAAAAACTAGCACATATTAAATTGGAAGTCCTATTGTATCTATGGGTTTCCTCCCAAGAAAATAAAGATTGCATTGCCAACTCATGCTCCTGAAATGCCAGTCCTTTCCCCTGCTTTATGGAATAGGAACATTATTTTTTTGTAAGCTTAAATGTCATCTATAGGATGTCGCATTTTACTGAACAGTGTGATCAAGACAACACTTTAATTTTCTTTACAGTAATTAATCCTGCAGTCCCCAGAAAGACAATTTATGTTTATCTACCTACCTATCTACCTGCATGTATAGAGTGGTTGGAAACACATGCCAGGTGGAAGAAGTGGCACTATGCTTCAAACATCACCTTAACTTCTCCCCAAACACTTTCACACAAATGACTCAGTTGACTTCTTTTAGATTGATGGCAGTATGCAGAAACAGTGGACTGACTCCTTTCATGTACCCTTATAAAACAATTTCACTGGCAATGTATGGAGCTTGCCATAGGTAATTATATAAGGAAATGAAGCTTGTTTTGTTGCCCCTATATTTTCTTCTTCTCCTTCTTCTTTTCTTATTTCAAGCAACAATACTTTTCTGTCATGAACATCAACAATTTATTCCAACTGTGCTCTTTTAAGGTGTTGTAGCAAATGTGTTTGCTATGGCCTTATAAGAGAAACACATGAAACTTCCTGTTGAGCATCCCATTCTGTATGACCACATATATGTGTGCATGATTCCCCTCCACACACACTGAATTTAACAGGTTTATCCTAACGTCATTTTCATATACTAGTGAACTTCTAAGCAGGAGTGTTACACACTGCAAAAGCCTGCATGGCATGGATTACAGCAAATAAGGTCTAAGAAACATTGTCCTTCTTCTGATTGTGATGTTTAAAGGATGTTAATGGGCATTGCTGAAAAGGAAGGAAACCAATATCTAATAAGAGTATGAAGTCAAAAAAGAATTCCCTACACACATTAAAACCAAATTTAATGTTAAAATCATATGTATTACCACTAATGCAAAAGTTTTGTTTAATGCAACTCTTCAGAAGTTAGAACTAAGAAGAAGACTGCTATCTAAGTGTTAACAGCAATATCAAGTATGCATGCGCTCCATACTTTGTCTGCCTGTAATGCATTTGGAATAACACTATCCTAGACAATCAAATGCATGAAAAATTAGGTAAGAGCTATAGCAGTTGAATCACCTGACCCCTAAGACCTGCTGTATTTCCAGGAAGCACTTAAGTTGTAACAGAGTATATAGACTTTTGTACCATCAGTGTGTCTCAAAACAGGGTATTTTATCAGCACTGTAGAAATGTTTTGTTGGGGCATGCCCTAGGTTTTTAGAAAGTTACTGTTTTGAGCACCAGTTCTTAACCATTGTGCCCCAAAAGGACAAAAAAAGTATATTTCAACCATGTTAAATTCCATTTTTCTATATGGTGTTCAAATGGAGATCTGTTGAAGTCTGCTACCATTTTAAAAACAAATCTATTTAAAAATATCTGCTACTTCCCTATTTCTTTTTTCTCAGCACACAGACTGACAGTATTGTTTAGGTTATAAAACATCAGATCAGTCCAACTGCATTTTTACATAAATGCATGCTTCCTTCCTTATCTTGTAAATTTGCAATACACTTTTTGCATATCTGTCTACAAAATGATTTTTAAAAATGATTTTTTTAAAAAATCAGGAAATATTTTGTACATGCATAATATGGGTATAACTATATTAATATGTGGAAGTAAATTCAGAGGTAGAATGTATATCTAAAATGTTAATTATAGGAAATGATAAAGTGCTTTAAGCATTTTAAATGGACTTGTAGATTTTTATTTTAAAGTTGGAAACTTCCTGAAATATCTCATTAGTCTACCTTAGTCTGAAATCTACGCTGAACATTTAAGTCTATGTTCAGTTAATAACATTTCATGATAATTGTGACATTATATATTCAGTGGTACTTGTAGCAGAGTAGCCTCAGAGATGTTGTCTGATATCAATTAGTGTCCTTAAAGCTTATCAAACAGATTTGAATTAATCAGTAATTTAAAATTCCATCACTATGAACTGATTTTTGCTGGTTCTTTTTTAATGGGCACATTTTAATGTTTTAGGGGAAATTGTAGTATCTGATGTGATGTCTGGTATTAATCTCTAAAGGAGGAAAGTTGCTTGAAAAATATTACAGTTCCAGAAAATATCTTATCAGATTATGAAAGTAAGTTACAAATCTAGAAATTTTTACTTTACCTCCTTGGGCTGGAATTCTGCATTTGCTTAGATTGTTCAATTTGAAGGAATCTAACCTAATTGTATGCAGCAACTTCGGACTGCACAGGTTCTGTCAAAACTTGAGGAATATGGAATTACATGTTAGATCACATTTCAAATTGTACACATTACAACATTTAGCTTGATTTCACATGCAAGTTGGATTGTGTTATTTTATGAATAGCACAATGTGCCTCAACTTTAACATAATCCAGAAATTTAGATTGCGTTTAACTCAAATCCTGATGTGATGATCATTTTAATAACCTCCATTTATAAGATTTGTAGTGTTGGTGCATCAATCTTTTCCTGCATCAGTGAAAAAGTTGTGGCCATGTTCAGGAAGGTTTATTCAAAGGTGCTTTGGCTTTGAATAGTAAATTTTCATGTATACTGTACAATTGAAAGTTTATTCTTATGTAGAGCTGCTGTTTAAGGGAGGAAAAAAAGTCTAAAGCCTTCTTGCTTGTTTGGAACTAGAGTCATGATTCCTTGGATTCCAGCCATTAAACACAACTAACAGTCCATGGGAAAACAATGCATGTTAAAATCAAAGATGAATAAATTTGTTTGTAAATGACAATGATAACTGCAGTTTAGCTTTAACCAAGAAACATCAATGTCAAGTTCAAGTTCATATACTACTTTGCTTGTTGCATTACATGGACAGTCCTATAGGCAACTGCAGTCCAATATGGACTTAACCAGAAATAAACCACGTTGCATTTAGTGAGTCTTACCTTTTAAGAGATATATGCAGGATTCTGATGGAAGTGATATATTCAGGTTTAACCATTCTGTGTAAATAGCATAACATCCTGTTTACCTGTTGGTGGTATTTTTCACTGCTCAGTTTTTTGAAGTATTCTTTGAAGTGGGCCATTTTTGGAAGGTATTCCAAAGGCTAACTGACGGCCATGTTTCCTTGTGGGTATTCTATGGAGGAAACACATATGACTGAGGAGGAAATAATTAAAGTCAGCAGTGGACAGGAATAGGGCCCAAATGTGTGAGGAACCACCTCTCTCTCCCCCTACATTCTATGCTACTGCTTTATCTTTCCTTCTGTTCCCTCATCCTCCTGCCCAGAAAGATGCCAGGAGAGGGACAGATAATTTTTTTCAGAATTTTGAATGGATTGCTCTGAGAGGACCAGAGGTTTCCCATACCTGCTTTTTATAATTATGGGCTTGTGAACCATAACGTGGTCTTACAGAGATGTTCTAGGGTCATCAATACTATGTGTCCTACTAGCAGAGTGGTAGCCTAGTCCTTTTAGAAATGCAGAACTGCAAATGTATGAGAAATGGTTTGTTCTAAAAGAATAAAAGCAGGGTCGGGGACCCTCCAGTCTGCAGTGAGGATGCAATCCCCATGCATTTTCCATCAGACCCATAAACATCAGCTGCTATTACTGACCATGATCAGTTATGAGATGTAGGTTTTAGATACTCTGCATAGAACTGATCTGTGGTTTGCTAACAGGAGGGCTGTTGCATGGAACTAAATGCAGGAAAGCTTACTCCTCAGTAGACATGCATTGATTTGATCTGAGTCATATATCCTCTGCAAAGTTAATCTCCATGGCTATCTATCAGTTGAAATTAGTTTCCAGTAGCTTACTACTTACATTGATGAGTTCATTTTTCTCAACATGATTTGCAGATTCTTGATTTCCAACTTGCCTCTCAAATGTTGCTTTCATTTCCTCATTTCTTTCCCATGAACTTAACAAACAAATATTAATACATTTGTATTAATGTACAAGTATATTGTATACTTCTATAAGTATTATCAGTGGTGCATTCAGTTTTAAACTGTTATTTACTAAAAACGAAATACAATGGTTTTCTCACCAACTTACAACAGTCAGCTTAAACTTTTGTACTGCCTTATTTCAATAAAACTGCTTTTGCTAATAAAGAATTCAAAGGCACCTTTCCTTCCTACTATGTCATTAAAGGAGAGAGGCACCATTTAGCATTCTGAATACATGTAGTGAATTGCCTATAGATTACAAAATGTTCCCAATATCCCTTTTTTATTAGAAGAAACAGGCTAGCTACATCATATCAGTAATGTATAGTTGTGATAATATACCTGACTGAGACAGTTTCTGCACTACATTGTTATAGTGCTATCATTCCACTTTCAACATCCTATGGAATCTTGGGGTTTGCAGTTTAGGGAGGGGCATTTGAGGACCTCGTAAACTACAAAGCTCAGAATTCCATAGGACGAAGAAAGTGGAATGATAGCACTATAACAGTGTAGTGTGGATATTGTGGATAGCTGCATGAAACCAGCCCAAAGAAACTAGCATCATTATTCTTGGCATATTTTACTACTTTGGGCCACATTCAAATATATTTTAAGGTAACAAAATGTCCCCCTACCAAATGAAGCCATATGTGTGGTTACAAAAGAAGTGCACTGAATTTGCTTATTTGCTTTATGAGACATTTTTATTAACCCTCTACTAAGGATTTATAAGCCCCTACCCTAGTTCAGGTATTTATATTGAACTCTAATTTAGTTTA
Organism: Cyclura pinguis; assembly: GCA_030412105.1. NCBI lineage: Eukaryota > Metazoa > Chordata > Lepidosauria > Squamata > Iguanidae > Cyclura > Cyclura pinguis. The sequence goes on from CM059602.1 coordinate 223,590,890, forward strand.
GCCTAACTGAGACCTGATCATATCTGAATGAAACACAAATCTGAACTGAAATTTGAAAATCTGAACTTCATGCCTCCCACTAACCTGCTTTGGAAAACCAAAATGAGTGCAACTATTTCCCATGCAAAGGCATGACATTTGGAGATACGGTAATCTTTTCCATGGGATTAGCCTGCCAAATCCCAGACAGTGAGGTCTATGGGGTTTTTCTGCTAGGTACTTTCAACATTTGTTTTCTTGTCTCTAAAAGTTGCTTCTGAGCTTACTTATTTATTTCCAACATTTATATACTACTTTTCATTTTAAAAAAACACTGAAAGCACTTAACAAATGCAGCCCCAAAACCGGACACAGAATTTGAAACAGACAATAGAACAGTTAAAAGGATAAAACGTTAAAACAATTAAAAACACCAAAACCCAAAAAACTAGTCATTGAAACCCAGGGCAAACTAGTGGAGTTAAGAATTGGGAAAGTGAACAGGAAAATGGATGGGTGAATAGATTTTTTTTTCAATCACTCAAATAACAATTATAAAGTGCAAGGAAGTATAGGGCCATCCCTGGGAATTAGAAGAGGGTGGTTTGTTTTGTTTATTCATTTATATCCTACCTTTCTTCCCCAAATGGGACCTAACAACCAATAGAGTATACTGTAAAATAAAGAAAAGCATAAAACTGTCAGGCCCTCCTGCCCATTCCAACTGCCCCTTCTGGAGCCTCAGAGGGAGAGAATAATAGGCAGGCACAGTTGCATTACATGCCAGCCCCAGCAGTGGCTGAAAGGCCATCTCCTCTGTTCCAGCTGCCATTGTTGTGGCCTCGGAGGGAGAGAAGAAGAGACAGGCAGAGCTCCATTGTCTCTCAGCCCCAGCAGTGGATGAAAGCCCCCTACCCACCATTTCCAAGTGGCCTTGGAAAGAGGAAAGAATAGGCAGGCACAGCTCCATTGTGCCTGAGCCCTAGCAGTGGAAGAAAGACCCTCCCCTGCATTCTAACTGCCACTGCTACAGTCTCAGAGGGAAGAAGAAGAAGAAGAGGCAGTATCTGCCAGATTTAATCCCTTCCCCCATTGCCATTGCCTTTTCCTTATGTTTCCTGTCTTATTTCGATTGTAAGCCTGAGGGCAGGGAATTGTCAAATTAATGATTTGTAAGCCACCTTGGGAGTCTCGTTGGCTGAAAAAGAAATAAGAATCATAAGAAGAAATTCATTTAAGTTTTGCACCTTATATAAGGTGTGTGTGTATGTGTGTGTGTGGTAAATGCATATGGATGCATGTGCATAGAAAATAAATATGCATCTGTACTTGCCTCATGTCTAATCTAGATAAATGTGAATATGTAGGACTTTCAAATGAATAGAAACCTTAGTTTCTATGTCTTTTAGAAAACTCCGTATAGGCATTTAAGGCTCAAATGCTGTACTCACTCACCTGGGACTAAGCCTCATTGATTTCAATGGAATTTATTTCTCACAGAATCATAGAATCAAAGAGTTGGAAGGGGCCTTATGGGCTATCAGGTCCAACTCTGGCTCAGTGCAGGATCACCAGCTAGAACATCCCCCAGTAGGTAGCTGTCCAATCTCGTTTTGAAGACATCCAGAGAAGAAGACCCCACCGCCTCTCTAAGCAAGTGGTTCCATTGCTGAATTGCTCCCATTGTCAAGTAGTTCTTTCTAAGGTTGATTCAAAATCTACCTTCCTGTAAACATAGGGCACATAGGGCCTCTGAGGGCACAGACAACAAGCCTGCATCTTCCTCTTTGTGGTAGCCCTTGAGTTTTTAAAGAGGGTGATCATGTCACCCCTCAATCTTCTTTTCACCAAGCTGAACATGCCCAGCTCCTTCAAACTGTCCTTGTGTATTTGGTTCTCCATATCTCTTATCATCCTCACTGCCCTTCTCTGAACTCACTCCGGTTTATCTATATCCTTAAAATGAGACATCAAGAACTGAACACAGTACTCTAGATAAGGTCTGATTAGCACAGAATATTGAGGGACCATTACTTCCCTCAGCTTAGAAACTATGCTTCTATTAATGCAGGCTAAGATACCATTTGCTTTCTCTGCTACAATACCACACTGCTGTGTCATGTTCAATTTATGATCAGCAATAATCCCAAAGTCCTTTTCATGTGCAGTTCTGTAGAGTCAAAAATGCCCCATCCTATACTTGTGCATTTGTTTATTTTTTTGGTGGGGGGGGGCTACATGTAGACTTTTGTACCGTTCCTTCGAATTTCATTTTATTAATTTCATTCCAGTTTTCTAGTTTATCAAGGACCTTTTGAATTCTGTTCCTATTTTCCAAAGTATAAGCTGACCTTTCCAGTTTTGTATCATTTTCAGATGTGATAAAGATTCCCTCCATCTCCTCATCTAAATCCTTGACAAAAAATATTAAAGAGCATTGGGCCCTAGGACAAACCTGCGACAGTCCACTTGAGACCATGACCCTTTTCGCACCTTACCCTTTCGCAGAGCTGGGGTGCGGAGCTCGCTCGAGCAGCCTCCAGCAAGAGGCTGTCGTGTCCCGGTTCCATTGGCTCCGCAGCTGGTTCCTGGTCACACAAGTGCCCTGCCTCTTCCTTTTGCAGTGCAGCCTGGGACCTTTCCCAGCCTGCACTGGACAGGAAGCATGACTGGTCCAGCTCCCGAGGCTCTGCATGCAGGTAAATGCGCGCGGGACCCTGGAGCGATGCACGACTGCACAGCATTTTCAGCTTCAATCTGAAAATGAAAAAATGAGTGCACGGTCCGTGTCAGACCCTTGAGCATTGCGCAAATGTGAGTGCATCGTGTGGACCGCTCCTCACATTTACGTGACGCTCAAGTGGCCCTTTTGCATTGGAAATGCCATGCGAAAAGGGCCCATAATCCAGTTTGAAGCACAGCCACTGATGACAATACTTTGAGCATAGTTTTCTACCCAATTATGGACCCATCTGATGATGCTTTCATTTATTCCATATTTAGTCAGTTTACTAATCAAAATATCGTGAGACATCTTATCAAATGCTTCCAAATAAATGACATCCACAGCATTCCCATGATCTCCTAAACCAATGACCAGATTAAAAATTATATAAGATTAGTTTGACGGAATTTGTTCTCATGATGGCTGCTACTAATTACTTCATTGTCATTAAGATACTTGTAGATGGATTGCTGTACAAGCCATTCTAATATTTTTCCTGGTATTGAGGTAAGGTTGATTAGCTTTTGGTTTCCTGGACTTTTGTTTCGTTTTGTTTTTTTGCCTTTTTTTGAGGGGACGACCAATGTTTGTTGGTCTCCAGTCCTCTGGCAACTCACCCATTCTCCAAGATTTCTCAAAAATGTTGGCAATTGATTCTGACAGAATGTCAGCAAGTTCCTTCAATACTCTGGATGCAGTTCATCTGGCCCTTCAGATCTGAACTCACTTAGGTTAACTAGTGATTCCTGACTAACTTCTTATCAGTCTTTATTTTCAGTCAGGATTCTTTGCCAGAGTTTTGGTTGATGCATGGAAGCATATAGTCCTCTTGTGTGTGTGTGTGTGTGTGTGTGTGTGTTGCGGGGGACTGAAGCAAAATAGGTATTGAGCCATTCTGCTTTTTCATTGTGATCTGCCTTTTCATTGTTTTTACCATCCTTTCTGAGCAGCAGTCCCACTATCCATCATTTTCTTGCTTCAAACATACCCTTGTTTTTACTTAGCCAGTCTCAGCTCATTTGAAACTTTAGCTTTTCTTACATATTCCTACAAGCTTGGGTCACACATCTGTATTCTTCCTTGGTAATTTGACCTTCCTTCTATTTTTTTATACATGTTCTTTTTTCTTTTAATTTCCTCCCTGAGTTTACTGCTCAGCCACATTGGCTTTTTCAGATGTTTCCCATTTCTTTTCTTCTTTCACAGAATTGCTTGTGATTATGCTTTTAGCAGTTCCTTCTTCAAGAAATCTCACCCATGATGGTACCTTTTTAATTTAGCATCTCTACCCATGGGTTTCTATCCAGTATTTCCCTGAGTGCGATAAAATCAGCTTTCCTGAAATCCAAGGTTTATGTTTGACTATACTCTTCTTTGGCTTTTCCCACAATCATGAATTCTAGTATTATATGATCACTTCCACCTAAAGTGTGTTGATTCTAGTGACCAACTCCTCCCTATTGGTTAAGATCAAGTCCAGGGTTGCTGATCCTCTTGTTCCTTCCTCAATCTTTTGAAAGAAGAAATTATCTGGAAGGAAGATCAGAAATTTGTCAGAGAGCCTATGCTTAGCAGAATATAGCCACTTCTGCACTACACTGTTCTAGTGCTATTATTTCACTTTCAACATCCTATGGAATCCTGGGTTTGCAGTTTAGGGAGAGGCATTTAGAATTCTCAGCCAGAGAACTGTTTGGCCTCAGTAAATTACAAACCCCAGAATTCCACAGGATGTTGAAAGTGGAATAATAGCACTAAATACTGTGTTGTGTAGAAAGGTCCTATTTCTCCCAGAGTAGATATCAGGATAGTTGAAGTCCCTCATAACTACCAGTTTTTGCTTCTTGAAGATTTCTGAGATTTGTTTCAGAAAAACATCATCTATCATATCATTTTGGCTTGATGGCCTACAGTAAATTCCTGCCACAATGTTGGTTTAATTTCTTTCTCCATTTATTTTTACCCATATGCTGTCCACTTGTCCAAATGTCTGATAAACTCCATAAATCTGCTTATCTCACATCAGTTTTTGTTGGAATTGTTGATTCCTTGTGGGGATGATTTTTAATTTTGTCCCAGGTGTGTTTTCTGTGCAAAACTTCCACCTCCTCATATTTTTTACATTTTTATTTTATTTTATTTTAACCGCTGTTACAGCTTTTTCAATAATATTACAATAGTGCTACAGTAAGATTAAAACAATGCTAACATATCCCTTAATATATTTAATATGTTCCATAGTATAAGCCAGTGAGGTAGACTTGAGTCAATTGATTCGGACTCAAGTCAGACTTCAGTCACTTCAGTGATTTGACTTGGATTTGAGTCTGCAATAAATGGTGCACTGACTTGACTCAACTTGTGACTTGAACATTTTTAGTGACTTATTTGCTGCCCTTGGTTTAGTAACATAGCACATTCAGCCAGAAACCTTACACCTTTGAACAATGCTTCTATCCCTTTTTGCCTACTGGTCACATGATTCCAGCCCAAAGTGTAGATGAATTTCTTGAAGCGGAACAGCAAATGGGTTAAGCAACAGGCTTGATATAGAGTTGAGGTCTGCTCAGCAGCCTGTTCCCACTGCATAACTTTTCCTGAGAGCAAAAGGCAAGACTCTATCCCAGACTGCAGGGAATGGTTCTCAGAGGGGAACAGCAAATGTCAGGCAATGGGCTTGAGGAGGAAGGATCCTTCCTTCTAAAGTCTTTAAAGCTTCCGTAATGGGGAATAAGAAGGATCCTATTCTCCACTTCTGAAAACACAGACTTTTTTATACCCATTGACACTAAAGTCTCCAGCTTCAGGAAGGGGAAATAAGAAGGATCTTATTCTCTACTTCTGAAGCTGCAGATAGAAAAATTGCAAATATGGAGGCCCAACTCTACTTAAATTGCTAAAACTGACTTTATTCAACTCTGTCCAGAAATTCTGGAATATAGGTTGACGTACGTAGATTTGAGACTTGACTTGAAGGTATCCTGCAAGGACTTGAGACTCAACTTGAGACTTGAAGGTAGAGACTTGAGACTTGACTTGAGACTTGGAGTAAAAGAATTGATACATCACTGGTATAATAGTTATTTAGTTTAGTTGTAACTCCTCAAATAGTTCTTCCTTTTTCTTCTTCTTCTTCTTTTTCTCTTTAATTATCCCATACCTCCTACCCTCCCACCCCCCAGGGAACGGTCTAATCATTTATTATAATTCTCCTTTACCTTTCATGTGGAATATCACCTTAATTATTTATATCCTTGTGACCATCTCTCTATTTTATGTTCTTAATCCCCCTATCCATATTAGGAAAATATGGGGATGTTGTTTAGTTCTATAATCATAGCAATGTCCTAGAAATAAAACATTAAATGTAGTTCTGCTTCTCTGTCAATTTTGAAAGAAAGCATTGGATGAAAAGTATTGCTTATGAGAATCACATCTATTCCTACCCTAATCATAGAATCATAGAATCATAGAAATGTAGAGTTGGAAGAGAACACACGGGCCATCCAGTCCAACCCCCTGCCATGCAGGAACACCCTCAAAGCACTCCCGACAGATGGCCATCTAGCCTCTGCTTAAAAACCTCCAAAGAAGGAGACTCCACCACACTCCGAGGCAGCATATTCCACTGCCGGACAGCCTTGACTGTCAGGAAGTTCTTCCTGAGGTTCAGGTGAAATCTCCTTTCCTGCAGCTTGAATCCATTGCTCCTTGTCCTGGTCTCTGGGGCGGCAGAAAACAAGCCCTCTCCCTCCTCTCCATGGCATCCCTTCAAATATTTAAACATGGCTATCATGTCCCCTCTTAACCTTCTCTTCTGCAGACTGAACATACTCAGCTCTCTAAGTCTATCCTCATAGGGCATGGCTTCCAGGCCCTTCACCATTTTGGTCGCCCTCCTCTGGACCTGCTCCAGCTTGACCATGTCCTTCTTGAATTGGGGTGCCCAGAACTGGACACAGTATTCAAGATGAGGTCTAACCAAAGCAGAGTAGAGTGGTACCGGTACCTCCCTTGATCTAGACACCATACTCCTATTGATGCAGCCGAGAATTGCATTGGCTTTCTTGGCTGCCGCATCACACTGCTGACTCATGTTCAGTTTGTGGGCTATTAAGACTCCTAGATCCCTTTCACATGTACTGCCATCCAGCCACGTGTCCCCCATCCTATATTTCTGCATTCCATTTTTTCTACCTAAGTGTAGGACCTTACACTTCTCTCTGTTGAATTTCATTTTGTTAGCCTTGGCCCAGCTCTCCAATTTGACCAGGTCATTTTGAATTTTGATCCTGTCCTCTGGTGTATTAGCAACCCCTCCCAATTTGGTGTCATCTGCAGATTTGGTGAGCATGCCCTCTATTCCTTCATCCAAGTCATTGATGAAAATATTGAACAGCACTGGGCCTGGGACAGAACCCTGTGGCACCCCGCTAGTCACTTCTCTCCAGGATGAAAAGCAGCCATTGGTGAGCACCCTTTGGGAACGGTCAGTCAATCTTGTTCACTTACCATTGCATGTAGACATTGTAACTTCCAAACAAATCAAGACAGTGTCCAAATAAATATGTCTCTGGAAAAAAAAAAGATTATATCCTATGGGATGATGGTGGGGGTACCAAATTTGAGTTAGATCCAGCCTTTGCCACATTTATAGAAGTATGGTAAAATCAATGGAACTGATCAATAAAAATCAATGGAATTTAAATTAGTTATGGCAATTACCACTTATGACTATTACATAGTCATAAGTACATGACAGAATCTCCCCTTTCCTGAATATTTAGACCACAGGTGTCAAACACAAGGCCCGCGGGCCAAATCTGGCCCACCAGGCCATTTCATGTGGCCCTTGCACCTTTGCTGCAGCAGTGGCACTCCCCCCACCTGGCGAGCCTGGGGGCAGAAAGAGGCACACTGTGGATATACTGACCAATTCTGTGTTCCTTTACAGAGGTACAGGGACCATAAACTATGATGAAATAGTCCCCAAATGTCCAAGACAAATAAAGTTTATGCAGAGGGAAGACAGTTTAAAAATCAGTAATAATCGAATGCAGAGGCAATTATTTAATATGATAAAAGAGTAGATACATTTATATAGTCTTACAGATACGACTAGCCCTTTGAGGGCAACCATAATGCTGATGCGGCCCAAGATGAAATTGAGTTTGACATCCCTGATTTAGACTGTAAATTGTGCTTGTAGAGGAAAAGTAGATTTACATACTCCTAGTTCCCAAACTGGTAGAAGTTGCTTTATGGACTACAACTAGCTACTAGCCATTATAGCTGGTGGCTAGGGGATTCTGGGAATCGTAGTAAAAAAGGAATGTTTCAAAGTTCTGGTTCAAAGTCCATGTACTCAAGAGCAAAAGCAAACAGGTGAACATAATTTGAGTTTAGACCTGCAACTGGGACCTTTGGTTGTGGCAAGTTTCCCAATGCATAGATATACATGTGAGAACCTTTTCTCCTCTTATATTGAATCCAGGGACGGTATATTGTAAGCCACCTTGAGTACCATGCTGAGAGAGGGAGTACCATACTGAGGTGAAGTATAAATTGAAAGAAGGAAGGAAGGAAATGGAGGTTAAGAAAGGAACCAGTAGATGTACAATGATAGTATAAATGATTTAATCAGTGAGATGTTTTATTGCTATTTTAAAATGATTGTATTCTGAAATAATTACAGTACATTGTATTCTGAAATAAGTCCTTAGACTTTAGCAGAATGGACTTCATAGTGTGAAAATGTGACCTAGTTCTAGCTAGCAATCTCAGTTTAGAAAACTTCATTCTTAAAAGTTTGGGGTTGATGTGATTCTTTGTTTTGCAGTAATACAACCCTGCCCAATTCTTTATGACCTCCTTGCAAGGGAATTTTTTAATGTCTTCAGGGATAACTTCATAAGATAAACAGTCTTAAAAAGAAGAAGCTTGCTCTTTACTTCCATCTTTTGAAGAGAGAAGAGTCTTCCAGGGATTTTACTTTGTTAACGAAATATTCTTGAATTTGCTCTGTGATTCTTTGAAGCACATAAAAGATGCTCCTTGTAAACAGGTCCCCTTGCCCTTGTTCTTCAGATCGCGGTAAGGATGTTGAAAGATTTCAGAGTAATGGCACAATGTTCTAAATTAAATATAGATTTGGGGTTCAGTGCCTGCTGAGTTGAATGCAGTAAAGACTGTAGGACCATTCTAAACAAAGTGACTGACACGTACAATCTCAGTCTACTCTTCATCTTCCACAGCTGTTGGCTGTTCATTTTAGACTGACACTGTTTTCATGCTTTGAATTATCTCACAAGGGTGTATACCGATGGATGTGTCTATAGCAATTAAAAAATGTAAGTATGATTAAAGAGTTTCTTAGACATTTAGCATAACAGACCACCTTTCACTTTAGTGTTGTTCTATAATGCAACAGCAGACAATAAATGTGAGGGGAAAATACAAAAACCTAATCTTTATTTTATGCTAAAGGTTGGCAAACATTTGATAATGCTGTGTTAGGTGCACTAATTAACCATGACAATCTGTCTATACTTAATTACTTCCTGTATTTACTTTCTATATTTACTTCCTGTACTTATTTATGCACTCACAAGTCTGCACCCAATATTAACCCCTTCAGACTGCTTCATAGTGATGAGTTAGAAAGATTTGTCAAAATAATGTTGTTAGTTACATTTATCTCCTTTCATCTAATCAGCTTAAATTAGTTTATGTAATTCTCCTACCCATATTATTCTCAGAACAGTTCTATGAGGTAAATCAGGGGAACCACTGGGATACAGTGAGTTGTTCAAGAACTACAACCAATAACCAATCCTAGCCAGGGTAGACCCATTGAATTAATTTTATTTGCCTACATGTTAATCATTCAACAACTGAGTCAATATGTCTTCTCTAGATGAGGCTAACCAACTAGATTCAGACTCAGGATTATTTGTGGCCACAGATCAGCAACCAGTAACTCATTCAGTTTTTATGATGTGTACCAGTGATCAGGCCGGAACTATGATTATGACCCTGGGAGTGGAGTAGATATTCACTCTTTCACACTTCCTCCAATAGAAATAATTTAAAAATATGATTAAGGTGAATTAGGATTCCAGACAAAACCAAGATATGAAATCTAAGTCATAAAATCTGATTGAAATGAAATGGGCACGTGATTCTTACAATTAAGCCTATCTTATCAAACACGATAAAACCGCTCTTGCACAGAATAGCCACAGAACTGCAGCGGGTACTCATTTTATATAGAAAGGTGAAACCTACTGTCAGTCCCACCTAAGAAAGACCCACTGAATCAATGGAATATACCAACATGCCATCCACATTCAACAAATGAGTCAACAGCTCTACTCTGGTTGGGACTAACCATTTGGATGCATGCCATAGACATGGATATATCCACAGGCAGAGCACTGCCATGGGATTCTCCCATTGGCAGAAGGGAAGGTGCTGTTCATTAATTCCCCCACCCCTTCAACCCTGTCTCCCTCAAAGAACTGCTCTGGAAGGTCAGACTATCTGAAACAGCTCTCAAGCTGGCATTAGTGTCTGAGTAAGAAGGCACTGGTAAATATCACCCCCCTCACTCTTCCAGTGAGAGATTTGGTTGAACTAGGTCCCTTCCAAGAATGGAAGTTTTCTGGGATATTGTTGCTCGAACCCAATGGCTATGTATGTGTATGTGTATATGTGTATGTGTCAGTGATGTATTTAAGTCTTTTTCTCTGAGTCTCAAGTCAAGTCTCAAGTCCCTACCTTCAAGTCTTAAGCTGAGCCTCAAGTCCTTACAAGATACTTTCAAATCAAGTCTCAAGTCTGGGAACCAACTTTATACATCAACCTATGTTCCAGAATTTCTGGACAGAGTCAAATAGAGTCAGATTTAACAATTTAAGTAAAATCAGCCCTCCACATTTGCAAGCTTGCCATCTGTAGATTTGGAAGTTGAGAAATGGATTTCTTTTCACTCCTCCTTCCCAAAGCTGGAGGCTTTTGTGTCAGTGGGTATATAAGGATCTGCAGCTTTGAAAGAATCCTTCCTCCTCAAGCCCACTGCCCAACAAATTTGCAGTCCCCCTCTGAGAAACGCACCCTGTACTGTGGAGACAAGTCTTGCCTTCTGCTCTTAGGAAAATAAGCAGCAGAGACAGAGTAGACCTCAACCTCGCCTCAAGCCTATTCCCTAACCCATTTGATGTTCCCCTCCAAGAAATGCATCCATGCTTTGGGTTTGAGGCAGACCATTATGTGATCAGTAGGGAAAAAGAGATGGAAGCGTTGTTCAAAGTTGTAAGGCTTCTGGATGAATATGTTATGGTTACTGTTTACAAGGGCAGCAAGTCAGTCACTAACAATATACAAGTCACGAGTCAAGTCAAGTCAGTGAGTCATTTATTACTGAGTCGAGTCCAAGTCAAGTCACTGAAGTGACTTAAGTCCAACTTGAGTCCAAGTCAGTCCAAGTCTGCATCATTGGTGTGTGTACATATGTGTATACACACACATACTTTTCATAATCTCAGTTAGGGACAGGGGAATGCCAGTGCTAAGTAAGAAACTTCTGAAGTTGGAGCATTCTTACATTCCCTAAACCTTCACAGGCACTTGTGGCAAGGAAAAATGAAGGGATGAGGTGTATATGCCAGTACTTTCATGCCAGTCTCATAGAACCCACATCTCTACCACTATCCCTCCTACTATGAGATATTAAGGAAAACCTAAGATGATCTAAATTTGCACATATTGGCAACATAGTCAATGGCTGCCTATCTGTTATGTTTCCCTCACTATACCCACAACCATGACCACAAACACCACTGCCAACATCACTACCACCACTGCCACCCTTTCCCTACTTTCTGGCATTAGCTCTTTAACATCAGAGAGAAGGGCTACATAAAAATCCATGGGGCAGGCAATATTTAGATCTGATTTAGCCCTTTGAGGTTGAAGCTGTGTCTTCAGTCTTGAAGAAAGAGGTTCTGATTCATCAGAGACAAGGGAATTGCCCTGTTAAGTCCTCTTGAATTCAATACTGAGAGTATTCATACCATCTGAGCCTCAATAAAAACTTCACTTTTTGGTAAGAAATAACAACTGATGGAAAGTCAAGATTAGTTCATCTGTCCTGGGATACATAAACAAATAAGAAACAATCTGCATTAGAGGTGACTCTTGAAAAGACAAATGAAGGCGTTTCAGCAGCAAACACATCAACAGATCATAATTTGTTCGCTATTAATCACTACTGTCTTCAGGATGTGTATGTCCCTTAAAGCGAGACATAGCACATCCAGCATGTCTTGCTCTGGATAAAACAGACTAGTTAGTTAGGGGCTAAGAACACCATGACGTTTGGTACTGCAAATTGAAAGTGAAGGTTACTTTCTTTGTAGACTTTATCTTAAAGCAGTAAAACGGGTAGCAGCAGCTACAACTGAAAGTATTGATTTTGTAATTTCAGCAAATTAAGAACAAGACAGGAAACCTATTAAACCTTTCCACTGATTGCCAGGGCACTTTTTGGTGATGCTGGTGCTGACATTAAAATTACATACACCTGTCTCTTTAAAGCAAAAATATACATCTTAGGGAAAATAGTGACAGCTAGCATGCTGAAAGAGATTTTTTTCTAACTTAGTGTGATTTCACCTTTCAAACGTGAAAATATCTGAAGCAAAGATGACAAGAACATACAGCATCACCTATAAAATATTCTCAATTTAGGGTTGAGCTTGGAAGTTCCTTTATTGCATTTTAATAAATTAACATGTCCATGAAGCCGGGAGAATTTTTGTATTAACAGCAAAGAGAGCAACTCTGGTAATAATATTATCTGTCAGAACTTTATGAGTAATGATTATGTAAAAATCCATATAACAAAAGCTAACAGCAAAAATCACCAAATTATAGACTTCTGTATCCATGTATGAATCAAGTTATTTTATTGGTACGGAATAAGGCCCATTTGTATTACAGCAATTGGGGGAGGGCTTACAAATATGCTCAATTTTTATTGATGTCAATTAGAGAATTTAAGATTACATGTTCAATAGGAATTGTTTTTAATGTTGCTCAAAAATGTTTTGGGTATCCTGCCCAGTATACCTTGTTATAATTCCAGAATCCGGTCATAAATAATCCCTTCTCCATCAGAACATTATTGTATAGGATTGCCAGGTCTAAGGGGCTGAGTACTTTCCCCCAGTTCTCAGGGCAGAGGAGAGGAATTTCAAGAAAAGAACAGAAAGGACAAAAAGCTGGACAAGCCTCATTTGTTATACTTACTGTTCTTTATTTGAATGATGCAACTGTGGTTGATGTTTATGATGTCATGCTTAATGACATGATCAAGGTTGTCTCATGCAACATTACCCTTGTGACATCAGGAGGGCCCACGTCCTATGACATCACAGGGCATAGGTTTCAGTTTATGACCCTTAAATCTCAAGGCCTGAGATTCGACACATGCCTAAGAATGAGATCACACATTATGTTAATATGTAAAATGGTCCCATCAATACAGATTTTAAAGTGGGACTTAAAAAGCCACTGATGTGGGAAATGCTTTTTCTAAAAAGATGTATGCATACTGCAGCTGACCAGAAATTGTTTTAAGTTGATTTAGTGAATTACAATAGTGTGTTAGCCTATGAACTGATTGCTGTGTTTTGTGGTTATTTTGTGTAAGCCAATTTTGTAAAGGCTATGCAGTAAAAGGCAGCTTTGAAATACTTTGATGAGGTATGACTAGCACATGGCCTGCAGATTATTTTTGTGGGCCAGTTTGGTGTTGCTAAACAGCTTTACTTCCCTTCCTTGCCCCCACCTCTGTAGCTTAGTTGAAAGGAAAACTCACAGGAAGATCCCAGATGTTTTGTATTGCTTTTAAATGGATATCTCTACAATGTAATTTCAATTGTACACAGAAGAGGTAGGAAGGGATGAGGTCGTCAGCAAGATGCAGAGAGAAATTTGTCCCCACACTTGAAGATATTGTCCATATCTGACTAAAATCAATCTATGAATAAATAACAGCAGTTCTCATTTGACAATTTATGAAAATGCTATAATCAGTCAGCATAATCTTGATCACTCATTATTCTTCTTTATCTTCTGAAAGAGTACTTGAACGATAACTAAAATGAGAAGCAATGGGAAAATTAACGATCAGGTCGTTACCAATAATATTTGTTTGACTGTGAGCCCACTTTATGTTGAATGGTAATGCTTTACAGGTAATTGGTCCTCTGAATGAAACACTGGTCTCTTTGTATAGCTAAATGCTAATCAGTGTCCTTAGTATTTGGACTGGGACTGATCAGAGACTCTGAACTCAAAAGGTATGAAGTATCCCCTACTTGATCCACGTTCCTGCTGTAATAGTAGAATTCAACTCCATACAGCTGTCATCCCAAACAAATCTGCTTGAAAGTAACTGCATAAATGTATATATTGCATGCATTTTGGATCAATTATACTATGAATCTCCATGGGCCAGTTCTGGAAACTGAGGAAACCATAGTCTATTTCAGACATTTTGTTCACATGCTTTAATCAATGGACTAGCATACATCCTGCTAGCTTTATCTTTGGTATCTGCATGTTTTGCATGTATGCCTGAAGAAAAAGAACCTACATATATGTGTACTTCCTTGTTATTTTGTGCTCCAATTATGCAGCATTGTAGACCATATGGATTCTTGACTGTTATTGTGGTCAGGGCCGGTGGGACACTTGATTTCATGAGTGGGGCTAATTTGTGCAATCCTAATTCCTCTACTCATGCGTTGATTAAATTGCTCAAGCAGGATATCTCAATGACTTCACCATTTCTGCCAGTTCCTGATTACTAAAGTCTTGACTAGAGATGCTACTGTGATTCTTAATGATAGTTTTTATGAGTAGAGATGCTTCTATGATGCATAGACATTTCTACATTTCTAATGTAAGGATTAGAATGAAAGGATTAGAACTGAACATGTATTTGGTACTGCATTTTTATCTTCTTGTTTAGCAGCTTCAGCTTCATATCAGTCTCCATAATCCTAACATGATGGAAAGTTCAGTGTCATCTCAGACACAATACACATATTGGAGGAAAATGAGTCTAAAAACTCAGCTCTGTTTTCTCTTCTATTTTCAGTAATATCCCCATCTCCAATATTACATGGAATTTACATTTACAGGCTATTTTGATACTGTCATAGTAACCCTTGTATAATATATTCTAGACTTTCATTTAGTGGGCTTCCTTCATTAAACTACTAACTTTTATTCTTCAAAAATAGCTTGGAGTTATTTCCACTGAGTTCCTTATCATCACTAAAGCACCTTTTGAAAATCTCACTGTAATATTTGGAATCCAAGAGTAGATTTGTATCTCTTATTTCAGTTGTCATTGTTGTGGTTCAATATGATTAAGCTTTCAATTAAAAATATTGAAATATCTGTTGAACTATTTTGTTTGCCAGATACATTAATTCAATTCTTAGGTACATAAAGTTGACTCATCTTCACATTTTCAAGTGCTGAAATTAGTAGTATAATTGGAGTTTCAGCTAAGATGGACTTCTCTCACACTTTTGCTTTTTCCCAGTTTCAATAAATTTCAAGTTTCTTCCATCACACAAATGAAAAATTTGAAGAATCTTGACAAGTTCTTATCAGACAACAAACTAAATAAAATTTTCGTCTAATCATTTAACATGTACAAATACTTCCTGTGTGGAGAAGACTATAAAAATTTCTAACAAAACACTGGTAGGAAAACAAAAACTGGGGGGAATTCACATGCGTGTTTTAAAACGGCAGATAAAAAAAGCTATGATTATATGGATAATATACAGGAAAACAAGGAAAAAATATTCTGACCCTCAACATTTTTCAGGAACTTTGCATCTGACCAAAATGTAAGAAGTAATTCCTCTGAAATTCCTGAGAAAGTCTGCCAGAGTTTGAGACCCTCTGATTCATGTACCACAACCTTGTTCTCCAAGGGCTATGGATAGTGAAAAGAGAATAATACTGACTGAATTGAGGAGGCCTTAGTAGCATCTTCTTCCTCTCTTCTTTCTTCTCTCAGTCCTTTTGAGTTTGTCTTTTTTGGTGGTGATCTATTTTTCCTCTTCTCCACACTGCCCATACTTCAGTAGCCTTCTCATCAGCAGCCAACAACTCTCTTCTCCTTTTCACTTGTTCTTTGGCAACTGCTTCTTTCTTATCTGGATCAGTGCTTCTCCATCTGTCTCTCTTGCATGCTGTCCTTGCACCTTCAATTATGTTTCTTCTCTGCATATCAAACATTTCCTCTTCACCCTTGCCCATGTGGCTTGAAAGGGTATTCTATCAGCATTTCAGAGAATAGCCTTCCATTTTTAGCCTATTCCTAACAATTGGCTTCATGATGAAAAGTCCACAGGAGTACAAAGGCCCCCACAAGTCATAGTGGACTAGACTTAATCCTTAGGGACACCTATGACCTGGTGCAAAATTTAAACCATTTGGAAAGGGTGTCCACAGTGTTATCAAATTCAACATATATGGAAGAGTAATTGCTGAGGAAGTCATATTTCCTCAGTCTCATTTAACTTCAAAAGTCACATTTGACTTCAAAAGAGGAAACATCTCAGAAACCATAAAAAGGGAAGTCAAGAGGGTAATTTTTTTTCTCCAGAAAGCTTGGAGGGTTATTCAAAACTATAATATTAGAAGTTCAGCTAAAATGTATACTGCAAAGCAGAAAAGGTATCACCAGGTCCAAGATGATGGCAGGTTGGTCTAAGCCAAAAAAGATTCCTTTTTTGAGAATTGAGTCAAAGTCTTGCCAAAATGAAGATACGTAAAGGAAGAAACACAACCCTGCAGCAAATATGCAAGCAAACAACAAAGAAAACTTTCCTCTCCCAGAGTTTACTCCTAAAATTATTTTGACCAATTATTATTACTGATTCTATATATGTGCAGGAAACTAGTTAGGGAAGCAGGTGTACCATTAGAACGCAAGGGATTTGAAAGGGCATCAAAGAAAATTAGGAAAATTATAAAGAGATGAACAAATTCTTTTTGTCCTTCCACTGTAGAATATGTAGATATTTGTATTTAAACTGGCATTTGTTTAGAAAAATAACTAGATAACCAGAACCAGAAATAACGAGACAAATAACTATAGCATTATCATTACATTGCAAAAGAATGGTAAGTCATCCCTCATCAAATTTCAATCATAGGTCATGTTCAATCATGTTGGCAGAACTTAAATCTCTGCCAGTGCCTGTACGCTGTTGTCAGAAAATGCAGGAGAAGGTTCCCATTCCACTTCCTGCCCAGTGCACAAGAATGGGTGACTGCTTCCAGGCATGACTCCATCCTCCTTCATTCAGGCATATTCTACTTCTCTTGTGCACCTAGTAGAGGGGGCACAGCTGCTGCCCTCAGTGTATGGTAGCTACTACTGCTTCACTGGGTGCTCAGGGGCATCTGGGACACCCCCAGTTGCAACTTCATGCTGAATAAAGAGAACTGAGTCACACCTTAAAGCCCACTTGGGACTCTTGGAACAATACTGAACTGAGAGTCATGGGATACTTGCTCTTGCAACGTCATTCAAAGAACATAGGTCAGTCACATACCCTCCAACATCTTACAGATGGAAACTGGGACATGTATAGCCAAGCAACATCAGAATCAAGATGCCGTTAAGAGGGTATTAATGAAGAAGAACCCACAAGCTAGAAGAGGCTGCAGAAGGCCTCCTGCAAGGGCAAGATTCCATCCTCTTGTCTCTCTTCTGCTGAGTTAACTGAGTGAAAATTACTTTTGCACTTTGAACTCAGTTTGCAGCAGCTGAAATAATCTGAAAACTAAAGGGGAAAATGAAGGAGGAGAAATAAAATGGAACATGTTAAAAGCAGCTGAAAAACGAGGTGACAGAAGAGTAACTGGAACTGTCCCTACCACATTGGGACAGATGGACAGTATACAGTTTAACAACAGGATCCTGGCCACTAGGTAACCTTCTTGTTGGGGGAAAGAATTCATCACAAGTAACTAGCTATTAGGAGCTGGTTACTTCTAGAATTGCATTAATGCCACAGTTCCACCTGCTTTGAGCTTGACCATGTTATGATCTAGTGGGAGTTGTTGACATAATTTTTTGTAATGTGTCTCAAGGATCAGTCCCAATGCATTTTCTTCTGCCCATAGACTGGTATAGAGATTTCTCTGTCCATTGGTTTCTTAGGGGAGGGGAAAGAAGAGGGAACTATGGGACGAAAAAAATGGCAAGATATTGCTCCAATCCTCCATTTATTGTTTCGGCCACTAGTGTGCCAGTAAGGCTTTGGATGCTGCAGTGACTCCAGAACAGGTTTTTCCCCCCATCTTCCTTATTTGGATTTTATGTAGTTGTGCCTGATGGCATTCATATCAGTGTAATGGTAAATCTGTTCTGGGCTCTAGTCTGAATTTCAAATGAGCTGTGCAGGCTGCTGAGCCATATCCCCAAAACAAGTTCAGCATTTTGGATAGCTCCTTTGAAATTCATAGTAAAACTCAAGAGTGGATTCACTAACCTATTCATATGGGAACTGCCTGTTGCCACTGATAGTACCTAGTAGGAAGCTTGGAGAATATAAAGAAAATAGGAGAGCATGGAAGAAAGAACTGATGAAAGAAATGTTTGAACACATCGGACACTACATACTACTATTCATACACACACAATATGCATCCATATGTTTATAAATAGCCCATTCCATATACAACACCAGTACATGAATACTGATAGGCTGTAGATAGCCATTATCACTTATTAGGATAACTTAATTAAGTAAGCTTATTAAAACCCTTTAATTCGTTAGTGACAAAATCATGATTAGTGCTTTTTCCTTCTAGGTGACCTTATAATTTAAGAGAAAATGAATTTTTAAATGAAGAGAAATGCCTGTGGCAGAGATTTTGTGTAAATGAATAGAGTTTGTAATACACACAGGGATATAATCGAGGCTAATTAGTGAGGGTGCAAATGAATTTTTATTTCATACACCAGAAGCGTCATTGATGAGCCATGGTGTGGAGTTTGAAATGCATTCAGATTGGCAGTGTGAGACTGGAGTCTGTGGGAAAATCACTAGCTAATTCATTGATTGCCCCTTGGAAATACTGCTGTTAATTGTTAGGTAATTAACATGGAGCTACAATTATGTTGGCCTTAGGGGGTGATTAATGTTTCAACATGTCACATTAGCAGCAGCTAGGTTTTAAAAGCTTGTTTTTTTTTCACATGGATGCGAGACAGATGGCAAATTGTCTCCTGAAAATTGTTTTCTTTCACTGAAGTTTAAACCAAGGTGGAACATTACGTTCCACCCCCACCCAGTGTCAGGCTTATTTTCATAGGGTTTGCTATTTAAACATTTGTCTGTACTTAATGCATTTGAGCAAACAAAGTTGCAGTTGCCAAAATGATCTGCACTGGTTCTTCCATGGAAATATAAGGAAGTTTTTCTTTCCTTTAATCCTGTGAAATCAAAGGAGAACCTGATTTTAAGAAAGCAGTGCTTCTGCCTCATAGCAGCTTTCCCATTATTTAGGAACCGTGGGAAATCAAGGATTGGGCAATGTCATATTTATTGTGATCAATACAAGTTAAGTAGAAACCAAATAAAAGCATGTTGAACAAATGCATTTAGTAACACTAATATTTAGTACATTAATGTCAGCACACTTCAGTGCTTCACGTACTTGGAGTTAAAATCCATGTTCTTGTTGTTCAATGATTCATATTACTGTTTCTCCTGTTGGTATTCACCTGTTGGAACTGTACTTTCGTTTTGGCTTCAGTATTAAGCATCCAACTAGATATGCATGGGATATTTTCCTTTTTTGATTTTAGAACAAGCAACTTTGAAATCCCTCTCTCTCCCTCTTCCTCAGTTATAACACCTTTAGTGGCCATTGCTCTGTTTCCAGCTACAATTCAAAGTGCTGGTTGTGACCTGCAAAATCCTATACAAGTGGGATGCAGGCTGTCTGAAGAACTATATTCTCCCATGCAAGCCTATCTGGCTGTCAGATCTCCAAAGGAGGCCCTTCTTTCAGTCATGTCACTATCTGACATATTTCAAGTGATGATGTAAGAGAGGGCTTTCTTGGTGGCTGATTACAGTCCCTTGAACTTCCTGCCAAGGGAGATCAGGCTTGATGTTGTCTTTCTGCCATAAGGTAATAACTTTCATTTAAGCCTCTAGCTGCTGACTATGCATGAGCAAGAATGTTTAAGAATGGGTTTACAACTGGTGGGATCCCATATTCTCTTTGACTGCATGTTTTTAAAACTGCATTTATGCTTTTATTCATGTGATATTTTAATTGTATTTGTACGGTTTAATTGTGAGACACCTTGAAAGAAAAGTGGAATATAAAATAGATTCAGACAAATATACATACACGAAAAAAATCTGTTCTTTCCAGTGTGTCATGAATCCTCATACAGTGAAGGACAGTGATTCTGCCTCCTGCTTATGGTCCTTTCCACAGTAACCTCCCATCCTGGCACAGGGATGTGAGAAGAGCAGGACTGCATCAATGATTCTGCATGTCATTGTGGTTCTGCTTCTCTCCCATCCCCAGGTGGTGCAATTGTGGATTAAAGAATCGATGGGTTATCCCTGTCAATGACACACAATTCCTCCACCAACCCGCACTTACCTATCCTGTGGAAGCCCCAGAAGCACAATGGTGGCACTTCCTGCCCCAGCACAGCCTGGGAAAGTACCCAGCTGCACTGCAGAAGGAAGTGGTGTGTCCATTGTGCTCCCTTCTGCAGACAGGCAATCCCATGTGGAGGGGAGCGTTGCCATCACACTCCTTTTCCAGCACAGCCACTGCTGGGATTGCCACTGGAGGACCATGCAAGAAGGTAGGGTGTGGAAAGGGCCTATGTGTATTCCAGCACGCACCTACAGGTTGCCTGTGTGACAAGACTGGCCCAAGACATTTTGACTCAAGGAGTGGCCCAAGACTTTTTTTTGGTTAATAAAACGCATGGCAGGGAGTTTATAGACCCATAGAATAGCAAGGTTACATTTAATATTTGTTTTGTGCAAGTCTAAAGATGCAAAACACAGCTTTTAAGGGAGGGGATAGAAAGCCCTTTCCTCCCAAATTTGAATAATTTAATATGATTTTGAGGTAATTTTTGCATAAAAACGTCACAAAAGCCCCAAATGTATAAAAATGTACAAAACCACCCCTACCTACCCCCATCTCCCCACACCTTCCTCCATGCCCCTATTCTTGTGCTTTCATCAGAGTTCTTCTGAAAATGGCAACAGAAAGTGACCCAATGTCACTTCTGGTTGTTATTTTTCAGAGTTACTGTGAAGGAAAATAGAACTATTCTGGCATACTGGTATGTATGGGCCTCAGGGAGTTTGGAGGTGGGGGAATTGGCTCCTGACTTACACATCAGTTGCTCATCTCTGCTGTAAGCAATTCTTTAAAAGATACAGTTTTTAACAACCAAACAAAACTGAAATTAATATCAGGTCATCTGATATATAGAATACCATTTTTCATTCATTTAATTTCATTTTTACTATTTCAAAATTAATTAATTAATTAATGTTTGCAGTCGACATTATTGGATCTGTGCTATTGTGATTCATTTTCTGGCTTCTCCTTGTTTCCCTGTGTTGCATGCCATTTCTGGTTTCATTTGGAAATATTCCAATGAGATTCTCTTGTTGCAATGTAGCATTGCATAAAATGTTCTAATTTTTCTTATAATATTTCATTGTGAGTTCAGCTCCATTATAAAGATATATTTAAATGTCAAATCTGAAGTAGTTTCTAAAATGCTTGCAGGATTTTCTCTCTGTGTCTCTCTTTCTCTCTGTGTCTCTCCATGTCCAATTAGGGCGCATTATCCAAGAGGTGTAATGGACTCCAGGCTGTTCAAAGGATCACGTTCTATTATAAGAATGCTTCATTCCCCCCCACCCACCTTTCCTGTGAAAACTCAAGATGTCATCTTCTTTGGTAGCACCATACTGTGGTCTTTGTTATTACTTCAGTCACCGGCTTTTATATTGATTGTTCCACTTCAGTAAATGACAGAAACCTTTCTCTGCAGCTATAGTAGCTATTAACTTTTAATTTCCATTAAAACCGTTAAATTTTAGGGGGCTGTAGGGCTTCAAATTTGGCTTTTTAGAATTAAAAAAATTAAACACTTGAAACATGAACATACAATGCTTTTGAATCTCCCTTGTTGCATGTTTCCGTGAGAAATTAATATATAGTTATATCATCAAGCTGAGGTTTTCCATATATTGACTGTTTTGCTTTTTTTCCTCTAAAGTTCCAAAATAGGGCTGCATTTATTTTTTTTTCTTTAATATGTGCAAATAGCACAAATTAATTCAGGGCCTGAGTGAGTCGTATTACCAAACTACACAAACACCTGTTCGGGGAAAAAAAAAACCAGCTTGCTGTTTTCAGTATTCTGGTTCATTTTTCTTACAGGAATTGGAATGAGGGGTAAGTTATTATGTTATTATGTGATTATTGCAGATAAATAGCTTTCACAAGCAGCTTTGGGTAACAAATAATATTCCTTTTTGAAACATTTTATTGATTACACACGTATGCTACCTTTTAAAATCTCCCATCCCATTGTGAGAGAGATCAAGCACTGCAGTTTTTTGAAGGAAGGCCAAAACCTAGGCTATGCCCGCACCAGGGCCCTTTCGCACTACCAAACTATAGTACTATTATTCTAATTTATTCCAGTGTCATGGTTCTATCCTATGGAATCCTAGGACTGGCAGTTTCAGGAGGGCATTTAGAATTCTCATCCAGAATGCTCTATGCCTCATCAAACTACAAACACCAGGATTCTATAGGGTGGAACCCTGCCTGTTAAAGAGGAATAATAATCTTACAATTGTGTAGTGTGAATGGGCCTGCTATTACTTCTTGCCATTGCTGCCATCATCTCCCTGCCGCCATCTTTGCTCATTGTTGCCCCAGAAAAACATGAAGTATTTTTACATGTGAAGTTCAGATATCCTATAGCAGAAAGATAGCATGCCATTGCCTCATCAAATAAGTAACCCCCATTATTTTTTTCTTCATTCCTCATATTGCATGCATTGCAATAACTTAAAGTGCGAATATAGACATAGAATTTAGGCATCCCAGGAAAAGGAGAAGGTGAAGTTAGCATGGGAATCTAAAGATGAGAGTTCTAGGTGTGAACAATTTTCAGTGTCTCGTTCTCTGCAGTGCTAGAAATTTGAAGGCTGATAGAAAAGTTCATGGGGGGGAAGAATTCTTATTAGAGGGCAGTGGCTTTATTTTGCCTCACTGTTCCAGTAACCTATACATGTCTACTCAGTATTTTTCAGTTCACTGGGACTAAGTCCCAAGTTTAGGTGTAGAAAAGCTTGCAACTTGAGCATTTTAACAAGGAGTTTCAGCTTCATCTTTGGAGTGAGGGAAGTGGATGGCTCCTAATGGCAGAGACGAGCACTTTGTGACCTTCTTCAAACACTTTGCAAATGCCCAGATCAAATGCTTGCAAGAACTCCTACCTTTTTGGTGGAAGAAGCCATAGGTAGTTGTTCCCCCCTGTATAAAGTTAGGTTCCGTTTGTGAAATTTGCCCTTCCCTTATCGCAAAGCTCAAAAACTGGATTTTTACTTCAACTCTTCTTGGCAACAATAGCACTGTATTATGCTTAGCTATGTGGCCCAAGAGTGGTATGGTATGACATTTTTGGGAAGGTACCTCAGTCTGCCTACATGAGTTCTGCTACAAAGCAAAGAACAGCAACATGGAAGTCCTTTGGATAAAAAATTAGTATAACATTGAGTAACTAATTCAATGGATCTACTGTTCTTGGGTGCAGTGACTAGAATTAGGCTTTCATTAACACAGTTACCCCCTAGAAATGTTTCAAACAACAACTCCCCAAACCCTCTAAGCACCATTGTGACTGGCTTCATGGACTGGAGAGCTCTGGGAACTATACTCCCTGCTCTGTATTATTCTGAATACAAATGTTTGTTTAAAAAATGGAGATGGCAAGCACCATCTTCCTTTAGAAAAACAATGAGAATACTCATGTTTAATATAAAGTGGGCTGCATGCATTAAATGAAAACCCATGCTTGGATCCAGCCTCAGCAGAAAGCAATTTTCTCTCCATCAGAGATTTAGCTTGCCCCTGCAAATAGATCTCCTACCCCAGCAGGAATAGCAGTCTTCGAAAGGCTTTCCATTAGAGGAAAAGGATGGAGTAAAAATTTTCTCTGATTTTGTCTTTGTGTTGTCAACCATGCTACCTCCCACGTTATTTCAGAGGGTTGAAGCACACTCCAGAACAGAGCTTGGGAAGTTACACTGGATCAGAAGAACAATGGTGGCACAAGAGAGTTAAAATTATTTATTCATTTGGTACATCTTTTTTCTAATAAGGTCAGTGCATGGTACATAGTTATCCTCCCTCCTCACAAAAGGCCCATGAAGTAAATCAAATAGAGACTCTTCAGCCCAACAGCATCCTGATATCTTTCTGGCTCAATAAGTGCTAGAATCCAGCTCTCTGAACTCCCAGTCCAACATTCTAAACACCATTCCCACCCTTTCTTCCCACTGGAAGGTGGACTGTTGTTCCTTCTCTAAATGGAAAGAGCTCTTCTCTTCTCAGATAAACAAGCCAAGATCCAATTTGAAATGTGTCTGCCTGGTTTTTCTTTAGAGCAATTGTCTTTTCTCTTATGCAGAGTCAACTGATTAGGTCAACTGATATGGGCTAAAATTTCTTTAATTATTAAAGCCTTGAATACTACCTTTAAAAAGACTAAGGCAACCAATCTGCTTGTTTAAAAGGGAATTGCATACTGATGTCAAGACGTTTTCCATCAGTGTAACAGTGTTCAGTATAGAGCCTGACTTGACAATGCAAAGATAATTTTATAGATTCTGTCCCTGCTGAATAGCTGTCCTTGAAACTCATATAACACCTCTCTCTTAATACATACATCTTTTTATTCTTCTGTGGAGACCTTTCTGGGAGAAGATGTCAAGAGAATAGCCTGGGATGACTATGAACATGTAGCATGTTTTAAATGCATATACTAACCTCCTTTAGCCTTCAGATTTTTTTTTTAATTTCAGTCTTTCTAGTTAATGGCATTAAGGCACATTTTATTTTTAGATTTGCATTTCTATATTAAGTGGGACATCTGGCATTTCTCAAAATCTTTTTCACAATGCTGCACACATTTAAAATGTTGTTCTCCTAATCATTTTGTTTTTTTAGAAAGGATTTTCGTATGGTCTTGTTCTTAAAAAAATCAAAATATGTAGTAGGGATTAATACAAATGTGTATTAGAAGAGCAAAGAAATCACTGAGACAAGACTAATCATCATTTAGATTATCAGGAGAAGATGATTAAAAAACAAAGGATTGTATGACAAGTTATGTTGATGCCATATTTGTGAAGCCAAATGTTTTAGCTTTATAGATGAAAAATCCTAAGCAGCTTACAGCGAGACAAAGTAATCATTCAAATTACAAACTTAAGAATTTCAAATTACATACTTCATCAAGTTGAGTCTGTTTTAACTTGGAATGCAGAGTGAATGACTCAATGCCACTGAAGTACTCTGTCTAATAATTCCACGCAAATGAAATATTATTAAAGTTAACGTAAGACTGCACATTCAAAATAACAAACATTCTTAATGAATGTGTGCATTCTTTAAACAGTACTGTTCAAATGTAGGGAGAAATGCATAAATGAAAACTGTTTTAACCCATGCTTAGATTTGCATTTTTCAAAAGAATTTGCATAACAGTCATTATTAAAACGCAAACAGCAAAGGTTTAAGAAAGTCCAACCCTCATTTATCCTTTACTCCCCAATTCTCTACAACTGATTAGAAAAGAAATGATTGTTGCGCTTCATTCTGTTAACATTTTTGATTTGATAAAATCAGTGAGTTTTGGAATTAAAGCCATAATCCTTATTGTACTTGATAACAACTCTTTTTAAAGAGCTTAGTATTCTAAATAATATTCCATGACAAAGATCTAGTAGTAAATATTTTTCCTCAAAAAGATACATTCCCAATAAAAACTGAGCTTTACTATTGTATTTACTTAGTTGTATGATGGCCAGACTCTAGATATTCAAAGCATAAGATGCAAGAGATGATAAATTTCATTTCTTTTTTCAGAGAGCTATATATAAATGTTTTGCATTTAAAATCTACAGTGGAATTTTATTCCTTTGTCTCCTACATGTGATTACTCCACCAGCATCTCTAGTCTTTTGTATCGGGATCACCACTGCTCCGGTTATGTAAAGTGCTGTGACTGCTTCAGGTAGCAGATGCTTGAGAAATGAAGTGGCAACCTCCTATCTTTTGTTCATGAACTCTGGAATTGTTCCTTTAGGTTGGACAATAGACAGCTGATTAATGCTGCATCGGGCATGGGAGATTCAGTTGTTAGTTAAGTCAGCTTACATGTTTGTTCTGGTAAGGAGATGCTGCGGATGGTGGGACGAGGGGGCTGGTGTGCCCTGGGTGGCATTTTTTTGGGGGTGCCGCTGCTCCTTGCCTGCCCCCCACATGCTGTCGCCCCTCCCCTGCTTGGTGTAGCCCTTCCCCTGCATGCCATAGCCCTGTCTCCATGCCTCACAAGATACACCACTGAATGCTGCACTGTTCCTCCTCTGGCAAGCAGAAAACATGTTGAGCTGTCTCTATATGTTGCATTCTGTGACACTATGTTGCGCTGGTTCCACGATGCATGCATAGCCTTAGGTGCCAAGTTCCTAAGGGTTCAATCTGAAACCCCTTTCAAATATTTATCTCATGTTCCCAGTATGGGAACGCATCATTGTAGTTGCAAGTTCTCCCCTCAAATTACACTTTGATGTAACTCAGAAACTGATGCACAAGAGTTCATGGAGGCTGATGGAGCTTGTCACAACATTCCCCCATTACTCATCACGTGCTTTTGATGAACAGGAAAGTTTTGAAAAGAAATTTAGCTTCTGTCTTCTAGAAGCCTCTGCCTCACACTGTGTATGGGACCTAGATGAAGCACAATATAACACTGTGGAATCTATTCACTGAAGTATTTCTGTGCCTTGAAACTCAGGATGTAAATTTCCAACTGTTTCATCCTCATATGAGAGGATGAATAATTGCCATAGGTTTGTCTCCCCCCCTCCCCAGTGCAGAAGAAAGGAAAGTTTCTTCATTCACATATCCTGAAATGTTTTGAGAAATTATTCTGCACAGAAATTCACCCAAAGTTTTTAAATGAGAGAATAGTGGTCTTTAGGTGAACTGCTTTCATGCCAAAACCTCACTTTTTTTTCAGCACAAAAAAAGGTGTTTATTTCTGGAAACAGCTTTTTCCCCACAAAAATATCAATTTTTACCATTTTTTTTCACAAACCCAACGTTTTTACACAGTACCTTTCCAGAAATATTTTTTTTCTTGTGCAAAATTTATGGGAGAAGATTGTGCAACACATGCAATGTTTTTTGGAAAACGTTGTCTAGGGACAATGGGTAGGGTTTTTGCATCAAAAATGTCGAGTTTTCTGCAAAAATTCTATCTGTAATTCTGTGCAGAATAATTTTGGAAAGTACAAATACTGGGCAAAACTATGTAAGATTCCCACCTCTGTGTTATTCTTGTCTATCAGGTTTTCCAGGTGCAACCTATTTTCCAATAGCAGTAACAGAGAATATTCTTCCCATCCCTATTGGAAACAAAACTTTCACATGCTCAGGAAATGTAGCAAACTTGGAAAGATAAACACTGGTTGACTGAATTCCTATGGGGTGAGCAGGGCAATGGCTCTGGTGCATTGATTCAATCTCCCCTGTTATTGCAGGAATTCTTGGGCCCTGCTTGTTTCCTGAGCCAATCTTCAAAACTTAACTAAGAACTTTTCTGGGTACTGTCAGTCCTAGTTTTGAAGTGTATATCAACCAGTTCTTCCTTTTTTGAAGTATCTTGTCCTGGGGCCAACACTGTAGGGTCCAAACCAATAGCAAGTGCCTCAAGATAGATTGGCTGCAGAAAACCCATCTCTTCTTATTTGAGGGCCCCGATGCTGATCATTCTTTAGAGTTCATTACTACATTTTCCCTTCCTTACTCATGAAGAGAGTGGTGCTTGAGGCATCCTACCATCTCAGCTATTTTATCCACTTAAGAAAGAAGTAGACCCCAGTCTAAGCTGAGCAATGCTCCTCAAGGTAGAAATATTCATCAGATTCATAATGTAGCAATTTCAATTGAACTTTAAGAGTTCAAGCTAATAGAGGTCTAGATCTTTTGAATTTTTAAAATCTTATTTACATTTTAAAATCTTGTCTGATTTTTAATAGGATTTGAGTACTCTTGTACAGTACTGGAATCTGTTACATTAGAGGGTTTTTTAAACAGTGAGTGTACAATGAAATGCACATTTATGTTTTAATTGCACATCTCCAGTTTTTCCTCCTTTCCCCCTTTCCTTTCTCTGACATGCTGTTTGCCCTTGTTTCATTTAAATTCTATTATACATTTAGGATTTTAACTTCAAGACCAGCATTTTTTTCCTTTAAAGAAAACAGCTAGAATGGAAAGAAGTTTCTGAAACTCATCTTTCCCGGACACTAAATCACCCTCCGCCCAAATTAAACGTATACACACTTTTGCCATTTTGGTGAGGACCACATATCTGCTCTGTGTTTTTCTATTTGTTTTCTCTAGCAGTTCATTACAGTTCCCTCTACTAGTACTGAACTGAACATGCATCTCTGTTGACACTGCTCTGATTTCCTGAATGCATTAGGAATGATTGCTTTCACTGTGCTGCAGCAGTTTGCCTTCACCTTTTACAGGCACCCTCTTTGGCAGATGTGGAGATTCTGCCCTCCAGGAGTGATTTCAACTGAAGATTGCCAGATGTGTCAAGATTCTCTGTCTTGTTCTTGGGTCATAGCCCTTTCTTAAACAGAAGAATAATTCTTTACTGTACTTACAGGATGCTTTATTATTAGCCTCATTTAGCACGAGCTTACTTAGGTCAGATAGGTTTTCCAAAAGTTTCTCTTTTCTCAAACATCTGGTGTGATCAGTTGGTGGTTTATTTTTTCTTAGAAAGAAAACAACCAAGTGAACAATACTTTGCTGCCCAACATGTCATCTTATGACCCAGTGTTGAGATTTCTTCAGAATTTAAATGTTTGTGATGTTTTGGCCATGTTTTAGTATAGCTGATATAGATACCTAAGGTCAAGTGCTGGAATTGGTGATTTTTTAAAAATTCTACATCCATTCTTTCTACTTTCCTGCAGCTCATAAGTACAAATATAAATGTTTATGTCTCTATGCGTGTGTGAAATCATTCAAATCACACACACGCATGCATATACAGGAATGATACATGATGCTGATCTTGCATCAGGAGATGTATCTCCAGTACATAGCTACAATACATCACCTGGTTCAACTCATTCCCATCACCTGCAAAAAAAAAGTTCTTTTTTGTTGAAGCCCCCTGCTCTAGACAGCTGTTTCCTTGTTAGTGGAGAGTGAAGGGAGCAACAGAGATGTGTTCAGTTATTTTCCTTTAGCCAGACACACTGTAACAGGCAACCTCAAGGACTTCCTAAGGGTCCTTGGGACAGTCCTGAGGATGCCATTATTGCTGTGCATCCAGTTAATGGAAAATAGGTGGGCATATCTATGCTGCTTTCTGTATTCTTCATCTAGATGGAAGTGACCAACTTGTGGGGGGACGCAGCAGCGGAAAGTTTGGTTTGGAGTGATTTTGGCCAGTGTGTATTCAGAACAAAATATTGACCTTGACAATGAGCAAAAAACTAGTTTATGATCATGTAAATTGGACTTACATCATAGTCATGCACCAACAGAATGCCAGTTAATATCTCTCTGCTGTTGCTGATTTGTGTTACTGTTGAATGCTGATATGTACCAGAACTGTGATATGTACCAGAACTGTGCCTCTGTAACAGTTGCACTGAACCTCTCTTAATAGTGGTATTTACTACCTTAACTTCTATGGACTGGAGCTCACTTTTCATATTCACACACATATCCATCCCTTGTTCCAGTTCCCTGTTTTCTCTTATTTCTTTCCATCCATTTTATTTTCCCTTCTCTTTCAACAACAAATTTAACAACAGCAGACACAGAAAGTTATGGTAGTACTTTATAAACCATTTCAGAGTCCCAACCTGCCTTTTGAAAACCAAAAAAATCATATGCTGATTGGGGTCTAATATAAACTGAGGCTGAGTTTCTTTGGACACACCCTAAGTCAACATGGGATAATAATGCTTGGGAAAGTAGAAGGTGGTCAGAATATAACACCATATTACAGATGGATAGATTCAATAAAGGAAACCCTGAGTTTGCAAGTCCTGGGCACAGCTGTTGAAGTCCTGGACTCTTGGAGATCTCTCACTTACAGGGTTGCAGTAAGTCAAAGTCAGTTTGATGCCACATACTAATATTTCTGTATCCTCACAATATGACTGTTATGTAGGTTTAAGAAATACTTTTTTGTTCATCTACACTGCTGAGTGATTCATTTACTTACAGCAGGTAGGTGAAAAGTATAGCTTTCTGGAGGTATGTGAGTATGTAGGTCATTTTAATAAGCACATTGGTGTGTGTGTGTGTTTGTGTGTGTGTGTGTGTGTTTTGAGGTACTCCTGATCATTCCTCTGACCCCAAAATGTGAACTGTTTGGAACAGGCAAATTTTTGTTCCTTCTAGATTGTTGTGGAAATAGCAGAATGCTATATAAAACTAGATTTGAAGACTTTTGATTCATTACCATATTCGTTTCCACTTCTCTCAGATTAGCAAACTACAAGCTTGTGGAAATTCTAAAACAAACTGAAATGGCAAAACAAAATATATACTTCCATCATAAACCTGAGGCACAAACACAAGGAATAATGAAGGCCTCATAATATTTATATTTAAATATTATTAATTTACTTCATTTCAGTATAAGATGTCATTTTGCATAATGGAAGATGTGCTTAGGGTAACATTAATAGATTATGCCATCATTTTTGAACAAAAGATTTATGATTAGGTCTGATAACGTTATCATGGATTATAATTCATTACAGACTATATTAAACAGGAATATAGATAGCAGATTTTAGAAAAGGCCATTGAATGTGGTTAATTTTTACTTTGTCTTCTAATACAATCCTGTAACTACTGTTAGTAAGTATAATCAAATTAAATTATTCCGACTTCTCAATGGGCAATATTTTCCAGTCAACTCCAGTCTTCCAGTTAAGGAAGCTGAAAGAAACTTACACACACACACACACACACACACACACACAAACACACACCCAAGGTCACACTAGCACAGAACCTTCTTCATCTAACTCATTGCTACCTTCTATGCTGCCAGAAAAGTAGGTCCAAAAGCTTTGAAGCCTTCCTGAAGAGGGTTTCAGGGTACACAGAGGAGGAGGAATCACTCCTTGCTGATTCTGTTGACAGAACCAAAGCACCCTTTTAAATTGGAGGATATATTAGAAGACACATATTGTGGTTTACAGTGCTTGAATTCAGTAGGCTATATTTGTTGTTATTTCCCATTAAGCTGACTTTGACATATGGTGACCCTACAGATGAGAGGTTTCCAAGAACTCCAGTAGCTGACTGCCATGCTCAGGTCTTGCAAAGTCACGGCCTGACTTCCTTGACTGAATCAATCCACCTGTGGTATGACCTTCCTCTTTACCTTCTCCCTCCCACTTTACCTAGCATAACTGTCTTTCCCAATGAGTCACATTGTCACATAATATATCCAAAATACAACAGCCCCAGATTAGTCATCTGCTTTTCCAGTGAGATTTCATACTTGATTTGCTCTAAGAGCCATTCATTTGTCTTTTTAGCAGTCCATGCTAACCAGAGAACTCTTCTTCAGCACATTTCACATGAGTTGATTTTCTCTCTGTCAGCTTTCTCCACCATCTAACTTTCACAACTATACACAGAAACCAGAAATACTGTGACCTGGGCAATTCTGACTTTGGCATTTAGTGCAGGCTATATATGCAACATTTTTAAAAGCCTTACTGGCTTGTAAGGTTCATTGACTTTGGCCATATTTGGAATAAAGTGGGATCCTTATCTAACTGGTTTGTGGTTCTGGATGATAATAAAATTAGTAAAGATTGTTTCCCACTTTTAATGGAATAGAAAACTATCATTAGCAATGCTTGGCTCACCACAACTCATCATGCAGGAAGGAAGGAAGGAAGGAACAGCACCAGGATGGAATTACAAAATCATAGAGCTGGAAGGGATAACAAAGGACTTCTAGTCCAGCCTTCTGCCATGCAGCACTACACAACTAAAGTACTCACAAAAGATGACCATCCAAACTATGTTCAAAGACCTCCAAAGAGTCCACAAAAGGCAATGTATTCCATTGCCAAGCTATTGTTACCATCAGGATATTCTTTCTAATGTTTTGGTGTGCACAGGCAAAAAGGCTTGGGCATATGTTGGCTTCTTAAAATACACTATGGACCTCACTTTTGCTTTCTTGGGATCAGTTTAGCCATCTTAAACTTGCTGCAGACCCATATGGTGTTGCTCATTGCTTCCTTACACTGAATCTTACTTGTACTTAGCATAGCAATGTACCTACACAAGGAGTATAGGCAACACTTAACATCAAGGAATACAGTTTCTTCTTGCATTCTTTATGTTTCCATAGGATCACCTAAAGAATCTGTTGATATATATGCATTGTCTGTGTGCTGAACTATTTTCTTGTGCACATGTGTACACACAGAATCCACCTATGCCATATATGTTTATACACACAGTTTTTAATGGAAACACAAGCCTTCTCCAGCTCAATCCAAAAGAGGATTCTTCCTGTCTTAGATCTCAACATTCACATGTCACAGTGTGCTACTTTGCCAGAAATATAATTTCACATCGGAGGAAAAATTCCTTTTCCCCTTGAAGCAACTATGTGTACTGGCTAATAAGGAGAGCGACAGAGCTGTTGGCAAAGAAGCTGGAAGAAAGGATGGCCCCATTCTATATACCGGCACATCTATTTCACTTCCATAGTTATGACCAATACAGTAGTTATGGTGTTCTCTCCCACCACATCCTTTGTCCAAAGCAAGAGCCAGTGGCTTCTGGATCCCTGCAGACTGTGCATCCATGTGGTCATGTTCCCCAGTTTAGGATGGGCAACTTTGTCAGTTCAAATTTTTAAACCTTAAGTTTTTAAAATGAATATGAAATTGTACCCATTTGCACTAGTCTAACTCAATATGTTCAGCTGTTTTTAATGTGAAGAGGACCATTTTGCATACATTTTGCTATACAAGGATGAGAAATGAAGAGCTTCTTAATTAATACTGGTATATTTAAATATATAGGTTTTAAAATCCAAACTTTTAAAAGGTAAATATCCCAAAGCCCTAAGACTCTTAGAAATGTGAGTCTGTCAGATATGGTTTCTTTTATGTTCCAGTTTTTTAAAAAAAACACAAACAAATGTGTGGATTTTTTTTTTTGAAAAGTTTTATTGAAAATGAATGGAAATGAATTTCTCACACCTGTAGGGCAAGCAGGCACAATATGGTCCTTTCTATGCTAAGAATAACTATCAACAAAATATTTGGGGGAAAGGGGTTTTTTTTAAAAAAGTCATTTTTGAAGAATTTATCAAAATGCGTACATTTCGTCATACTCAAGACAGAAAGAATTGGATATAAAAACATATAGAAGAAAATAAAACTTAAACTACTGCTTTTAAATGCTGTATGTTTATTAAAGTATATTTTCTACCTACCCTACAGAATGCAAATGTATGCCTGTTTTCTAGTATTCTTTCCATACCCCTATTTCTAAGCAGTGATATGAAGATTTGTTTGATAGAAATAACTATCTCTTCTGTGAATAAATTACACTTTCCATTTCTTAGAGGTCATACTCTCCATTTCTCTCTGCTGACCTGTTCTTCTACTTGTACTTGAAATATTCTGATTTATCTTGGGCCATCTGCTTTTCATTTTCTACCCTTAATTTTCTTATCATTTTTTGCACTCTCTCTTAACTTCTTTCTGTAATCTTCTCCGTTTGCCTCTGTGGCTGATGTTTTATGTCTTGTATCTTTTTTCTCTCTTCCTTTGATTACTTGCTGGCCTTCCCTGCTGATCCTCATTGACTTTTTTTTTTAACTCTTCACATATTTATTGGTAGCACACGTAAGCCACAGTCATACATTAATTCACCTCATCAACAACTTCTTCATTTTCTCCCTCCTTTTCCAGTTTTCCTTTTAATACATTAGTCGTATTTGTTTTACTTTCATGCAATCCTATTTAACAGCATCTTTTCCCAGCAAAAAGATAGCATGCCAGGAAGCTTGTGATGGAGCACTGAAGTCCTTTAGAACTTGGATGCATTTGTTGTCAAGCCAAAGCTGTGCAGAACTTGGTCATGTCTATCCACCTAGCAGTCATAACTGGTCATAGACATTTGACTATTGAATGCCATGCAGAAGCATGGTCAAACCTTAAGCAGGCAGGAACGGATGAGAAATTCATTTTGTTCACATGTTAAGGTGACTCTACCTAATTTACACTTCCCAAGTCATTATGTAGACTGAAGCACAGTTTTCTGACAGTATTCACACTTTTTTTAGCTGAATGCCTATGCCTATGCTGTTGTGCACTTTCAAGTCATTTCCAGCTTATGATGATCCTAATGCGAATTCATCACTTGGTTATTCTTGGCAAGATTTGTTCAGAGTGCGTTTGCCTTTGCCTTCCTCTGAGGCCATTTCCACACTATACAGCTGGCCCATCCTTAAACTGCAAACCCTTGGATTCCATAGGATGTTGAAAGTGGAATAATCGTGCTATAAGAGTGTAGTGCGGAAATGGCCTGAGGCTAAGAAAGTGTGACTTGCCCAAGGCCAGGAAGTGAGCAGGAAGTTGAACCCTGGTCTCCAGAGTCATAGTCCACTGTTCAAACCACTGCAGGACATTGGCATATAGGAATACACATATTATGACAACTTGGCCCATTAACATGCATCTTGGTATACAAAACTACATGGTACAATACCTTGCAGAAATATTCACTCCCTTTGGCTTTTCCACATTTTGTTGCATTTCAACCTGGAATTCAAATGGATTTAATTGCCATTGTTACTACTAGATATCCAAAAATGTGAGGGTATAAAATATGAGTTTGGAGATCTCTTTTGAAAAAGAATGAGTATGATGAGCATAACGACTTGCTGAAGTTATCCATAGCTGACTGGGGGGAGAATGACGCTCTGGATCCTGTGCTCAATTATGACAATAATTAACTAATGAGTGGGACTGGAATTGCAAATATACATAGTTATTAATCTGATATGAGTGGAAAGAAACAAAACATCCTTAGCTGGCACCATGCTCTGGATGGAGAATTTGCATTGGCATAGCAAGACTTTTAAAAATGTTGGACTGTGTATATGTGTCATTAAGTTTCTAGCTGGCAAAATGACTATGTACACTGTAAGGGATGATAGCCTGTGTGATGTGGTGGTTAGAATACCAGGTTTAGACTTGAAGGATCTGGATTCATATCCCCAGTGTAGCC
Source organism: Cyclura pinguis (assembly GCA_030412105.1). NCBI lineage: Eukaryota > Metazoa > Chordata > Lepidosauria > Squamata > Iguanidae > Cyclura > Cyclura pinguis. Next base: position 223,626,330 of record CM059602.1, read on the forward strand.
ATGAAACTCACTGGAACAGTCACTAAGTTTCACCATGTCCTACTGCACAACATTTTCATGCAAATAAAGTAGGATAAGAACTCAGTAGCAGAAAGGTGAAAGACAAATGAAACTAACTAATATATAGATGATGCTGATGCTGATGATGCTGATGATTTCTTACCCACCTCTCCATTTAGATCAAGGTGGGGAGCAGAAGATTAAAATACAGCAATAAATAGACACATAACACAGTAAAAAACACAAACACCAATTAAAAATACATAATTAGTTAAAAGAATACAGCATCAAAGACATATTAAAACAATCAATTTGTAATTTAAAAACTCATAATTTTAAAAAAATCTGAATAGACTGTCTTTAATGCTGTTTTAAATACAGACACAGCCTATCCGATCATCGGATCTCTTCCAGCAGGTCATTCCACTGTTTGGGGGTTGGTGATGAAAAGGTCCTCTGGTTTAACAGTTGCTAGCCTGAACCTGGCTGACTGAAGTAAATGCCCCCCAGAAGATCTGAGGGTATGGGGTGGATTATATAGGAGAATGAAATCCTATAGATAACCAAGACACAAACCATGTATCTTCAAAGACCCCTTCCACTGATTTTCTTTTCGAGCTTATATGAATGTGTATAGAGGACCACTTCATACACTGAAGGGATTCTAACCCAAAAGAGGTTATGCCAAAATCTGTTTATTTTAACTTAGCCACAGGACTTTCTGTTTTATAAAACATATGATTTCTTACGTTTTGTTCTGTGCATAATTTCCTTTCTTTTCATAATCTTGTGAAAAAAATACAGAGCATGAAGTATTCATCAAAGCCAGCCCTGAATTATTACAGTTATCTTTCTTGTTCATAAGGTGGAATGCTTTATTTCTTGGAACAAGGTACAACATGTATTCTTATGGAACTGAGTGCTGCTGTGTTTGTGGGCCACTTACATCTTCAGAAGTAAAAGCAAGAGGTCAGACCAGACAAGTAACAAGGTTAATCAGTTTGAATTAATGACTTTTGTTTTAATCTGGTTCAGAATAAAGCTGTGACCAGAGGCCTTTGGCTTTACCTATATGTCAGTGTCAGGATAGTTGTTTCAGGGTAACTGGGAGAAGAGACAAGATGGCACTTGTCAGTGGATAATTGAACTGATTGCAAAGTCATAGAACAAGTTGGCCATGTCAAGCAGCTATCGTGGAAGGAAACTCTAGATTGCTCATCTCTATCTATTTCTTTCAATGGATTTTAGCCCTGAGTGCTTTTCTGGTCATCAATGAGCTGAAAAATTTCACGTGGTATAAATAAAAGATGCATGCAGCCTGTGTGTTTACAACACAGAATGTAATCCCCCAAAGCTTTGGATGCAATCAGTATGCAACTATAATACTGCAGTCAAGTAATCTGTAACACAAGAACACATAAGGGAAACTACTCTGAGAGCAGCCATTTTAGGACTACACTTCGTCTGCCAAAGTGTACACTTTTCTCTCTGACATTAATCCTTTGATCTATTTATTCAACTTTTTTTTTATTCCTGCATTAAATACAGAATTTTCAAGGTGACCTGCAAAATCTGTTTCAAAACATTTGCAAAGGAACAACTAATGACAATGGAGAAAAAAAGTATTTTCTCAGGTGTAAAACTATTGTTTCACTAAGGCCATTTCTGCACTAGACTGTTATTGTACTATTATTCCACTTTCAACATCCTATGGAAGCCTGGGCTTTGCAGTTTAGGGAAGAGCCTTTGAGGCCACAGGATTCCATAGGATATTGAAAGTGGGATAATAGCACTACAACACTCTAATGCAGAAATGGCCTGAGATCAACAAAAATCACTTAAAAACCACTAAGTGCCTAAAAAAGTAAAATGGCTTGCCTGAAATCTCTAGGACTACCACCAACCAGTGGGGGCTTTTTTAGCTTTCCCAATGTAGACCTATCAATTTAAAAAATCTAACAAGTATCAATTTCCCAGAATGAGGGATCTTAATTCAGGAACTTCCTAGGCCCTGTAATTCCAGGGCCAAAGTCTGAAACCTAGGGATGAGCCACGATGATATCAAAGGAAATAGGCCCTAGTGATGTTAAAGGGATGGACCCAAAGTGGTATCATCTAGCATGATACATTAGTCATAATTATTCAGAACATGTTGTTCTAATAAAAATGTAGTCTAACAAATGAGAAATGGGAAATTTTGATGGAAATTAAAACAACAAACTTTTCCAAGTGTTTTTTGACCTTTGTGAGCTTTGCTGTTAACTACACATGGGACTTCTGGCCTAACTTAAGAAAATGTTTCAAGCTGTGGTTTGAGCTAAAAACCCAAAATTTTGCCCCACCTTTTGAAAGCAATGGTTTTAACATATAGGAGTTACAGTCCATATAAAAAAAATATTTCCAAACAAAGAGAAAGTTTTCCAAAGTCTACTCTTAATGGATTGCCCCCATTAAATAGTGTACCTAATTGAACACATTTTATTTTATTCAGCTTATAGAATCCTCCCACATCTTCAGAGCAGTCATAATCATGTTACTAATGATAACGAAATATTTTGAGGTTGGAAAGATTATGACATCTATAACAATAGCAGTGATGGTGATAAATCTGTGAGATAATAGCTATCCTATCTATGCATGACTGTTCAGCAACAATATTCAAATATCCATGTTATCTATTTCAGCATAAAAGAGATAAAAGAATTCAGCAGCAGATTTGAGGCTAGACCCACACAGTGTAAGAGGTTCCAATCAAGGAGTCATCCTTGCTGACCTCAAATGGAAGAGAGGCTAGTATATATACAACAGGCATGAGGGAGAGAAGCTAGAGGATTTTTAATCCCTGTTTGCCACCCCCTCAGTTCCTCTCCAGTGCATGCTGGTGGCTTCAGAGCTGGTGAATTTTTTAATTATTATTATTTGCCCTTATACTTATCTGGAGGACTTTCACAATTGGCCTGGGTTGGCATCATTAAATACGCAGTCACTTGGCAGATAGTGGGGGGGATTAAAATCAGAGCTACATTGAACAACTTGCTATCCATTTGGTGAAAGGAAGCTCTCTGGAACTGCTTCTTTAGGACCTGGGAGTTGGGAGAAGGTTAGGGAAGGACCGTGGGCCTGGTCTGAGGGTTAAAGTAAGACCTGCAACGTTGAGGTGGGGTTCCTTGGATCTGCCTTCCAGGAGATTTTGGGATGGGGAGCAACCCAGTTAATGAGTTGCCCTTGAGGCTTGGGTGGTTCACCCAAGGTAAAGCTGAGGAGGAAGTCAAAGAATGACACCTGGCTCAGCTGCTTCTGTAGTAGGTTTCTCCCTGCTCTTGTTCCTTTCCCCTTTCATACAGTTTAACTAGGTTCTAGGTTAAATAAAGTGGCCCTAATTCTACCCAATTTTTTTGGCATGTTCCGCACGACAACACTCTCCTGCATTGTCCCATCACAATCCTGACAGTGCCTCTGCCAGGATGGGAGCTTGTCCCCAACTCTCCTCTCTGCACATGATCAGCTGCTTGTGGAAGGGAATGCAAGGGACATGCTCCATCCTTCCTGACTGCAGCCAGTCATCTTCCCATGCTGCAGTAGGGGAGGAAATGCATAGATCATGCTTCCAGCCCTTCTGCATGGCTGATTGCAATGTAATGCTCACATGATCAGGAGTCATTGACAGAGTTTCTCCATCAGTGTTATAGTCTTCGATCGTGCCAGCTGGCAATGCAAGAAGGGTGAGACCACAATTACATAAAGTTGAACCATTTTCACATTGCTCCTTCTGTGTCCACGTGCTGGGATGCCGTCATCATGTAGAAAGTGCCTTTGTGTCTTGTCTTGTTATTCCATGGTTGGTCAGCGGAGGAGAAGAAATTTCTAGCAATTCAGAAAGCAAGACATTTTTAGTTTAATATGATTTGTGGCTTTAAAATGTTGACAATATATAACATATACTGATCATGGTTTCAGTATTATTCTGCAGGGACAGCAAAAGACAAAGAACTAGAAAGACAGAGAAGAAGGGAGAATGATGATGATCCGTACGGCTAAGAGAAGTTGGGAATAAGGAGGAAAAGGACAGAACACAGAAAAAGAGTGATAAGGAAGGAGGGCAAAGCTAAGAGCTGGGAGAATTGAGGAAGAAGGAGAAGGAGGATTAAAAAGATGGACATGGACTAGAGCAGGAGGTAGAAGATGGAGGCAGCTAGGGATATGGGTAGGAGCAGAAGCATAAAGAGAGTTTTAAAAATGGAAGAAGAGGAGATTTGTCGTTGTTGTGTGCCTTCAAGTCATTTCTGACTATAGATACCCTAAGATGAACCTATCATGGTATTTTCTTAGCATTATTTGTTCAGAGAAGCTTTGCCCATGCCTTCCTCCGAGGCTGAGAGAATGTGACTTGCCCAAGGTCATCCAGTGGATTTCCATGGCTGAGTGTGGATTCAAACCCTGGTCTCCCAGTGTCCTGGTTCAACACTCAAACCACTACACCATGTTGGGTCCCAGAAGAGATTTAAAACTCCTGGCTAGAAAAGGTTTAGGCCATTTCCACCATGTACTGTTATAGTGCTATTATTCCACTTTCAACATCCTATGAAATTCTGGGGTTTATAGTTTAGTGAGCTCAAAATGCTCTCTGGATGAGAATTCTAAAGGCCCCTCCATAAACTGCAAACCCTAGGATTCAACAGGGTGTTGAAAGTGGAATAATAGCACAATAACAATATAATGTGGAAATGGCCTTAGTTTTTTCAGGGGGAAGAGGACAAGAAAGAGAAAAAGAGGAGGACAAGGGCACAAAAGGAGACAATGAATATAGGTAGGAGAGAGAGTGAGAGAGAGCACACAAATGAGAGGAAGGAGAAGGTATTTAACTGGGAGTTCTGGACTAAGTGTGGGGAAAAGGACAAGATATCTCCTGGAAGTCATTCTGCCTCCTCTCTCAGGAACTTAATAGTCTTAAAGCCATAAATAACATTGATAAAGACAGCATATGCCAGAGAAAAAATATCTGGATGCTATTCCATTTTCATATGTGTGTATAAAAGGGTCTAACACAAAGCAAATTTTCTTGACCCAGGGACCGGTCTTTAAAACATACACACAAAAACACACATAGGGAAGACCCAATACAGGCCACACTGTTGGGGAATTTTTGCTATAATGGAAATGAATAGAAGTTCAACTACAGGCTTAATCCCCACCCATACACAGACATTTTTGATAAAGCAGAAGAATCACACTTTCTTCATAACATGAACCTGCCTGAGCCTTCATAGAATCCACTTCCTGTTGCTTTTGTGCATGTGCACCCGCGCGTGTACGCGCGCACACACACATAATTTTCAGCAACTGCAGTGGATAGAGTCTGCGGAGATTCTGGCACCTCTGGAAACAGAGAGCCACAGACAACTTGCATGCTGTTTAGCCTGATTTACAATAAGAAATTTGATGTTGTGATAATTAAACATGGAGGGTGTCAAATACAAATGTTGACTATTTTGCAGCTGGTAAAAGCAGAGGGAAATAATAATGACAGCCAATAAATAATTACTACTTAATTAGTATGCCAATTACATTTACTAATTTATATATAGCAAAAATGAAATGATGATGCATTTTTGAGGTTTCTGAAAGGAAAAGATGTTTAAAGTTATTAAGAAAATATATAAATTAATAAAGGTTCTGCCCTTCTTCTTCTTCTTCTTCTGAACTCAGATGTGTTGAGGTATGCTCAGCTTCAGTCATACACGGAAGCCAAAATGTGACCACTTGACACCCAAACCCAATTTTGTTGCTCCAAGATTCCCAGGAACACCTTGTCCCCTGATTTTTCCCATGTTGATTATTTTCAGCTGAAAGATATCTTTTCCATTCCTGAAGGCCTACAGGAACAGTAGTGTGTGTGTTTGTTTTTTTTGGGGGGAGAGCATATTGATGGTTGCAGGCTTGCAACATCTGCCTTCCAATCAAAATAAGAAATGCACAGCTCACACATTTTCTGGGGGACGGGGGTAATTTCTAGGCCTGGTGAAGTCTGCAGTGTGAGCAGCATCTATTCCCAAGTTACCAACCTCATATCCAAAATTTCTCTCTTTGTGGATCCTGAGGATAGAATATTTACTCAACATACCAAGACTTGACTGTTCCAGCTCTCAGGTCAGCACTCAGGTGGGATGATTTTATTTAAGTTCCACCCATGGAAAATAGCCTTCTGGTAGGAAAGCAAGGCAGTTAGATAAATTCTGATATGCTCCAATGTATAAGCAAAATCGTGTGAGGCAGGTGTCAGTGGGAAACGAGCCTGTTCCACTATAGAGCTGTTATATATTCATTATGTCAACATACACTACAGTGGCTTCAATATTGTTGTTAGTCCTGAACCAGCAGAGGTGTATCTAGAGTGGGACAAGTAGGGCACAAGCCCTGGACATCAATGCCAGAGGGATGCAAAAAAGCTGTGTTGAAACATTTAGTGGGAGAGGAGGAGGAGGCGGCGGCGGCGGTGGTGGTGGCGGTGGTGGCAGCGGCCCTGGAGGTAGGGGTGCAACTTCCACACTTGCCCTAGATGCTGTTTGCACTAGATACAACTCTGTAAACAGGAGTTCTAGCCCCAGGTGAGAGCAGACCCATGAAATTAATGGAATGTTGATTTGCCATACAGTATTGTTGTTGTTGTTATAATTGGTATTGCTATTATTGTTGCATCCCATGATTTCCCCAGTCCAGGATTCAAGCCAGCTTACAAAAGTTAAAAGAGGTACTGACCAGCTAAGAAATTCACATCTCACAAAAACTGAAAAATTATTAAACCATCAGAGGATTTAAAATCAATTCAAATCATGCCCATTAAAAAAAGAAAAACAAGAGATAGTTATGATGCAGCATATTATCAAAGAGAGCCAATGCAGTATAGTGGTTTGGCCATTGAACTAGCACTCTTGAGATCAGGGATTGATTCCCTGCTCAGCCATGAAAGTCCACTGGTGACTTTGGACAAACTGCACACTTAGTCTCAGAGGAAGGCTGTGGTAAGACCTTCTGAACAAGTTGTCCAAAGAAAATCTCATAATATGCTCACCTTAGGGTTGCCATAAGTCTGAAACAACTTGACAGCACACAACAACAACATTAGCAAAGGCCCTTTCTGTATGAGCAATCAGTCCTTGAAGGCCTGCTAAACAAGAAGGATAGCATCTGCCTTCACCTGTCTATAGAAGAATAGTAAGGAGGAGTTCCAAAGGCTAGGAGCACTGCCAACGCCTTCTCATGGGTTTCACAACATGTATTTGTGAGGCAGTTGGGACAGAGAGATGAGCCTCTCCAGGTTATCTCAAAACAGGGATATGGGAGAATGTGGTCCTTAACTCCATCCAGGTTATCTAGCCCTGGACTAAGGCCCTTTCCACTATTATAGTGTTATTATTCCACTTGCAACATCCTATGGAATCCTAGAGTTTGCAGTTTAGGGAGGGGCCTTTAGAATTCTCAGTCAGAGAGTTCTTCAACCTCAGTAAACTACAAACCCCAGAATTCCACAGGATGTTGAAAGTGGAATAATGGCCTTTTCTGCACGAGGCTGGTGAATCAGTTTGTACCTTTTCTTACTGGATTTTCTGGGCTTGAAACAAGGCGCACTTTCCCTCATTTCCTTCTGCACAGCTGCTGTGTATGTTTGATTCTGATTCGGAGGAGTGCGAGTTCACGAATCCTCCACCATGGCCACTCCCGCTACTCCCCTCACCCCACCCTGTCGGCTGTGATTGGCCCCTTTTTTTTTTGCATGGTTTAGTACGTCATCGCGTATGTGCGAAAGTCCATATTACCCCGTGGCCCCTCCCATGAGCCCTCCCCTGACCACTAATTCACATTGGTGCGAATGTACGTGTCTGCACCACTGTGAAAGTATGAATCGGATTGATCTGGAAAATTGGAAAACTGATTTCTTCTGGTTTTCAAATAGCGCGCTTTACCACCACATAGGGGTGAATTTAGTCGGAATTACGCGTGGAACGAAGGTAAATAAACCGAACCTAGTCCACTCCAACGTGCGGAAGACCTCTGTGGCAAGACGCATTGGCCTGCCTTAATAACTGCGTGCAGAAAAGGCCAATAACACTATGACCCTTTCCACACCTTACCTTTTTGCGGAGGTGGGAGGTGGCAGTAGTGCGAAAAGCCTCAGCAGAAACGCTGCCGCTTCCCTGCTGCTTGAGTTCTGCATCGGCTTCCTGGTCGCGCAAACGTCGCGCAAACGCCCCGCCCCTTCCTACCACAGTGCAAGCTGGGAATTGCAGGCTAGCGCTGAGGCAGGAAGCGCAACCGGCCTGGATCCTGATGCACCGCACTGCAGGAAAGTGTGCGTGGGCCTCGGGAGCATTGCGCGACTGCGCACCATTTTTGGCTTAGAGCCGAAAATAAAAAGGTGCGTGTCTGCTCTGCGTCCAGCTCTTGGGCATCGCGTAAATGGGAGTGCATCGTATGGACCGCTCCTCCCATTTACTCAAGGGGCCCTTTCGCTTTAGAAACGGCACGAGAAAAGGGTCTATAACAGTGTAGAGTGGAAATGGCCTAAGCTGCACAGAGCTTAGCAAACTAGCACTTTGAATTATGCCCAGAAAGTAGCTAGAAACTGATTCATGAGTATGCTGTAGTCCACATTAACTAATCACCTATATATGTAGAAGGAGGGGAAAAAAACATGTTTTATAGTTTCTTTTTCATCAAATATGCCCATACAGAATAGGAAGAATTGAGTAGTGTAAATCAAATGGGTCAACTAAACCGTTTGAACAGGCGAAGCAGTTAATCAGGGGTTAAGATATTATTAAATTAACTAATGAAAGCTCTCCATGCCAAAGGTAATTTTTGATGAGGTTTCATTTATAGGTGACGTGGAACTGCTCTGTGCTGACTGCTGGGAAAAGGCTACTTATATCCCTTTTTCCTTGGTGTGTCATTCAATAAGGTCCCATCAGTCAAAGTTGTTTAGGATTTGGATCATATTGGTTTCTGGCTGTCACAGATGATGACCCAAGTCAGCTGTGGCTGATCAGGGCTTACAAAATGGTGTGCTGGAGGAAAAGATACAATAAATATATTGAACTAGGAAGAGCGGGGGGGGGGAATGAGGAGAGGAACAAAATGGATCCCATAGTGTCAGCGGGCACTTGTTGAAGACTTAGGATGAAAAAGAAGAAACCAAACTGTATTAATCGAAGTTCAATACCTCAAGGGACAAATGATTCTCATGCTTGAAGAGATTTAACTCTCCCCAAACAGTAATCTCACTCCTGCACAGCTAATGAAAATAAGAGCAAGCTATCAGCCAAGCAAGGACTGCTTCCACCTTTTGAGCTCTAGAGCCATTCGGAAACTGGAAACCTTTATTTCTGTGGATCTCCGGTAACTATATTATGCAAGTGTTCTCATTCGGATGTTAACCTTTAAACCACTAGGGATTTTTTTTTTTTTAAAAAAGGGACTGTTTTCAAATGCTCCTGTTCACTGCTATTTTTCTTCCGCAGACATGGAGGCTAAATTGCTGCTTAAAGATCTTGTAGGTTTTTCTTGGCATCGTTTGAATGTGTATGTATGGAACCACTTCAAAAATGAAAATCCCCTTTAGAGTATCAGATGGTGCTTATTCTGATATGGAAATCTCCAGGAAGCTACTTTTTAAATGTTTTGCTATTTTAAGCAAGTATTTAACATTTTCCCCTGAATACCAACAATCTCAAAAATCCTTCTTGAAATGAAAGACAAGTAGCTCAGAGACAACAAATTTCTCAGACCTAAAGTGTTGGAATGAACCAAAAATTAACTATAAAAATATATTTATTGCATCCAAAATTAAAATAGTAGAAGCATATAAATATTTACTCTATGGAAATTCCAATTTAGCTTACTTTGAATGTGTTCATGTAGACTTTTTCGGGTGGCTGGTTAACTTCAATTACACAGAAAGACAAAAGTACAGGCTGCTTTCAGAATAATACTAAGAATACTAATAATAATTTTATTTGTTACCCACCTCTCCCCAAGGCTCATGGTGATGTACAACATGAATTAAAATATAATTAAAAATGTATTATAGTTAAAATACATCAAAAATACAAAACTGTTTAACATAAAAATATATCAAAATTAAAATATATCATAATTAAAAGTACATCATAATTAAAAAATAGACTAGACAGGCCTTGAAACTAAGTCTTGAAACTGAGGCCATTTCCGCACAGGGTGAGGGAATATCCCTGTGACGCTACTCACCGGACTTTAGGGCTCCCCGGTCCGGTCCACGCTGCTCCGGAGCAGTGCATGGCCACCACTCCGCACCGCTCCGGGGACGAAAATGGTGGCTTCTGGTTGGTTGAGGGTCTTAACCAACCGCTGAAGCTCGCCAACCTAAAGCCCGCCCCCGGCAGATCACAAGCTCGCACCAATGCGAGCCTGTGAATCTGCATAAGGGAGCAGGCTTGCACTGGCGCGCTCCGTGCGTTTGAAAGACCAGTTTTTAGCAGTCTTTCAAAAACATGCTGGACGACCACTTGGGGTCTTTCTGGAGCAGGCTGGGGTGCAGAACTACGTTAAGTAGGTCCGACCTAGTCCGCTCCCAGGTGCAGACGTCCTCCCTGGAGGACGCTCTGCACCGTTTTAAAAACCCCGTGTGGAAATGGCCTGAGTTGGTTCCAGACTAAATCCTCCTCATACTTTCAATTAATGTGTAAAAAGTAATTAATATTTGGTGGAATCCTGTATGACCATTATGCAGTGGATTCTGGTCAGACACACTCAAACCCCACTTACTAGTAAGCAGCTACTGTGATTGATGGGGTTCTATTCCCCTGTCAATCAAGAAACAGATGCCTGACATTTCTACCTCCTTCCATGAGCAATCTCAAGTGAAATAGGCAGAAGAAGGAGCCCTGTTACAAATACTTACCTGACTTGCAGAGTGAACATTGCTGCAGGGTAGGGTAAGCTTTTGATGGTCTCCATGGAGTGAGACCAGAGTGTTAAGTTTGATTGGCACTAAGCGCCAAATCAAGACACGTGATAGGGGCAAAGGAGACAGTGAATCAGTTCGCTCCCTATATGTGTCATTTGGTCCTTGACATTGACCCACCCTCCTGCCCTCAGTGCAGTGTAATCTGGTTGCTTCGGGGCTGAATAGGAATTTCCCCCCACTTTTTTCAGGGCTTTTTTTTTTTTTTTTTTGCCTATCCCATACTGTATTTGGGAAAATTGGGAATAATCGGGAATAAGGCCCCCACTTTTAGAGCCCTGCAGCTTGGGTGGGAGTCCCTGGGTTACCTTCCAAGATGCTGGACTGGGGAGCAACCAAAGCAGTTTGATCTGCCCCTGGGGCTCAGGTGTTATCGCGTATGAGTAAGCCGAGCAGGTTGTCATGTTGTGAGCCTGGCATCAGCTGGACCCATATCAAGTTGCTCCCCCTGCTTGTATCTTTCAGGCTAACCCAATTCAATTAAAATAGACCAAAATAAAGGGCCCCCTAGTTAGCCCAACTTTGTGTCTGGTCTCTTTATTCCATGGTTGCACATCAATTCCCCTCATGCCAGAGATTGCTCATGTGAGGAAGAGTGGGAACATTTGGAAGCTGCTTCTCAATCAACAGGGAAATGTACTTGTGTTGATCCCAGTGGCTGCTTACTGGTAATAAGGTTGGAGGGATTTTCATGGTCCCTGAATAGTCCTTGAACTAGGGGCCACATAAAGATTTTAAATACATAACTGTTGCAAATACATAGCTTCAGGTTACATATTAATAACTGCCCTACAGGATTTTGGCCTATAATACACTGCTTTTTGAATAACAAGGGTCAACATTGTTAATTTTTGACATTTTATCAAGAACAAAATAATAAATAATGTGCATGCTTTGTACATGCTGTCTTTTACCCAAGAACTTCATTCCCCCTTCCAAAAAGAAAGAAAGAAAAGGAAAAGGAAAAAGAAACATAAAACCATGCAACCCACAGAATAAACATATTCTGATCAGCATATTAATATAGCAAGTACAAGTTAGATCTGTCACTCAAAAATGTGGACCAAACAAAAATTCTCTTTCCCCAACAACTTTTAAACTATTCTAACACCTGCTTTAAAAATGGGCGACGGAGAGGAAAAAGCAGGGGGAAACAAACCTCTTCCGACCTAAACGAAGCTGATGTCCATTTGCTCAAGTCACAACAGCACATACGGTATGCAATTATGTACGTTTTGTACATCCCATGTTCACAGGACATAGACCTTCTTAGCATAATTATTTTATTTTTAGCTGCAAGGAAGCCATTTGTTTGGTTTTTAGAGCAGCGCAGGCTTTGCTGTCAGAGAATGGAAATGACAAAGGCACCTGGGAAAAAGAGTGCAGTGAGCTTTTCTAGTTTGTGTTAGGAAGCCACAGTTTTCCTGGATTGTAGGAGTGGTGTGTGCTTTGCAATAATTGGTATCCTGAGCAACTCCAAGATGATTGTTGACACAGCTGTTGTTGTTTAAGGTAGCAGACACATCAATGGCCAGGCAGTAGGTATTGATTTGTGCGGTGACATCCTTCTCACTGTGTCATCTGAGTGAAAGAAGTCCCCAAATTAACCAATAATAAAGTGTTAGAAGTTGTAGTAGCTGCCCCTTGGGACTTGTTCTGGCTGAGGGTAGATGGCCCTCCTCTCCCCACAGCCATCAATCCTCCTTGAAGGGACTGAGTGTGCCTCTGAATTGACCAAAACCAATGCAAGTCCAAGGGACAGAGAGCTGTAGGTCCTTGCTTTTAGTACATATTACTGAAAGATTCTGCCATTTGGGTGAGGAATTCAACTTCCTGCAGAGACTTCTATTTTTAACAAGTCTGAAATTCATAATGCACAGTGCAGCTTATGAATACTGAATTTACACCATGAAATCACACCCTTGTCAAAATTGTGTGGCTGCTGTACTTACTACAACTTGTTTTGTTTTTTCTTTGTTTGTACAGAGTCTCTTTTAGCTCTGGACATTGGGCTTTGCATCAGTTCTGTTTCTGTGAAGGGCAATAAAAAAAGATACTGGTAACTGTGAAACAAAATCACTTGTTACTTGAAAGGCTTATATTTAAAATGCTCATCAAACTATGAAAAGGAGCAAAGATTCAGACCAAAGCCACCTATGTTATGAAGATTTTCTTTTGTTTTGTTTTCTTCTGTTTACAGTTATGGAATTAATTTTCCTAATGCTTACCAAGAATATACACTATTCCTGGTTCTGCTTTTAAGAGTTTTAGAAATATTACAGTAATGGAGAATTTAACATGAAGTAGTACTTTGGAAGGCAGCTTTATAAGTGAAAATATCATCTCTATCCCCATAACATTGTGGAATAATCTATAGATAATAGGTCTAAACTCATACACAGAGACACCACTTACATTTAATCGCAGTATCTCCCGAACATCCACAATTATATTTGCACAGAGCCTGAAATATGCATTTATTGACATAGTAGTACAAAGGATGACTTTCATGAAGGAAATGTCAAGAGTATCTTTTTCAACTTCCTCATGTAATTCTGAGTTAATGTTATATGCTTTGGTTGTTATTTGGTTGTTATTTGTAGCACAGGGTGACATTAGAAAAGATCAGAGTATTTTAAAGGTATGATGAACCAGTTAAGATGCAAGTAGAATGTCATTGTAAGCAATAATGTTTAGCAGTATCCTTGAGTTCCATACCTGTTGTGCAAATAAAAGATAAAAATGTGATCCAATAATCTGTAGATTTCTTCTAGAGACTTCCATGTGAGGTAGAAATCAAAACAGTTGCATAAAATCCTTATGGTGTTTTTCCTTTCTTTTTAGAACTTCTTAAAATGAGTGCCATCTGTGGAGAGCTGCAAAAATTCTGGACAAATTTAAATATTTATTTAAAAGAACTGAACCATACTATTAATACAACTCAGAAGAAATGCTTAGAATTGTTATAGTCATATCCTTTCTCTGTTTGGAATTATTATTGCTGTTAACCACACTCTTTCTCATAAATACTCAGGGTTGCTAACAATTCTATAATAAACCTGGATGTAGCGGGGGGGGGGTAAAATGAAAGCTTTGCCACCCCTCAATAAGAATTCTGTCCCCCCTATGAAATTTTTCTTTACTCCTCAAATTTCTAGCATCACAGAGGCCCTTTCCGCAGCTTACCTTGTTCCGGAGACATCTGGTGTGGGTCCCGGCATTGTCTCTGCTGGGAAGGGACTGCGACAGGAGCACTCACCTCTGCAACTGGCTGTCTTGGCAAATGGAGGAAGTACAATGGCACTGTCTCTCCCTTCTGCAGCACAGGCAGGTACTATCCCAGGCTGCACTGGGGCAGGAAGCACAACCATTGCATCTCCACACACCAGTTGTGTGCGGGTGAATGGTGGGATGGTGGAGTGATCACCAGCCATTGATGGGGAAAACTCATAAATGATTTACTGTGCGATTGTGCCACCTGGGGAGAGGAGAAAGACGGGACATGGGCGACGTCATGCAGAACCATCGTCTGGGTCCCGCCCTTCTCCCATCCCTAGTGTGGTATGACAATATCCTGCAGAAAGGGCCAGAGAGTGAGACACTGAAAATGATTCTAGAGCTTTCCATTAGAGGTGTAAATTCTGACTTGAGTTGTTGTGGGACAGTGGGTTTGTTGTTGTTTGTCTTGGGGGAAATTGTCTATTTTTCTAAGTGGTATTTGCCATCTCTGTGAAATGTACAATGTTGAAAAAAATACAGTGGCAGTTGCCATGTTCCATGAACTAGTAAAAGTGATAGCATGGAAGGAGTTCTCTGTGCCCATGGGTACTGATCTGCTTGCTCTGTGTGTGTGTGCATATGTGTGTGTGTGTGCGTGCTTCAGCAAAGGAAAAGACCCCCAGTTTGCTCAGAAACAGAATAAGATGCAAATCAGATTGTGCATAAATTGTCAGAACCAAATTACTTGGGTGGGCAGGGTTCACACATTTGGGGTCTCAGTCTTGTACCAAAGTCTTGTACCAGTCTTGTACTCAGTCTTGTACCAAAGTCCTGAAGAGGTTGAAGAATTGCTAGAATGTTGGCTTACCATAAAAATATGGTCAGCTTCGGCTAGACAAAAATTTTCACATCCTGCTTTTTTTGTGCATCGTAGTGGTGGTGCCTGCCCGCCCTCCCAGCCCTATTCTACTAAGTGGGAGACAGTGATAAATACTAGCAAAGGCTCCATATTAATATCAGATTTCAATCTAACATACTTTTATCCAAGACTAAATTTCACCTAATTCAGTTAGGTTTACTTTTAAATAGACATGTATTGCAGTATAACAGATTTCAGGGTGCCTTAATATGTCAAGATAGTGTTCTGATTAAAATGTGGGAGAAGTTACTTTTAAAAGTACACTCATTTTGATTATAGGTCCAATCACACAAAAGTAATTTGATGTCAAAATAGTTGCAATATTTCAAACAAGTTTTTTACTTTCTGTTTTTCAAAAGTAACTCTAAAGAAAATAGTTACTTTTCATTAATTTTTTTCCCTAAAAAGATGAATGCCATAAGACATGAAACTATAGAACAAACCACTCTCCTTCTATCCCCCTTGTTATTGGTGTAATACCTGGAACAGAGCATGAGGTAGAAGCAGAAGTCACAACATGAGTCAGAGTTTGAACAATGTGATATTTCTCCTCCACCATTTAGTGGAGCCACCTCCTCATCACTCTTACTATTGCACTGTAAATGAAATGAAATTATCCCTCGTTATGTTATAATAGTAATGTAATGTAATGAGAATTTTGTTATTGATTGAATTAATAACAAATAACTAGTTATTTTTAACATATTACTTCCAAGCTGTGGTTCAGGCCAATAAGTGCAAGAGACTGCCATGTGCAAAACACTAACATTTGGATTCATCCAAATGTGATTCTTCTACAGGCCTTTGATATATGTCTGTGCATGGCTATTGTGAAATTATGGACATTCCTGTTTTCTGCAGTGATGTATACCAGTATTCAGAAACAAGTGAGTGGGTGTAGGTAAAAGAAATAATAAGCTCCAAGTATGAGTTGAGAATGAAAATGAAGCATTTACAAACATTTCTTTACATTTTTTAAAAGTACAGACCTATGGCATTATTTTCCCCCCATACTTTCTAGAGTTTCTTACAGAAACTTGTATAAAAGTGTATGCCTATTTAAAGAATAGTTGGGTCAAAAAGTCTATAGAAAATGGAGTGTAGATTTTCAGAATGTCTTTTTAAAACCCTATTCAATTTCTGAAACAACCCGACAATTGCATACTCTCTGTAAGGCCTTTCAGAAGAGAAAAACATATTGTTACATTTCTTAGGGTGCACAAATGTTCTCATTGCAGGTGCAAATCCAATATGCCATGGAAGGGTTACATCAATAAAAGAATTAGTAGTCAATCATCAAGATTTGCTTGCTTCTGCTCAGTCTGAAACTAAAGGAGAAATTGTCCTAAGGGAAACAGTACAGCTGGTAAGATCAAATGATATTTTAGACTGCTGATGCTCATTGGCAAACTTATAACATCTTAGCTTTAATGATCATGTGTTTCTTATTCTTTTACTGTGCCATCAAAAGCTTAAATTAGATGATTTATGGATGAAACCAACCCCTGGCTACCTGAGACTAGAGACCATACAATAGCTAAAATATTTTCTTGATTTTTTAAATTATATGTCTGCCTGTTCATTCATTCATTCACCTTCATAGGCTACCATAATTATTCTCAAGGGAATATAGAAAGATCTAACACAAATAAAATACAGATAAGATCTAAAAAGTATGTAAGTTCAAAAAAATGGCAAACAATTGGCCTATTTATTACTATTATTACTATTATTATTATTATTATTATTAATTTTATTTATATCTTTCCTTTTTTTCCAGTTTGAGACTCAAAGCTACTTAGAACTGCCATCAAGTCAACTTTGACTTATGGCCACTGTGGTGTAGTGGTTTGAATATCGGACTACAACCCCAAGGACTGGGGTTCAATTCTTTGTTTGACCATGGAAACCCACAAGGTAACTTCGGGCACACCACAGACTCACAGCGCAATGAATAGTCCGTGATAGGTTCACCTTAGGGTTGCTGTAAGTTGGAAATGATTTGAAGGCACACAACAACAATGACACAGCGGGTCATCCCATCATCAACAGCACTGCTCAAGTCTTGCAAACAATGCAGACATCTATTTCCTCTTTCCCAATTCCATAGAGCTAAGAACTACCTAAAACATTTTAAAACATACTATTGTAATACACATAAAAATACATCAAGGTATTTAATGTATTATGGCAAACAAAAAGAAAAAACTTTAAGATAGACAAACCTCTTTTGGGAGGGTATTTCACTGGAGGGAGGAATACAAGGCCAGTTCCCTTGAGAGCCATGCTTTAAAACATATGGCTCAGGTAGTAGTGGAGGAAGGCAGCAACTCTATGGCCCTTTCCGCATGGCATTTGCCATGCGAAAGGGCCTCTGAAGCATTGTGCAATTGCGAGGAGTCATCCACATGATGTCCTCGCAATTGCGCGATGCTGCTGGGGCTGGCAGGTGCCGATCATGCACTATTTCATTTTCGGCTTCTAGCCGAAAATGGTGCGTGACCGTGCATCGCTGCAGGGCTCCGTGTGCACTTACCGTGCATGTGGAGCCTCCGGAGCTGCAGAACTCGTGCTTCCTGCCCCAGCGCAGCCTGGGAAAATCCCAGGCTGCGCTGTGGAAGGAAGAGGAGAAACCTTCACCCTGCCTGCTTGTTAGCAGGCAACAGCTGCAGAGGCGAAGCAACGGGGACACGAGAGCCTCTCGCAAGAGGCTGCTTGCACAATCCCCGCACCCCAGTGTCGAGAAAAGGTAAGTTGCGGAAAGGGCCTATGACTTTATCTCCACAACTGCTGCAGTCAGCCAACCAGCCTGCTTGTTGACCCATTGTCTAGTATTGCCACAGCTATATTGCTGTAAGAAAATGGGTGACATGACTTCTGCAGGGGCTTTTTTTTTTTTGCACTTCACAGTTATACCACAATGATTCCACTTTAACTGCTATGGTTCCAATCTATGAAATCCTAGGATTTCCAGTTTAGGAAGGGACATTTAGAATTCTCATTCAGAGACTCTAATGCCTCACCAAACTACAGATCCCAAACTCCAGAGGAGGCTGCCACAGCAGTTAAAGTGGAATCATAGTGCTATAACTGTGCAGTGTGAATGTCTATCAGGTCTCTCTAAAGGTACCTCCCTCATATTATGAGTGAAGTCACCCTGGCAAGTACCTGTACCGGTGCCACTTTGCTGTAACAGTGGCATTCTGAAGCCTACACAAGGTAAATGTGTGGAGAATGGCAGTGTTTTAGCTGCCCTTCCTTTATCATATCCATCATTTTCTATATGTGTGGAGTGATGGCCAGAAGAAAAAAGCATCCTCTATACTCTGCAGATCAAGAGTGCTGTTATGCTCCAGTCACCAAGTGTCCTAGGAAGCAAGTAGTTGGGATGCAAGAGCTATTGGGTAGTTAAGCCAGTTCAGGTCAGTCACAGGTTGTCCAGCAGGATGAAAAAAAGAAGCAAAAGGGTGGTTATCAGCCAGTCCAGAAGTCACACAGCAAGTCAGTAGTCCAAATAAACAAAGCCAGCAAGGAGTAAAACAGAGTGATAAATAGAAGCCAGTCTAATGTACAGAGAACAGAAAATGCTAAAGAGTACTGTCAGTCACCAAGACTATACTCCAGGTCACCATGGCTGTGAGAAACAAAGCTTGACAGTGAACTGCTGAGATGTCTATAGCCAGGTGCCTCAAGGCACCAGGTTCTTAATCAGTCAGTGTGTCCGGGGTTGACATACCTTCTCCTAATCTTTCCTACGCTCAGCAAATGGCTGCACTGCATCTTCAACTTCCTGCTGGGGAGTATGGTCCCCCTCTGCCTCAGCCGCCAGCACTTCTGACTCAGAATACCCTCACCATCAGGAGTTGTAAATTCTTGACATTCCTGGCACTCCAACTCTGTGTCTCAATCTTCCAGCTACAGAGGGTGAGTTATGACAAATGTTGGCATTCACAGTCAGGTGGGGATCTTCCATGGATACAGGAGACTCTCTTCCTCCATGCCACACATGGTACATATATTTTTTTTCCAGCCCTTCCATTTCTCATTTGACCACCCATCATATCCCAGTATGTAGGGGCAATTAGTGCTCACCACACTGAGTCAATGGGAAATATTTCCAGGTAGATAAGTAGGTGTGTGAATCATCCCTACACATTCACTGGGGTTGGGGAGGGCATGACCCCACAAAAGTGGAAAAACCAGGAATAACTCTAGGCCTTTCCAAACCATGTTTAACATACTAAAAAGTATGATCTGTGTATTCAACATGTGGATGTCTCCAAGGCATTGGGTTTCCTTTGCAAGCAGAAGTGGTTGGTTGGTGGGGCTTGCTTCCACTGCTGCCCTACGTCATTTTTTAATAGGTTTGCAGTCAATCAGTTTCAGGAGGCTTGAAGTTTTTATTAAAAATGGCAGCAGTAAAGGCAGCAGCAAAAAATCAGTGAATAACCAAATCTGCAAAAGTGAAATACCCAAATGTAGAGGTCCAACTGTACGTATATATGCACACATATATACATATACTCACTCTACACACAATCTTGTAGCTGCAGACTGGATGTTTATCATCATCATCATCATAGAATCATAGAATCATAGAGTCATAGAATCATAGAAATGTAGAGTTGGAAGAGACCACACGGGCCATCCAGTCCAACCCCTTGCCATGCAGGAACACCCTCAAAGCACTCCCGACAGGTGGCCATCCAGCCTCTGCTTAAAAACCTCCAAGGAAGGAGACTCCACTACACTACGAGGTGGCATATTCCACTGCCGGACAGCCCTGACTGTCAGGAAGTTCTTCCTGAGGTTCAGGTGGAATCTCCTTTCCTGCAGCTTGAATCCATTGCTCCTTGTCCTGGTCTCTGGAGCGGCAGAAAACAAGCCCTCTCCCTCCTCTACATGGCATCCCTTCAAATATTTAAACATAGCTATCATGTCCCCTCTTAACTTTCTCTTCTGCAGACTAAACATACCCAGCTCTCTAAGTCTATCCTCATAGGGCATGGCTTCCAGGCCTCTCACCATTTTGGTCGCCCTCCTCTGGACCTGCTCCAGCTTGACCATGTCCTTCTTGAACTGGGATGCCCAGAACTGGACACAGTATTCAAGATGAGGTCTAACCAAAGCAGAGTAGAGTGGTACCAGTACCTCCCTTGATCTAGACACCATACTCCTATTGATGCAGCCGAGAATTGCATTGGCTTTCTTGGCTGCCGCATCACACTGCTGACTCATGTTCAGCTTGTGGTCTATTAGGACCCTTTCACACGTACTGCCATCCAGCCACGTGTCCCCCATCCTATATTTCTGCAAATCATCATCATCATCATCTTTATTTACATCCCACTTTTTCTCCTGGTAAGGACTCAAAGTGGCTTACAGTAATATGAAAAAAAAAAAACATAGTTAAGAATCATCTAATATATAAAAGTCAAAGTTCGTGAGTTTGTCTGTGTCAGGCAGGCAAAGACTTCATATGACTGGCTGTGTGAGGCAAGAAGACCTCATATGATTGGATGCCTGTGAAGATTCTATGGAATCCTGACATTGGCAGTTTAGGGAGGAGCCTTTAGAATACTCAGCTAGAGAGCTTTTGTGCTTGGCCAGTTGCTATGGAGATCAGGCCTAGAAGCAAGAAGGAGACCAGTGTATTCCCTCAGAAACCAAACCTCCTTATGTTAACAACTCTGAATACAGATAGGGAAAAGTTACAGGTACTGGACAATGCAGTTTGGGGAATTAGAGACACAGGAGCTCAAAGTTGTGTATTTCAACCACATCTAATTCCTAAGGTAAGGTAAGGTAATTCCTATGAGAAATACCTATGAGAAAATAAAATCTTGGGCAATGCCAGGTAAATATGCTAGTAATATATAAAAGTTGAAACACAAATTAAACAATCAGATAAGAATGTTTTTAAAAGCTTAAATACATAATTAAAGCATAAACATTCAGAAATTCTGCATAGTTAAGAATGAATGCATGAATGTATGCATGCAGTCCTGTTTTTTGAAATTTGTACCTCCTTACTAAGTTAGTGTAGTTTGGAAGGTCCAGCAAAACACACCTTTGCACCATCAGAATAAAACTGGAATATTTTTTAGGGGTGGTAACTAGGTATGGGCAGGCTAGAAAATTGTTTTTTTAGGTAACAAGTGTCTATATGAGATTCTCAGGTTTCTCCTCATGTGTTTCTTCTTTTATCAATCATACCATCCTTTTTTTAAAAAAAAAAAAAAATCCCCATGGTGGTCCACCTGTGTCAGTGTAAGACTTTATGTTCTTTGTATTTTTCTTGTTCTCTTTAGAGATAATAGTAACCCCAGTTATTATTATTTTCTTTTCAGTGGTGGATGGCTGTACTTAAACCTATGAAAAAGAATGCAGTGTATGTGGATACACTGGAGCTCATCTCTATCTTTGTCATTAACAAGATGATGTATATTCACAGATCTTTCTATGAAAAATATGATTACCCAGTAGACTGTGGGTAAAGGGAAACCTTGGTCCCTGTTCTCAAAGTGCTGCTTTCTGAAATTTCTTTACATGCCCTGTTGTATGTAGGAAGTGGATGTGCCTTCAGTGGTAACTGCTAATACAGGCTCTATCTGCCACTACCGGCTGTGCACAAAAAATCAATACAAAAACTTATGAGCATTCACTCTGCCCAATTTAATAGAAAATATGTCCCACTTCTACAGCTTTTGCAGCCTTGTTTGAGCATCTAGGGCATCGAAGACTGGATACACATTTTATTGAATCATATCTTCAAAAATGTCTTCATATATTTTAAAAGAAAAGAAAAGAAACATGCAGAAGTTCCACATGGAGAAAAATTGAAAGGAGCACATACAAAGTCTCAATGTTTTCAGTGTTAAAACAGCAGTGGAATAGGTATACAGAAACCAGCATGTGCATTGAACAGCTGTGTTTCTTTCTGAAAAGGGACATTAATTCCTAATATGAAGCCAGTTTATATCTTTCTCTATCAGCTTCATGAAACTCAGCCACAATGTAATTGGTCCTGCTTGCAATAAGGACAACACTACACTGTTAATCCAGACAACAGCTTTTAAGAATTCCTGTCAATGATATTACTTATTTTACCTTCTATTAAAATAAGTCAATAATGCAAAAGTTTTAGCTGATCCCCCATTCTCCCTCATTTCTTGGTTCCTTTTTATTGGAGATAATCCTTCACAACACATCTCTTCTTTTTACATAGGCTTAATTTGTGTCTATTTAAAAATGAATGGACATCCCAATGTCCATAACAAACCAAACTGGATTCAAAACAACCATCATTCTGCAGAATTAAAAAGGCCAAAGAACAGAAAAACCAAGAAACAAGGCTGAGCATTAATTTTCCATTTCTTGGAATACTGCAATTGGCTGGAACTATGCCTGGATGTATTACACAACTATATCATAATTGTCCAGCATTTCTGAAGAGTAATAAGCCCTATTCAGGTGTTAACAATACGTACACACTGAAGAAGGATGGCATGTTAAGGCCACCTCATCTCCTGTACTGTAATCCACAACAAATGATGTATTACATCTGAAGCAGACTAATGTGCTCCTTGGATACTGGGTACACATACATTTTGAACACCTGAAAAGGTCTATACTTCGGCTCTGAAAATGGATGTATTGGCATTTTACTGTATATGCTGGGGAGCCAGGCAAAAGTTGGGTATCATATTTTGTGGGCAGCAAGATCAGAGGGCATTTGTTACAAGCTGTCTATAACCTATGTGTCAACAATTGAAACAAATAATTCAGTTTGTATTATAAAACTGGAAATATAATCAATCTGACCAGTGCTGCACTTACATTATAAAAAAATACTTATTAAAATGCAATAATATTACTTTGTAAAAAAATACTCATTAAAAATACAATAATATTACAATGTCCAGAATATTTACAATGTCAAAAAAAATTACAGGAAAATTTACAACAAAGAAGAGTTAATTGTGAAACACTGTGATTATGCTTCCTCCCCAGCCCAGTAAAAGAAAGAAAAGATATCAATAAAATGAAATAAAAATCATTGAGCTAATGTTACATGGATGGATTTCTGCTTGAACAATAGTCTTTTACCCCCTTTCTCCATTAAAGCCCCTCCACACCTCCTAAATTTGTGCTGCTCTGGTTTCCTATCCTCCAGTGCAAATATGAGCCCGTGCGTGTGGACAGGGGAGTAGAAATTCAATGTTCCAGTAGTGTCTCTTTTGTTGACACTGGTGTATACAACCCAAACAAGTAAACCTAATTTTTGTGTAAGTCACACACATAATCTGGACATTTGTTTCTGAATGACAAAATATACATAGCCACAGTGCATTGTCTGAAAGGCATCTGCAGGCATAAATCACATCCATAAGGTTGAACTTCAAATTGTATTTTCAACTCTAAAATTACACTCTGAACTGGGCAATAGTTGCATATAGTTGTTCAAAGAGATTAGAAAGAGATTCTAATGCCTGAAGAAATCAGAGACTACTATGGAGGTGGTTGGAATTACAGTTCATTACTAAAATGTATTCATCACATTTGGAAGCTGTCCAGGTTTAAGTGAAATACTTGGGATGTCCCAGGAAGGTGTTGATATATGAGGAAAAGGCGAAACCTCCTTTCCCCAGTAATTAATAAGAGAACAAGAAAAACTCAACATTACTGTTGCCAATATCATCACCCGCAGGGTTCTTACAGGCACTAGCATTGTCAAAGTTGCCAAGCCAAGGTAACATCTGAATGAATTCAGAAGAACATAGTCATCCTAGACTGAGTTGTGTTAGATGCTGATATCCTGCATGAATTATTCAGTGTGGAATTATAAGCAATGCTGAAATGCATTATAATTCATTTAACCAGCATTTCCCAAAACTACTGAGATGTTACATTGTTTCCATACTTAATGTATTATTTCAGAAGAGAAAGGGACTTCAAAAGAGGAAATGCAAATATAGATATTAAATAATTGGTATGAAATTAGACACACACACACACACACACACATTTGCTGATGTCACTAAGATGCATTGAGTCACACACAGAATGAACTCAAAGTTTTAGAGGTCTTAGGCTAAAGAGATCTCTGAAATGAGACTTCTGATGTCAGTGAGTAGGGATACAAATCTTTGGTTATTTCATTCTTACCCAGTAGAACAAAAATTTTCAAATGCTTTTGTCTGCTGAGAAAGATGAAGAGAGTTTTAGCACGTTTTTCAATGGTTTTGCACGTATACTTTCTTCTGAAAATTTGACAAAGTTTCATTTGTTTGTTTGTTTGTTTTTTGGCAAAAACAATGTTTTTCCTCAAAACCCAGAGCAAAATAACAGTTGCAGAAAACCTTAGCTATACTAAAGGGCTGTTCCCTGTGAAGAGGAGTTCCTGATTATTTACTTATAAATCATTACCTTGATCAGTTTCCAGGAATGGCTATCATTTTCTGATATAATTAAGCCTCTAAGAATCTTAACTTTTATCCAGGTAAATGCAACATTTTAGTCCAGATACAAAATTAAGTTTTGTTCTAGAACTTACATAGCACTAGGCCTACAAGGTAAACATTTTATGATGATGTCACCTTAAAAATTATAATCAACCAGTATCAGCAACCTGCTATGTATAGTTTTTTTAAAAAAATATCAGACCAAAATTAGCAATGAAGATGTGGTTCCTGGCTCTGCATCATTGGGTACTGTGGAACAGCTTGATTTTGCACCCTAAAAAAACTTTTGTGCTACTGGTACCTTTTATACCCTGAGTACATTGGAATTCTCTTTGGGGTCAGAGAATATCCCAGATCAATGCACTTAAGCCCTTTCTGCACGAGGCGAGTGAATTGCTCCGTGCCGTTATTCACCGCTTCTTCTTAGCTCGAAGCAACGCAGACTATCCCTTCAGTCCTTCTGCAGGGCTCTTCCGTTTGGTCCAGGGCGAACCGGAGCAGTGCAGGGTCTGTAGATCCGCACTGCTCAGGCTGAAAATGGCGGCTTCCTGTTCTTCGTGGGTCCGGACCAACTGCTGACGCTGGCCAAGCCCACAACCTGCCCTCCGCTGATCGCAGGCTCACATTGGTGTGAGCCTGTGCATCCGCACAAGTGAGGAGGAACGCAATGGAGCGCTCCAGAAGATTGAAAGACCGGATTTTTCTGGTCTTCACTTGGCACGCTGGAGGACCACTTGGGGGTGTCTTGGATCAGACTAAGGTGCGGAACTAAGGTAAATGGTCCAAACCTAGTCTGATCCAAGGTGCGGACGACCTCCGTGACAGGACGCCTTGGCCCGTTTTAACTTCCTGGTGCAGAAAGGGCCTTAGTGTTATTTAAAAAAAAATCTTCCTTGACGAATGTTAAAATAGTCAGTAGGAGTACAGTTGACCCTCCACATTTGTGGGTTTCACTTTCATGGACTGTATTATTTGAGAATTTCTCTAACCCCTTCTGTCCACCTCAGGTGCTTTTTTTCAGGTGCAACATTCTCTCTTGGCAGATCCAATCAGGCTACGCAGCCTTTAAAAACCTGCCCCTGGTCCTCCTCCTTCTTCTCTACCAGTTGCTGCCTGACCAGCTAAGAATGGCTTGCAGCCCATTTTCTCAGGACTACAAGTCCTGTCTTGTTCCCCCCCCTACACCCCAGAAAGGGGATAAATGAGAGAGAGGAAATATAGGGCCATCATGCCAAACCACTACCTTTCCTTCTTCTTTCCCTGAACTGGTTTGGACCTTGGTGCCTGTTCTCCTGACCACAAAATCTGTGGCCTATTTCTATGCAGAAAATACTATTTTCTGCCCAAAACAACCATGGTTATTTTATTTTATTTTATTTTTCACAGAATAAGTCTTGAGCTCTGCAAAACTGAAAAGTTTCCAAATCCTTTTTCTTAGCTAGAAGAAATGGACAAAATTACTTGTTGTTTCTTACAAAGAGAAAATTAGTGAAGAATTTTGATATTTGCAGTGAGAGCCATTCAACAGTAGAATATGCTGCCTTGGAGTGTGGTAGAGTCAACTTCTTTGGAGGTTTTTAAATAAAGGCTGGATAGTCATGTGCTGAGGGTACTTTGAGTGTATGTTCCTGGCAAGGGCTTGGACTTGATGGTTGTTTTGGTCTTTTCCCATTATGTGATTCTATAATTCTATGATCCTATGATCCTATGAGTTCAAACAGGGTGTTCAAGCTCCAGTTATCAATGTGTGAAACTGTGGGATATAAGAAGTTCAATATTATTTTGCATGGCAAGTCTACCCTCCATTCTCCCACCCACCTATTTGTCTTTTAGGCTGAAGTTGTATAGGTCACGAGAGGGGTGTCCTTTCTTACTCTCTTACTGGAAGTTTTCTGTCAAAAAGACAAACTCACACTCATGAGCTTCCTTCATGATCCTTTGTTCTTCTGACATTTGGCTATTATGACATCAGAGAGGAGAAAAATAAAACATGGGTCCCTAGAAGCAACCAGAGAGAAGAACTGTGATTTTGCAAGCCCTGCAAGCCCTGCAGCCCTTCTGTGTCCCCAACAAACCCCTAGCATTGTGGGAAGGTGAAGGGAGAACTACACCAACTGGTGTTGTTTATTCTACTCTATGCTGGCATCAGTGGGAAGGAAATAGTTTTAGGAAAGAAAAGGGAAAGGAAAGCAGAAGAAGGAAAAAAAAGAGAGGATGTTTTCACCCTTCCCTCAGTTTTACCCTGCTGTCTTAAGGCCAACCGAGCTTTGCATTTTTCTGATCTTCATCAGAGTTCCCCATTCCTCATTTGGGATTGCTCTGCTCCAGCAAGCTATTCTTTGTGATAAACAGGCCTGTCTCCTACAGTGCTGTGATCTGAAGCCTTTTAATTTTGCATCACAGAAGGCTCCAGATAGGTTTTGCTGAAACAATCTTTTAACGGTGCATTAGTTCTAATAATGCTTCGCGTGTGTGTGTATATACATATATACATCTTGATTGGTGATGCACAAACCATTCTCAATCTCAGCCCAATGGGGCTGATTGCTTACACTTCAAGAAGTAAAGCGCAACTTGGTGTAATGGGTCACCCCCCCCTCCCCATCACAATTCAAAAGCATCCTGCTTGTTTTATTTGGTTAAATGGAGAGACCCATCTCTGAGAGCAGCCTCTGCAGTCATGTTACCTAATTGATTTGAGAATTTTTCATTTCAATAATGACCTTGAAGCCAGTGATGCCTAGAATGCCCCCAGACCATGTCATGGGTGCTCCAGTAAAAGATGTATCGTCAGATCAATTACTAAAAGCAATGGAACATCTGATCCTACCCTTGAAATTAACCAGGAAAAGTAGGTCAGCACACCTTCAGCTGACACAATGAAGTATTATGCTCTCAATGACCCAGGAAGGAAAGCACTAATGATTGATGGGAAGAGATATTTAAATGAGAAAGTTGAAGCACAATGGAATTAAGCGTATAGAAATGATCAAACTGCGTCTGAAAGCCAGTCTTTAAAGAACAGCTATTTCAACCAATGCTCACATAAGTTTATATCAAAACAATTGTAGATCAAGCTTTCTGGCTTTCATCACACAGAAAAAGAATCTGGCATCATTGTCCCGACAATTATTCCAAAGAAAAGCAAATAATCCCCATCTCTCTCTCCCTCCCTCCCTCTCTATCTCTCCGTTCATACTTACTTAACACATGCAACCCCACATATCCATGCAGAGAAGACTTTTTTTAAAAAAAAATACATTCCTAATATTTCACCTGCATAAACCACTATCCTCTTCAGCTATGTAATACAGGAGAAAAGCCCTTTTGTTCAGTTAGATATTCTAAGGCTGCAAGTTGCAACCTGGGAGTAAGTCCCATTGAACTCAGTGGGATTTACATCTGAGTAGACATGCATTGGATGGCACTCGAACAAAGCAAAATGAAGTGGACATCAGTGCTTCAGGTTATGCAAACCATGCCTTCAATATGTTTTTTATAGTTATTTTTCTCAAAATTATATAAATACATACATACATATACATATACATATACATATACATATACATATACATACATACATACATACATATATATATATATATATATATATATATATATATAAAAATAAAAAAAGTAAACTGGAAACATTAACACAGATTATTGGTTACATAAAGGTAATATAAAGGAATTTTAAATTAATGGTGAAATAAATAAATAAACAAGCAAGCAAGCTGTATTCAGTTAAGATTTTAGAGTGCTTTACATGGATACCCTTACAATAAATATTAAAAGCAGTACGGTATTAATCATCATTGGTGACTGATAAGACAGAGACTTGAGGATGAAAAACAGGAGCAGATGTGAGATTTTGAACCAGGGACAGAATGTTTCACAGTTCAGGCTGCAACCCTATGCACATGTATATGGGAGTAAATCTCACTGACAAAATTAAATTTGTACAGGATTAGATCATCAGTCCCTTAGCTAAGGAAAGAAAAGAAATTCACATTAAAAGAGACTGTTTTTTTTTTTTTACAGATTTATCCAAAGTGCTCTGTGATCAAAGTTCATTTGTATCTTTCAATTTCTCATCTCCCCATGCCTGCATGAAATTACCTTGCATAAAGTCTTACAAATAAGCTTGGGGTGCATAGGTATATGCTGCAGTGTGGCTCAAACCCCTTCCACCCTCCCCAAATTCTTGGGGGGGGGTGCTCAGTTAATGCTCCCCTAGAAGCCAGTGCCAGATATTGATGGACTCGCATGATGGATTCAGTTAAAACAATAGCAGGTGCAGAACAGGACTGCCCCATGTCTCTCTTTTGTCATATTATAATTTCCATGACTGGGGTATTTATTCCTGTTTGCCAGCATAATCCTACCTCTGTCTCTGTGTAATAAGGATTTGTTGTTGTTGTTGTTGTGTGCCTTCAAGTTGTTTCTGAATTATGGTGAGCCTAAGACAAACCTATCAGGGGTTGATAGAATCATAGAAATGTAGAGTTGGAAGAGACCACACGGGCCATCCAGTCCAACCCCCTGCCATGCAGGAACACCCACAAAGCACTCCCGACAGATGGCCATCTAGCCTCTGCCTAAAAACCTCCAAAGAAGGAGACTCCACCACACTCCGAGGTGGCATATTCCACTGCCGGACAGCCCTGACTGTCAGGAAGTTCTTCCTGAGGTTCAGGTGGAATCTCCTTTCCTGCAGCTTGAATCCATTGCTCCTTGTTCTGGTCTCTGGAGCAGCAGAAAACAAGCCTTCTCCCTCCCCTACATGGCATCCCTTCAAATATTTAAACATGGCTGTCATGTCCCCTCTTAACCTTCTCTTCTGCAGACTAAAAATACCCAGCTCTCTAAGTCTATCTTCATAGGGCATGGCTTCCAGGCCTCTCACCATTTTGGTCGCCCTCCTCTGGACCTGCTCCAGCCTAACCATGTCCTTCTTGAATTGGGGTGCCCAGAACTGGACACAGTATTCAAGACGAGGTCTAACCAAAGCAGAGTAGAGTGGTACCGGTACCTCCCTCGATCTAGACACCATACTCCTATTGATGCAGCCGAGAATTGCATTGGCTTTCTTGGCTGCCGCATCACACTGCTGACTCATGTTCAGCTTGTGGTCTATTAAAACTCCTAGATCCCTTTCACACGTACTGCTATCCAGCCACGTGTCCCCCATCCTATATTTCTGCATTCCATTTTTTCTACCTAAATGTAGGACCTTACACTTCTCTCTGTTGAATTTCATTTTGTTAGCTTTGGCCCAGCTCTCCAATCTATCCAGGTCATTTTGAATTTTGATCCTGTCCTCTGGCGTATTAGCAATCCCTCCTAATTTGGTGTCATCTGCAAATTTGATGAGCATGCCCCCTATTCCTTCATCCAAGTCATTGATGAAGATATTGAACAGCACTGGGCCCAGGACAGAACCCTGTGGCACCCCGCTAGTCACTTCTCTCCAGGATGAAAAGCAGCCATTCATGATCACCCTTTGGGTTCGGTCGGTCAACCAATTACAAATCCAACTAACAGTAGCCCTGTCCAGCCCACATTTTACTAGCTTCTTTGCAAGAATGTCATGGGGAACTTAGTCAAAGGCCTTACCGAAATCCACAGCATTCCCTTCATCTATCAAGCTAATAACTCTGTCATAAAAAGAGATAAGATTAGTCTGGCATGACTTATTTTTGAGAAATCCATGTTGACTTCTCGTGATTACCGCGTTGCTTTCTAAGTGATTAGAAATTGACTGCTTAATGATCTGCTCCAGAATCTTTCCGGGTACTGATGTCAGGCTGACTGGGCGATAATTATTTGGGTCCTCTTTTTTTCCCTTCTTGAAGATGGGGACAACATTTGCCCTCTTCCGGTCTGCTGGAACTTCTCCTGT
Organism: Cyclura pinguis; assembly: GCA_030412105.1. Taxonomy (NCBI): domain Eukaryota; kingdom Metazoa; phylum Chordata; class Lepidosauria; order Squamata; family Iguanidae; genus Cyclura; species Cyclura pinguis. The sequence goes on from CM059602.1 coordinate 223,656,830, forward strand.
CCTCCAAGATTTCTCAAAGATTATAGCAAGCGGTTCCGAAATGACCTCTGCCAGTTCTTTTAATATCCTAGGATGCAATTCATCTGGCCCTGGAGACTTGAATTCATCCAGTGTGGCCAGGTATTCCTGTACCACCTCTCTACCTATTATGTACCTCATTTCCCCTGCTTCCTCATCTGCTCCCCAACCACCAGGTTGAGTGCTTGTATCCTTCTGGGAAAAAACTGAGGCAAAGAAGGTGTTAAGTAGTTCTGCCTTTTCTCTTCCCCCTGTTAGTAATTTGCCATCTTCTCTGCGCAGCGACCCTATCGTCTCCTTCTTTTTCCTTTTGCTACGGACATATTTAAAAAAGCCCTTTTTATTGTTTTTGATGTCTCTGGCCGGCCTAAGTTCGTTCTGTGCTTTAGCCTTTCTGACCTCCTCCCTACATCTCCTAGCTACTTGCTTAAATTCTTCTTTGGTGGTTTACCCCTTCTTCCATTTCCTGTACATGTTTCTCTTAACACTTAGCTCAACTGAGAGTTCTTTAGTCAACCATTCTGGTTTCTTCAGATGCCTTCCATTTTTCCTCCTTATTGGCACAGTTTTAGACTGTGCCTTCAGTATCTCCCTTTTAAGGAACTCCCATGCCTCCTGAACTCCTTTCCCTTTCACTATTCTTGACCACTGAATTCCAGCCAGCAGCTCCTTAAGTTTACAGAAGTCCGCTTTTTTAAAATCTAAGATGAGTGTCTGGCTACACTTATCTTCTCCTTCCCACTGAATGCCAAATTCCAATAGGGCATGGTCACTCCCCCCTAAAGATCCAACCACTTCTACCTCATTAACAAGGTCATCCCTGTTGGTCAGGATCAGATCTAGAATATTTGATCCCCTTGTGACCTCTTCCACCTTCTGGACCATGAAATTATCTGCAAGACAAGCAAGAAACTTGCTGGCCCTTGCTGTCTTGGCAGAGTTTGACTGCCAACATATATCTGGGTAATTGAAATCTCCTATTATTACTGTATCTCTCCTTTTTGAATGTGCAGTCAGTTGGTTGAGGAAGGCATCACCAAAGTCCTCAGTCTGGGTTGGAGGTCTATAGTAAGCCCCCACCAGAATATCCCTATTGTTTCTCGCTCCCTTAGTTCTTACCCAGATGCTCTCGACCTGGCTTTCTGGGTTTAAGTCACGGATCTCTTCACAGGTGAAAACATCCTTGACAAACAAGGCTACTCCTCCTCCTTTCTTGTTTGGTCTATTTTTATAAAATAGGCTATAAAATAGGCTATACCCCTCTATTCCTACATTCCAATCATGAGACTCATCCCACCAGGTCTCAGTGATGCCTATCAAATCATATTTATTTTGTTGTACTAGGAGTTCAAGTTCATCTTGCTTGTTTCCCATACTCCGTGCATTAGTGTAGAGACACTTAAGTCCCCGGGCCCTTCCTGCAAGTCCTGTACTATAGTTCTACTCCTTCCACCACTGGCCGCTTGTACTACTTGTCCAATATCATTTGGGCCTTTTCCCCCTGCGCTCGCCAAGTCCTGGCCTTGAATAATATTGTCTCCCTCCCCAGCGGAACTTAGTTTAAAGACCTCTGAATCCTCCTTGCGAGATTGTTTGCAAAAACATTCCTGCCAAGTTTCGTGAGGTGCAGCCCATCCCTTGCCAGAAGCCCACGTTCATGGAAATTCAGGCCGTGTTCCAAAAACCCAAACCGTTGTCAGCGGCACCATGTGTGGAGCCAGTTGTTGACCTCTGCTATTGCCCTTTCCCTACATGCACCATATCCTTGAACAGGGAGGAGAGACGAAATAACCACCTGTGCACCAAGGTCCTTAAGCTTCGTCCCCATAAGCTCGTAGTCCTTTGCGATGTGCTAAAAGCTGCTCCTCGCAGTGTCATTGGTTCTGACATGAACCAAAATGAGGGGCTTATGGCCAGTGGGCTTGACCAGCCTGGTTAGCTGGTTCTTCTGGGACTGAGATTGTGTGATGCATCCAAGGTCACCCAGTTTCCATGGCTGAATGGGAAATCAAACCTTGGTCTCCAGTGCTCAAAGCACTATACCATGCTGGTGCTCTTAGAATGTATACAAAAACATTATACAAAAAGCTTGCAACCCTCACAAAATAGCTTAGAGCATAATTCTACCTCAACAAAATGGGTAGGAGCCAGTTAGACTGATAGTGGGCCATCTGGAGCTGTGTTAAAGCAAAATCTCTTTCTACCGAGCGATCTCAGGAATGGTTTAGGACTATGCTGGCCCTGATCTTGCTTTGCGCTTACATAGTGGCTGTGTCCCTAGAGCTGAGGAGGTTATGTTCTGGCAGAAGACAGCTCTAGAAGCTTCTGCTTATTACTACTCTACTACAGTTGGCACATTATTGAGTTGGAATTACATTGTTACAATGCAATCTTAACTCAAGGATGTGGCAGTTGTAGGACATTAGGAATAGGCAGATGTGTCTTGTGTCTGCTAAACTGGTCTTCAATTGGAATAACACCTTTATGGCATCGGATCTCCCAGATTAGATGGCATAGGAATCAGGTGGGACAATTGGTCTTGAACCATCAGAAGAAGAAAAAGAGTGAGGATGGAGAAGGGGCAAAGCAAGTGAAGAGCTGAGTTATACCAGCCTAGGGATACAGCCAATATGGAAGCACAAACCTCACTCAAGGCCGAGTTATTGGGAGGGGTGAGCCCATCAAGGAAATCTAGCAGGGAGGCTTTAGCTCTGCAGAGCCACATAAGTTTACACCTATACATCCAAGTTCCATTTTCAAGACTTTTTTCTTCTGCATGGACATATATGTGGATTTGAGTATGTACTTTTACTGATGTATGCATTTTTATGCCATGTTCACATTGACTATAGCATATTTGTGTCCATTTTCAAAATGGAATCTGTAATCGTTATGCACAATTACCTATACATAATTCAAGAAAGGAAAAGAAGATCATTTCTGGAACTTATGGTTTGTTTCCAAAGATAGGAAACTAAAAGGTTCATGTGGTAGAACCAACTGGAAGTGCTTGTTACAGCATATGTGGGGATAGGTGTCATATTTTCAGAATATAATCCAACACCCACAAAAACATTTTTAGCCTACAGTATTAGGAAAGGACTGTGTTTATTCTCCCCCCACACCCCAGTGTGATTATATTATGTGTAGGAACCATCCCTATTCCCCACCATGAAGTTGGATGTCTTTCAACAAGACCTCTAACCTCCAGTGTATAGTGTTACATGGAGATCTAAACAACTTTGGTCTACAATGTGAGATTTTGCTACCAGTTTAGAAATCAAATAGAACAGCTGCTTTGGTTATATGTTAGGCATCAAGGTATCAGTAATACTCCAGTTTCACAGAAAAGCCAATGTGCAGTTTTGTTCTCATCAGTCGATTGTAAATTAAAATGGACTATACTTGTTAGAAGTGGACTTCTGAGCAAGGTACTTGTGCTGTTCAAATTGGTGTTTAAAGCCTGGGAAAACAGATTGTCTGCAATGACCAGAGGATCGCTTTTTAGATCAATAATGAGATAAAGATGGTGTTTTCCCTCACTTCTGAAGTATGTAATAGATTATGTAATACTTCAATGAGGCTTTACAGGAGCAAAGCATAATCAAGGAAAGAGGAGGGATCTTGGAACAACTTGGCCATCCTGATGATAGTGCATTGTCAAATCTGGAAAGAAAATTGGATTTGCACTTGCAAATGTCAAAAGTCCTTTAAACACTTACACTCCACTACAATAATCTCAGCTGCCAAATTTCCAAATGACCGAATGCAAAATATAGATTTAAATGCCAATTTAAAGCTTGAATCCTGTACTCATTTATTTGGGAGTGAGCCCTATTGAGCTCTGTAGAACTGACTTCACAGCAGACATGTAGAAGGGTATGCTGTATGTGATGTACCTTCCTTGGCTAGCCATTAGACTGATGTACCATTAAACGTATATCACTCAAGGTCTGAAATTTCCTGTCAATTTTTTCTTAGCCCATTAGCAAAAGACTGTGTAGCCTGCTGATTTCCTAATGAATTTTGTGAAAGCATATTTTATTCACAGTGTAGAAGGCACATATAAATAAAGCTCCAACAGAGTTTATTTGGTTGATGAGAGTCCTATTACATTATGGCCAATCGAATATTGTAGATACCACAGAGACTCGTTGTGACCAATTTGCTTATCATTTTATATGCTGATTTAGATGTTAGGTCAGAATTAATTCTGGCACCTACTGAGAATCCGCCGTGTTTGCTTTTCCTTTGTGTAAATGAGGATGAGGACGAGACCCTTTTAGAGGCTACCTCCCATGTACTCTTTATCTTTGCCCATTGTACTTCACTGTTAATGAGGCTGTGCTTGGAAATCTAAGTCTGGCCATCATTGCCTTGAAAGAAAGTGAAGTTCCTGTGTTTTTGAAGAAACTCTTACTCTCCTTTTAAAAAATCATGGCACCACTAAAGATACTAATTATCAATCTGTTTCAAATCTTTTTTAATTTGAGTTCCTGAATGGCAAAACTTTTCCAATTCTTCCTGGAATAAACTAATTATTTGAGGTTTTGTTCTAATTTGATTTCAAACCTGATTTCAGGACTGTAGCTACTTTGATTGCCCTGATGGATGACTTGCAATGGGATAGTTGCCCTATTAGTGTAACCTTGTTGATTCTTCCAGACATATAAGAAGATTTGATACTATCAACTGTCATATTGTTTTTGGTTGTCTTATTGGGATTAAGAGGTTCTTCTCTGTGATTGGCCCAACTGCTCCAAAGGGAAAGGACTCAGAAAGTAGTTCTGGAACTAAAAGTGCTAGTAGAATCACAATCTGCTTCATGGTTGTTGGCATTTGAATACCAAACAACAATAATACAGGCAGGTACTATGTGAATACCACAAAGTTCTATTCATTCTCTCATGGTTTGCAAAATCTATGTGAAAATTTCAAGTAGTTATCTGAGTATTTGGGTGTGGGTGTCACTAGGGTTGTTAGAACAATTCAGTCTTTGAAATTCTCTTACAGACTGATTCCATCTCGTGGATCACTGTGCAAATATTAACCTTCTGGATCTATTTTTGACTTATCAACTTATTATGTTGTTAATCTATTGAAATTATTTTCACAGTTTTAAATTGTTTTAATCTGGTAATATTGATTTTACTTGTATGACACCTGGGGATCTCATGATCCTGAAATTAAGGCCATTTCCACATGGGGTAATAAATATGGTGCAGTGCGTCCTCCACGGAGGACGTCTGCACCTTGGAGCGGACTGGGTCCGGACTACTTACTGTAGATCCACACCTCAGTCCGCTCCGGAACGACCCCAAGTGGTCCTCCAGCGTGCTTTTGAAAGACCTGATTTTTCCAGTCTTTCAAAAGCACAGAGCGCACCACTGCGAGCCTGCTCCCTTGTGCAGATTCACAGGCTCGCACCAATGCGAGCCTGTGATCTACCGAGGGCGGGCTTTAGGCTGGCGAGCTTCAGTGGTTGGTCAAGACCCACGACCAACTGGAAGCCGCCATTTTGGATGCCGGACCAGAGCGGATCAACGATCATGCACTGCTCCAGAGCAGCCTGGACCGGATCAGGGAGCCAGAAGATCTGGTAAGTAGAGGTGCAGGGCAATTCCCTTGTCCCGTGTGGAAATGGCCTAAATTGAATATAATAGTAGAAATAGTAGTAGCAGTAGCAACAGCTCTACTACTACTACTACTAATGTTTTATCTGTCACATTTTTTACATAATTTAAGATTTGGCTCAAAAATAATCTTTTAAAAATGCTTTCTGGAATAAAATATATTTAGAAGTGTATGTTTTGTGAGAAAGGATATTAATAGGTACTTAAAATGCATTTTAATATATGTATATGTATGTGTATATATTTTATACACACACACACACATATACATTGCAAATGCATGCAGAATATGGCGTTGCAAATGAACGTATGTATAAATAATAATAACAAAGGTTCCAATGACATTAAGATCATGGATCCTACTGAGAACCAATGCTTATACAGCCTTTGTGTACAGTATAGTTGTACATTCTTCTAGCTCACACAAAAAGACATATAGGATCTCTTTTCATGAACAATTCACAGTGCTTCCTGGCTCTTGGAACGTCTCATGCCATAATGTGAAAATCTGAGTTGGGTTCCAGTTCAAGGCACCAACGCCACTCATCTACCACAAGGTCCTGCTAGATACTATATGGACTGAACACCCCCTCCTTTGATATTTATTTGATCCCATGCAACAGTGCCAACCACTGTAACATATGACATCTACCTTTAGAACAGTTTTGGGAATTTTGAAGTCCTCCAAGTGTTGTTGGACTGCATTCTCACTATTATACTTCAGTTGGCACTATATCTATATATAACAATAAATCACCATAAATAGTGTTGAATATGCAACTTAGTACATTTCTTGAAATTGCAGTCCAAAATTTTTGATTTTTTTTTTGAAATTAAAATGATGAACAACTTACTAATTACTAAATGAATTTTGCCACTAATGATGATGTAAACTTAATTACGTTCAGGGGCATTCTAATTGAATCTAAAAGAAGTAGACTTTTGTATTCATATTCTAAGCTCTGGAAAGAACTAAGAAAAATACAAACAAAAATATTCTCAAATCTTTTGTTTCTATTTGAAAACTCTGTGTCTAAAACTTCTGAGTAACACCCCTGTTTCAGAAGAGACCGGGATTGCTGGTGTTGAATTCCATTAGAAACTTTGTGAGAAACTTTGGAAGATCCAGTGACCAATTATCTGTACTGAGAACCCTTGAGGCAGCTGGCAAAACTAAAGTAAAGTAAAGTAAAGTAAAGTAAAGTAAAATTAAATAAAAAATAAAAATAATAAAATAAAATAAAATGGGGAAGGAGTCACCCAGAAATGGCTGAAGAAGTCTACTTCTTGTTTTATAAAACATGGACCATAGCGCTCTTTGTCTTTTCTTAGGCAGCCAGCATGAGATGTTGCAAAACTGCTGGAAGACCAACCACAGCTGAAGAAATAGATGGCAGTAGAAAACGGAGGAGGAAAAGGAGGAGGCACAGGCACTTTATTATAGTGTCTCCTACAGAAAGACAAAGCAAAGGAGAACATTTCCCTCCCCTAATCAAACATAAGTGTAATTAAGAACGGTGTATTTTGAGTACTGATTAATTTCAGGTAATGATTTTTCAGTACACTAGAGACACAGGGCAGTTTTTAGTATAATTAGACTTTGAATGCGTAGGTCATGATCAATAAGAGTTAAAAGACCATTTGCAAAGTCTGTATTTATGGAATTTATACAGTCAGATTTCTCCTGTTCTTTAAATATCTCAAGCTTCTAGCTTTAAATTAAAAATCATTGGAGGCTTTTCTGTTAATATCACCATACATTTACTTCTACAAAGCATTTTACAAGGCAAGAAGAAATGACTTTAATATTCCCTGTAAAGCAAAGATTGGTTGGCTTTAGTTTGGCAGGTGTCAATTTAATTAATAATCTAATGACATTCTAGATTTGCAGCAGATAGCACTTTAGTGCTTGCTATTGATTTTGTATTATTGGCCTAGATGTTGTCATCATTATTATCATGTGGTGACATTCAGGTAGGATTTGAATTAACCAGACACATATTAGTAAAGGATTTTACCTCATTAATATTGGGCGAATGGTTCCAAAGCATCTAGATGTAGCATGAATTGTTGAAGGGCCTTAATGATATGTTTCTATAAATGTTTCCATAAAAATACTTTATTTCTACATTTCTAATTCTGTATTGCCTATTTCTGCCATTTCTTTAACTTCTGGTAATTAATATGTATTAAATTTGCATTTACTTTTTTCCTTCTTCAAATGTAGCCATGACTCAAATTTCAGTCTTATTGTTGTTGTGTGCCTGTTGGGCCTTTAAATTTTTTCTGACTTATGGTGACCCTAAGGTGAACCTATTATGGGGTTTCCCAGGGCTGAGAGTGTGTGACATACCCAAGGTCACCCAGTGGGTTTCCATGACCAAGCAGGGAATAGAACCCTGGTCTCCAATGATCAAGCCACTACACCATGATGGCTCTCTTCAGCCTTAAGTAAATTTGAGAATCAATCTCAGTGAAATCAGGAGATTTGCCTTCAAGTCAAAATACATCAATATTTGACTTCTGGGTGTGAGTGATCTTTAATGCCTCACTCTCTACAGTGCTGGAAATTTGGGGACTACAGGGAAATTTCATTTGGAGATGGCATTCTTATTTGAGGAGGCAACGTCCTCATTTTGCCTTTCTGTAGTTATGTCTCTGTGTATGTGTGTAGTTAACTATTTAGTTAGAAATGTAATTAGCAAACTTCTATCTAGCATGCACAGAATCACAGAGATAGGATAGAAAGCACTGTAAAATGCTTAAATCACAATGTTTCAACAGCAATGAAAGCAGCATAACATTAATGGATATGGTTTTAAAAGGTCTTTAAGAGGCCTGGGAGAATGTAAAGGTCGGCGACTGAAACCAAAGATAACACTGTGAGTTTCAGCTCACTCCTATTAGGCAGAGTGTGGTGGCTACCTCAGACAACAGGCCATTTCCGCACTACACTCTTATAGCACGATTATTCCACTTTCAACATCTTATGGAATCCTGAGGTTTGCAGTTTCAGGAGGGGTTGGCTGGCGCCTCCCAAAACGGCTAACCCCAGGATTCCATAGGATCCTGTAAGGATCTGTAAATAACTAATACAACTGGTGGAGAGGGGTAAGTGTAGTAGAATATCAAATGTCACAACCTAAATTAAAGTGTGTGAGAAGAACTCAATGTGCAATTTGTATTTGGGGGCTCCACTCTTATGTTTGCCATGACATTTCCTTGGGTTCCTGTTGTCAAACGGGTAAGTTAAGACTGCTGCTGAATGGCCAAGTTAGGCCATTTCCAAACTACACTGTTATAGTGCTATTATTCCACTTTCAACATCCCATGGAATCCATAGGTGTGCTGTTTAGGGAGGGGCCTTTAGAATTCTCAGCCAGAGAGCTCTTGGGCCTCAGTAAACTACAAAGCCCAGAATTCCACAGGATGTTGAAAGTGGAATAATAGTACTGTAATAGTGTAGTTTGGAAATGGCCTCAGAACATACATAAATATAAGCTTATTTTTCTGTGATAATTTACAGTAGCTGTGGAGTATGGTGAGAAGAAATCTGGATCCAGACTAGGGCCGAGTAAAAAGCATTAACTTCTCTCTTTATGTGTGTACACATTCCTGATTCCATGAATGAACCTGCAAGGCTGTTCTTTAAATAAAGGAACTTCAAACTTTGGTCCTCTGGATATTTGAGACTGCAACTCCTATAATTCTTGACCACTGGCCATGCTAGGTGGGGGCTTCTGGAACCTAAAGTTCTAAATTTCTAGAAGACTAGTGTTTAAGAACCACTGCTTTACAGGACACTTCTTGCATATATGGGAAATGTGATCATGCATTTCACCTATTGGGTTAGATCTAGACTGACTATTCCATTAAAAGAGTGGGGAGATTATCTTCGCTGGCCACTATTTCCCTCTGCAGACCTCTCAGTTGCCTCTTCTTTTGCTCTGGAGTCCTCCAGTCCTCTAGGACAGCTTTCCAGGATTTGAGTATAAGCATTTTGAGCTCATCCACTTGTTAATCTCAGCTGGCAAAGATGGAATGACTGGGTCTTCTTAAGTCAATACTTATATAAATTCTATTGATTCAATGGGACCACTCTACTTGGGACTGACAATTGGGCCTGCCCTTCAATTTGTGTTTATATACTTTACATATATTTTAAAAAGCATAAAAACAAAAAGAATCTGACACTTGCAGTTTTCTCCCAGTGACAGGAAACTGAAAGGTATGTGTGTGCTGTCATTATTAGTCTCAAAGGTCATGACCTGTATAAATGAATTTTAAAAACTTGATTTTACCTCATCCTCACTTTCATATTGTTAAGGTTTTCCAGCTTTTTGCATAGAAAAATCTGCTTTCCAGTTATAATCAGGAAAAGCACACTACAACATTTTAATACATGATTGGGCACCCCAGTTACCAACTTTGGCTGCATACTTCACCAAATAAGGTCTCATTTCATCAGCTTTACTGGTTCCATTCTTCCCTAGTAGTAGTTAAGATGGCAGCTGTCACATATAGTAACACTCATGTAGCAGGTACCTTTGCAATCTGCACGTGATATGGACTCCTTTCTAATTGTTACTAGGTGCAAAGAACAATTATTAATTATGATGTAGTAAAAGCATGCACATATCTGAAACTGGATGTCTAAAAAAAATGCAAGCACACATGTATATTTACAATTGTTTCAAGCATAACACAGCCAGATGTCCTAAGTGTCACATCTGAGGATACTTTTCCTATAAACTTTGCTTCCTTTGAGTTTTCTAGATTTGACATCTCATTTTGATAATACATCTGGTTATGTCAACATATCACATTATGCAACATTAATGAATCATGATGTGCGACAGTATCTGAGCAAGACGAGTCATTCTGATGGCATGTCAAAACTGGCATATTCCAACTCCATATTCCAGGTTGCCTTAAAATGTGAATGTTGAAGTCTTTCCCCCCAAAGCAGGTTTTCTTGCCTTAGAATGTTTTTTACAGTTGTACATATGTCTAAAATAATGCAGTTTACCCTTCTGAGTAAAATATCGCTACTTCACCTTCTCTCTTTTCCCTTGCAATATCACTTTTTTTTTCTCTCTGCCATTGCAATTTGATTTGATGGAGCTGGACATGATTTAACTTAAAATAAACAAGTTGGTAAGGAAGTGGAGGACTGTGTGAAAATACCAAGATAGTTGCTTTCAAACATGGAGCATCTATACCAAAGGACTAATCAAGATAAATAAAAACTTGTTCTGAAATTTAATAGTTGCTGGTTAAAAGCAATTCATTCATTTTTCAAATCATGAAGTTAAGAGTAGATTATATTCTAATTATCACTAAATGAGAGGTATCTTCATTCCTTTTGTGAGGTAAATGTAACTGCTAATTACTGTTATAGCTGTACGGTTGTGACATCACCAAATGATGGAAAATGTGTATTTTGTGGTCCATCTGCCGCCATATAGTATTTCCTAATGTTCTGCTATGTGTTTTACCGTGGAGATTAAATAAATAAATATGATCTTAAATTCTTTTAGGTGTACTGCACTTCAGCTACAGGTTCTTCTGCTCCATTATTGCTATGCTATCAGTGCTTCCAAATGACTAACTAGTATTTTGTCTCAAAACAACAGGCAGTTTGAGGTCATTTTATGCTGAAGTATATAATGTTTCCTTCAAAGCAGACTCTTTCCTTTGACATGAATATATTCATAATCCTATGGATAAAAGTGCTGGTTTAAATATACAGAGTTGTCTGTTCCATTGACAACTTGGCTGCGGGCTCAAAAGAGAAGCAGGTATCTCAGACTAAGAGCAGTCAATCTGTCTTTAAATCTTAGGCCATTAAATTGGAACACTGCTAATTTGTGAGGCAACGGGTTAAACAGAATGTTCCTGTGGACAGAAACCAGTAAGGACACAGGCAGAAATTTATATAGAAAGTGACCTAAAGGCCACAGCTTTATTGAATCAAACTTAAAGTAGATAAACTCAGAGGGCAATAGGTCTTGGCACTGGTTGAAGGGTATGAATTGATGGCACTGCTTGGCCTATCAGTCCTTGCTTGCTTTTTGTTCAATGTTCTCTACAAAATATTCCGTGTTCTCTGGTTTTCGGTCATGAATGCCTTTCCCTCTAACTGTAGAGTCCTGAAAAATCCTACCAGTGAGGTGTCTAGTACCTGCACATCGGATTTATACCTAACTGTTATTATGAGAACAACATGACTGTTTTTGAAAAAAGAGAATGTGAAAACTAGCCAAACATACCTCCTCACCCACCCCATTACAGTCATGAAAACTGGTCAGTTCTCCCAGAAAGCTATTTAAATAAAGATGATTTGGGATGTACAGTGGTTGTTTTACTGGTAGGTCTTTGTGGAAAAGGAGTTGAACAATAACAGGCCTTCCATCTGTTTCACCTCATTATATTGATAAGTTCAAGCATTTGATTCATTCTAGACAAAATTCACCCATTGCACTACTACTATCAGCGTGTATTTCCATCAGTTTTCTTGGCCTAGAGAAGAATTGACAGTCTTAACAAATGTAGCATATCCACATTTAGTGAGATGTGTTGCAAGAATAAAGACACCTCACTTTAAGAATCCACACATCTGTGAAGCTGATGGGGCACTTTGGAAGAATCAAGTGCACACAAAATATGACACATCTTTTAAAATGTCTTCAAAGAGATAGCTGTGTTGGTCTCTTTTAGCATTTAAAAGAAAGACATAAAAGAAATCAGGGACACTTTTGAGACTTACTGGGAAGAAGGAATTCCAGTACAAGCTTCATTGGACTCAGTCTACTTCATCTTCTCTATAGTAGTGGAGTCAAACACCAGAACTTTTGATTGAAATGGACAAAGATGTTACCTGCCATCCTCCTCAAGCTTCTCTGTATCCCTCGAGATTTGTTGCAATCCTCAATATAGTTGGATGTGGGGAAATGAATGGCTGGCATCCTGTTAGTCATTTAGCATGTTGTACATTACACTTATGACCTAGTAACAGTTTCCTATTCATGACTGCTGTGTCATTGACATGGGTGTAAACACCCCTGCAACCCACTTTAAAATCCAACCAACCACACTGCAGGATGGAGTTATGTGGTGCTGCTGAATGAGGCACTGAAAGATGACACATCTAGCTCTCCCCCACTATAGAACTGCAGTGGGAGGAGAAGAAACAGGGAGCCATGCTGAGTCCTGGAACAACTCCTTGGCATGCTGCAGTCACTGACCATTTCCTCACTACACTGTTATAGTGTTATTATTCCACTTCCAGCATCCTCTGGAATCCTGGGATTTGCAATTTAGGGAGTGGCATTTAGAATTTTCAGCCAGCGAGCTCAATAAACTACAAACCCCAGAATTCCACAGGACGTTGAAAGTGGGATAATGGCACTATAGCAGTATAGTGGAGAAGTGGCCACTGGCAGGAGAGGGTTGGATGCTTCATCCTTCAATGTCCTGCTTTCCAGCATTGCAAAGTCCCTCCATGTGCCTGGCTGGGTTTGAAGGTCAGTTTGAGGGGGCAGACTGGGAAGCAGAACCAAGCCGTGGTATCATTGCTATGTGTCTGATGCAAGATCTCAGCTGAATATTTCCAACAACAATATATGGTTGTGAGCTCTCATTGTTATATCAATTATTGTAAGTATTTGGTCTTCATTCAATAAGTAAGACCATTAGCTTTGCAAAAGCTAATCTCTTGATGGAGATGAAAATTGCTAGAACTGATTTACAGGTAAATATCAGTGCTGCTGCCTGCTCACTTTAAACTCTCTTTGGAGGCCAAAATATAGCAACTATCATCATAAGCAACTACTCTTCAGAATTTAGCACCACATCGTTGCTTGTGAGTATAAAAGTTCCACAGCTCTGAAAAGTGAAAGCAAGCAAGCAAGCACTCTTAGAATCCCCAGGCAGGCAGGTCAATGTTAAAAGTAAAAAAGTAAAAGTAAGAAAATAGTGGGTGATTTGATGGCCCACATTGTCAACTTGGACACTCCGTGTATATAACAGAGCTTGCTTATGAACTCTACAAAATAAACATTTAATGAAAGAGAGCAAAATCACCAGACCTACTGTTAAACTTATTTAAATATTTGCAACATCTAGTTCGTACCATAAGATTTCAGGGAAAACCTACCAATGTAACATAATCCAAGTTTATACTCTCACTACAGAGCCAAAAGAAAAAGAGAATGAAAAGTTCTGTGTAGGAGTCCAGGAGGAAATTGATCATACACCAAAACAACACTTCTTATTGCAATAGGAATGCAAAAATAGGAAACAAAGCAGAATAAAGACTGTAGGAAACTTTGTCCTAGGGTTGAGAAATGGAAGCAGAACAGCAATTGAATTCTGTGAGGCTAGCAATCTGTTTATTACAAATAGATTCTTCAAGCAACTAATAAGGTGAATGTACACACGGACATCACCGATGGCCAATATACACCTATTGGAAGCAAAAGATAGAGAAGCTCCATTCGTTCTGCAAATACAAGACCAGGAGCAGAAGGTGGCACCGATCATGAATTATTAGCATCAAAAATCAAAGAGAAATTTAAATCAAGAGTGAGGATGCTCTATGACCAGCAAGGAAACACATTACGTGACCAAGTAGAAATAAAAAGCCAAAGGGAAACAACACACAGAACTATCAAAAAGATGTGCCAAATGAAACTGTACTGGCTAGAGGCAGGCCTACAATTGCACCGTTGTTCTTCAAAAAGTTGCATAGTTCTGAGTAAAACTGCCTAAAATGTGCAGTTTTTAAATGTTGCAGTGAGTCTTCTTTCCTTTGCAACAAAAAACAAACAAACAAACAAACGAAAAACTCCCAAACCTGGATGTTCTGAATCTATAGGAAAAAATACTGATGCTTTTTCTTTGACATCTATCAGAAAGTGGGAATATCAGGAATTTCCATCCCTAGTTCATTGTTTCCATCATCTTATTCTCTTCTTCTTGATCATGCATGTTCCACAGCTGGTTGCAGACCATCCCCGCTCTTGGTTTAAATTTCCCTTTGATTTCTCAGATCTTGTGAAAGAGGGCTTTTATTCTGTATTTGTTGTTGTTATTGTTGTTGTCGTCTTCTATTTCTCTTCAACGATTGTTATAGCAGTTCTTTTTGCTCCTGCACACAAGTTGCTGAACAATTGCAATAGAGGCCCTATTTCTGTCCCCTTTTACTTCTGTTTGTCTGTCCTGAAGTAGAGCACCAATATGGAATAGTGGTTTGAGTGTTGGAGTAGGACTCTGGAGACCAGGGATTGAATCCCTGCTTGGCCATGCAAACCCATGGGGTGACCTTGGGCAAGTCACATGCTCTCAACCTCAGAGGAAGGCAAAGGCAAACTCTTTCTGAACAAATCTTGCCAACAAAACCTGTGCTAGGGTTGCCATAAGTCAGAAATGACTTGAAGGCACACAGCAAGTGTCTCTGCTTGAAGAGTTTTGTCTGTTATCCAGTTAGTTTTGTCTTTCTTTCTGGCTGCAGATGTTGTCTTCTTTGCATCCTTTCCTGACAGTGTCCCTGGCTTCATTCCAGAGTTCTTCTGGCTCCCAGTCAATTAGGCTTAATGAACTTTATGCTACAACTTCCTCCAAGATCTGTAAAGTATTAAAGACACAGAGGCCCTGTCCTGTATTCAGACTGGCAACCTAAGCCTCAGGCCAGAACTGACCAACTGAATTGTCAGCTAGAGATGTGAAAAACCTGTCAGTCTTGCACCTACCTGCAACAGTCTGGCAATTTTCTTTTCTTTTCACAGGGAAATTTATACATAATTGTTTCTTCATTTTTTAAAAGCATTTCTATGTGTATCTGGTTAATGTGCACATGTTGTATTCGTTTTCTTGAGGTACCCATGCTTGTTCTTATTTTTGCTCATTGACTGAAGTATTTTTGTGCTCTTCTTCAGAAACATATGTACATTTTTAATTGTTAGCTTATTTTGTCTGCCCCATCCCCATCCCCATCCCCATCCCCATCCCCATCCCCATCCCCATCTTCATTGCAAGACCCAAAAGGGGGAGAATTTATAAGCCAATATGTACTCTTTGTTTTCGTCTTTATCAGGAAGTACAAAGTTGATATTTTCTATTGAAATGCTAACCTGGAGGAGTGACTTCCCATTGCTACTTTCAGCCTGAATTCCTGGCAAAGTTATTGTGAGGACAAAATTGAAGTAACCATTTTGTGGTCTGACTCCATGTAATGAAGAACAAAGTAAAATATAATATACAATAAAAATGTAAACAAGTTGAATATGAACATAATTATCTGGAAAGGATACTCATTCACTCAAATTTGATCTTAACTCTGTGCAGTGAGCATGTAGAACCTGATTTCTGGTGACCGGGTTTGCCTTCCCACCTCTCTTCACAATTTTCATCACTTTGTTCTTTTCTTCTTCTTTGTTTTGTTTTATTTGGGGGGAAAGGAGTGATGAATGGGGATGGGTAAGAGGATAAATGGTGGATGAAAGGGGAAGCTATCATTTGGAGTTCTGGTCATGAAGGACAAGATATAATAGGCATGCCCTGGGGAAAAATAGTGGGTACACTGTCCTTCAGTTGTTTACTTGCATATTTTCTGTGTCATACCTGTTTGGAAAATAACAATAACACCAAAAGAAATGCGGGGATGTCATGGGACATTGCAGAGATTTTAATTGTAAACCATTTATGTCTCTCTTTTTTCCTTCTTGGTTAAAGTCCACTCAGGCTGTTCCATATTTTTCAAGCATTTTCTTTCCTTCTCCCATATGTCAGTTTCACCTGACATAATTCAGGCTGCACTCCCTCCATGGAAATATAGCTTTTCATTCTCTCACAGCTCATTCTCAGAACTATATTTTGGTAGAAATTGCAGCGGGTAGATTTCAGAGTTAAATTTATTATCTGCATGAGAGAATCATAATAGTTCCTTATTTTAAGGTGGAAAAAACTATAAAAAGCATCTGTCCACAATGCATTGTTTCTATATAGTGGATTTATGACTCGGAAGAAAACCACTTGCACTGTACAGGAATTCTGTTGTGTGTGTTTAAAAATTTAATTCCTCTCATGTTGCTGTCTTTGTTTTTACTAAATTGTCGTGGTCGTTTTCTAACCCATCTTTCCCCATCTCTCCCTCATTCTCTTCTGCTTTTGTTCTCACGTTTCCTTTTGTATTATGTCAGAAAAGGATGAGACTCTTTTATTTAACTTTTCATTTATTTAAATAATGCTCACTCTAGTTAATAGCTTAATTTCACAATAGTGTCCTGTTTTTCTGATTCATAATTGTTGAGTTCAAATGTGTTTGTTTTAGCCATAAGCTGCAAGAAGTTTGTACAAGATTAACAATGTTTGAAAACAGGGTAGCAGTATACAATCAGTGCGGTTTGGAATAATTGGTTTAATGCAAATTTCACAAGTAATCTATTTAGTGATGGGCTGTCATAGTCTACAGATGGGACTTCTGACATTTACACTGTGATAATGAAAGGTAATGTAAGTATTTAAAATATTCTATTCCTTTTTCTAAGGTTCAAAATGGCAAACAATAAAAACCCTTCATGTTCTTATAAAAATATGCAAGACTGAGAAACAATATGCTAAGCAAAAAAAAGAAAGAAAGAAAGAAAGAAAGTAATCATAAAAGCAGCTTTAATAACATAAACGTCATTAGGTAAGTAGATTGTATGATCATTCCTATACATAACATGGTATTGTTACAGATGTTTGATTAAGAAGAGGGCTTAATGAGATGTAGAGTTGTCGCTTTTTAGATGTAAAATATACTGGCAGTCTATTAGACAAATGCAGAAAATGTACAGATTTTATGTATAACTGCCCTACCTAAACAACCATTGTACAATAATGGTATTAGATACAATGTACTAAGCTAGCTTACTTTATCTTGTATGAAGACAAAGAATTTGAGGGAAACTCTGCAACTCCAAATATTTTGAGCATGAAAAGTGCTTAAAGTTTAGCACCAGAAAAGGAAATAATTGGATGTAGGACTTCGAGTTCTTCAGACCCTGCACTGATTTGCTCTTTCGGTTTCAGTTTGTCTGACTTTGTACTATATAGGGATACATTGTGCAAGCAAAAGATTTATGGGTCTTATGAGGAACTGAAAGAAGAGAAACAGAGATTCATCTCTTGAGGGATACTAAATCTTGGAAGCTACTGAGCTGAAATACTCCTAAATTTATTAAAATGATGTGTTTCAAAGATATAACAGATTTTCATTTTACCTGCACCCCTTCAGGAATTGCTCTCTATAAATACATCAGAGGGGTTAACATTGCAGAATGGATGAGAGAGTTACTAAGATTAAATATCACTTTAGATATAAGAACTACTGTTTATAATAAATTTTGGTAGGATATAAAAACTTTAAAACTATTAGGGATGTAACTGGAATATCCTTCCTACTCCTCTGTTTGGTCATCTTCTCATTCTCTAGTATCTTGTTGTCCAGAAGAAGTGTTGGAAAATTCTGTAGGCATTTATGGGAGCTAAATGAAAAATCCTCACTTATAGAAGAGTGGGCAAATGAGACAAACTCCATTTTACTTCCACATTCATGATCCAATGTGTTAATTGAAAGGCAACTGCCTCATTACTGGTTCCCATCAGTAAAATAATAACATTTGCACAGCAGCCTAACAGTTCACCCTTACAGAGACTGCCAGATACAACAGAGGGAGTGGTTTCTCTCCATGTACAACATTGTAAAGTTGTATAAGAACAACCACTTTCTTCATGCTACTGCAGCAGCTGTCCTAATCTAATACTAATAGTTTGATACTTATACATGCTTAATGGGTGGGTTAAAAAATGAAGATAATTTTTCTCAGGCTATATGGAAGAAGCATTGAGATGCCATAAGGCTAAACTGGCTTCTAGCATTGCCTCTTATCCTAAGTATCTATTAGATGCAGCAGCCTTAGTATACCTCTATTCTCTAGTGTGTGTGTCTCTCTAAGAGTTTAAGTAAGATATAATTCATGTCATTTTGTGTTGGTCCTAGCCGCATTCTCTTCCTGTATCAGTCTGCAGCTAGTCTAAGTTAATTTGTTCTCCATTTTGTAATGCACAATTCCCTAGCTCTCTTTCTCATCCACATCCAAAGAGCATGTGTTCCAGAGCCTTTCATCATGAGACGTTATATAAACTTGAGAAATTGTAATTGTACTTAAGTTGTTTTTACAGAGATTAAGGTCTATTTGCTTACTTAATGTGTATGCAGTAGTCATATGGGGCTGGTTTTTGCTCACCTTCTGCTGCAAATACTAATTACTCTGCTTATGAGGTACATTACTTTCTCTCTGTCTCATATGCCCCAACAAGATCTTCTGTACCACTTATTGGTAACTAAGCAATTGTAATCCCTGAAAACACAAAGAGCTTTTTAATCTCCCACATCTCAGTTGTGCTCTCCCATTCAGAAGGGAAGACCCTGAAAACTAGTGATGAGTGAGCAGTAGAGATGTTTCCGCCAAACCTTCCAGTTTTCACATGAAGGAGCAGATGGTTAAAGAGCCCTTTCCTAGTTGCTAAGTTTGCCTCAAAGTAACTGAAATCTAGGTTCAGTGTTTGCCAATTCAACCCTTATATAGCTGTAACTTGACCAGCAAACATGTTATTGATTGGAACTACAGTTCCATTCAGTTTCACACTTGGGGCAAAATGCAACCAGGGAAGAGAATCTAAATGGTAGGATATTTCTGAAACAGTGAGCTATGCTTGTAGTACTATCTTTTTCTTGTTTAAAGATGGCAGAAGAGCTTATCACATGCCTACCATTTAATGTTAAAGAAGAAAATCTGTATTCTTATTCTTTCTTTTATTTATAAACAGAGAATATCCAACAATGTTTATTTTTAATTGAAATAGAGATTATTCCCTCCCCCTTAACACACAGCAAATCTATCTCTAGGAAGTTTATGTTACAATAATGTTATCTCTAAAGTGTCAGGTGACTTAAATGATTTTTTTAAAAAATAAGTTTTTTCCCCCTACAATAGTCGTATGTGACTCCCCTTCTAAATATTCTGTGCTCTGCAAAGATCCTTATACTTTATTGTAGGAGGAAAATAGCTATTTTAAAGTAAGGCTACCTCCCACTGTTTTGATTCATTCTTACACAAATAAATCATTTTCTGAGTTCTTCTGAAAATTTAGGATACAAGGGTTACCTCCCATCTGCAATGAGCTCTTTCATAAACTTGCCTTTTTATATATATATTTTTGCATATGAAAGGGTTTTACTTTCACAATGGTTACCTTTTAATACTCTTCCAGGAATTGGTTTTATTTATCCCATGGCTGCATATATAAATAAATCCTTGTACCAGCCAGTCACACACAAGATCAATCTAGGAGGAAAGTTGCCAGTTGGCTTTCCAGTATTATGTGGCTGGAATCCAACTGGCTTTTCCTTGATTATTCACACTAGAGCAGGAAACAAGCCTCTTGCTGCTAATACTTTTGCTAATTGCTAATGTTCAACACAATTCACCCACTGTCCAGCATAATCTGTAAATCCTGGGCGGGAGTATGGTGGAAGAAGGTTATAAGGACAAATTGGCATTTGACATTTGGGCTGAGTGGCTGCTGGCCAGCTGGCTGCTGGCTGGTTATTTACACTAGGTTATTAAACCATCCCACATTTCATTCAATATTTTTCATTTCTCTGGTGGAAAGTTGTATCTTTCCATCATACATACCAAAGGAGAAGGCTCCTACAGTATCAAGATATCTATCTGACGTTTCTGCCGTTATAAATGAAATACGTATACTTTTGTTGCTTTATCAGCAGAAAACAATGTCCTGTAATTAACATGTTTGGAGCTGTGTAGCTTTACCTTCTATTTTAAAGTTTTTATTCAGTCTGCAGAATAACAATGGCAGCCAATTTTGAACTCTCTTGAGGTCATTTCTTCTGACCAGGTTCTTCACTTTGGTATGCCATAATGAGCGCAAAGTCTCAAGAGCTTTGGACTGGAGGCTGTAGACTGAAAGGTATTGAAATATGTCTGCAGCCCTTAGTTCTAAGTGTTCTCACATATCAAAAACATAATATAAAAAGAGGTCAGACACTAAAGGCACTTGTGAACTATTCTGGCTCTAATGCTGATGTCAGCTGCTAGAGCTCACATAAACACATACCTCCATGAAGATATCATAGACATGGGCCATTTCTGCACTACACTGTTATACTGCTATTATTCTACTTTCAACATCCTGTGGAATTCTGGGGTTTGTAGTTTACTGAGGCCAAAGATCTCTTTCGCTGAGAATTCTAAAGGCCTCTCCCTAAACTGCAAACTCCAGGATTCCATATGATGTTGAAAGTGGAATAGTAGCACTACAACAGTGTAGTATAGAAATGGTCGTCGTTTCTCATGGTGTTTCTGCCATTTTTATAACTCTATGCACACGTATCCAAACAGAAAAGTGGATTAGCACACTGACACATAATGCACGCACACACGCGCACGCGCACACACACACACACACACACACACACACACACACGTCATATTTACTATTGTTGGTGGATGTTCCTTTTCTGCACTGGAACTCAGCTGCCTATATTGTGCACTTCCTATATGTGGGTCAATTTTATTCGGCTTCATATAGCTATGGTTATTTGTTTTGGTTATTCTCTATCCTTTTACAGTTATTTGGCTTGTTTGGTCAAGCGTTCCTCACACCTTTTCTCACAGCATTCCCTTCTTGGGCTGTCCTGGTTTTTACACTCTAACCTCTCCACTCTATAACTAATGTCCAGAGTCCTCCTTGTTTTTTGTTGCTCCTAGAATTTCCCAGATGAATTTTGGATTGTCTCCATCCTAGTTTGAGTACATTTAATATTCTGTTACCTTTTTTCAGTAACATGGGCTGTTTCTTTTTCTTTTTCTATCAACTTTTCCTATGACAATTGTGAACACATTTCCTGTAGACATTTCAGTAGCACATTCATTTGTAGTTCAATTGTTGGGGTGCGAGGAAGGGAAAAGAAGATTTTTGGTCATTTGGGAGCGAGTGAGAAAAATGGAAACATAATGGGTGGCCTACCAGGAGCACTTTCACATTTATACTACCATATTCCAGTTTAACTGTCATGGTTCCATCCTATGGAAATGTGTGACTTGTAATTGTGTCAAGTATTTAGAATTTTCAGCAAGACAGCTATAGTGCCTCACTGAATGACAAACCCCAGGATTCCATAGGATGTTGCCATAGCAGTCAAAATGGAATCATAGCCCTGTAATTGTGTGGTATGAAAGGGCTTCAAGAGTAGCCATTCCCAGATGACTTCCAGGTATGATATAAATGACTGTAAATTTCAAGGAAAAATCCATCTGAGTGCCGATTTCTGATGCAAGAGAGAGAGTGAGAGAGAGAGACAGAGGCCATTTCCACACAGGGTTTTTAAAAGAGTGCAGAGTGTTCTCCAGGGAGGACATCTGCACCTGGGAGCGGATTGGGTCGGACAGACTTAACGTAGATCTGCACCCCGGCCCGCTCTGGAATGACCCCAAGTGGTCATCCAGCGTGCTTTTGAAAAACCTGTTTCTTGAGGTTTTTCAAAAGCACAAAGCACGCCAGTGGGAGCCTGCTCCTTTATGCAGATTCGCAGGCTCGCATTGGTGTGAGCCTGCAATCTGCCGGGGGTGGGCTTTAGGCTGGTGAGTTTCAGCGGTTGGTTGAGAGCCTCAACCAACCTGAAGCCGCCATTTTCGTCCCCGGAGCAGTGAGGAGCGGCGGCCACGCACTGCTCCGGAGCAGCGTAGACCGGACCAGGGAGCCCAAAAGTCCAGTGAGTAGCATCATGGGGTGATTCCCTCGCCCCGTGCAGAAATGGCCAGAGATAAACTTTTTAGTCTTCTCCCCACCTCTTATTCAGAGTTTGCTGTGTTGAATTTTCACTCAGGACCCTCCCATTTAACCGTCAACTGCCATTTTAGGCCCAATTTTGATACTTTTCAGCACTAGGGAAATCTGACGAATGAGCAAAATAAACTGCTGCATTTCCAAAAAGAATTTTTCTGTACATAATACAGTCCATTTCACAGAAGAGGTTTTGTTTTCTTTGCAAAATTGTATGCTGCACCAACAGCCATGTTTTTGAACAAATAACATTTCCCCCCTCTCCCACTAAAAAAAGTCCAGAATGTGAAAAGTGAATTTAAAATATGCAGATACTCTCATAATTTTATTTAAGGGAGGATAAAACTTGTGCAATTGTTCATTCTGGAATGGAAGAACAAGATAAGCCAAATTTTACATCCATAGTGGAAGCACAGTGCTGGGCTAGATCTAGACAGTTGTTTGGTCTGGTTCAGACTAGCTTTTCTGAAATTCCTGGGATCAGAGATTTGTTACTCTTATGATTTGCTCAAAGGACTATAGAGATTCGTGCAAATGACAGCATCGCTATTGCTACCAATGTAGATAGCAACATCTGCATTACTGACTTTCCAAATGAAAGCACAGGATGCTTTTTTGTAAGGAAAGGTACCTGCCTTTTCAAGGATCCTTTCTGGTACTTTCAGCAGATGTCTAGATGTGGCAGTACTTGAACTGTGCATATGGTTGGCACTGTATTTTCCTCTTTGTTATTTCTAATATCCCTCCCACCCCCGAATACAATCCTTCCCTAGACAATTTTGTGAATAATGTCAAATTCAGTCTAGGAGATTCTGCTGTTGTAGGAGATTGAACTAGATCTGCTTCTTGACTTAGAAGATAGGTAACCCAGGGTTACAGTAGCCAGTAAAGCATCCTTCGCTGAGTGCCTCCATGCTTCTCTTGGTCCCATTCACTTTCATCTGGCAATTGTCAGCTGCTCCTGAGAGCACTTGGCAGCCAAGAGAGCTTTAATAAAATATATCTATGCTTACATCTCTGCACTCTGAACTCTCAAAATGCCCTTTTAAAAATAAGTCTTTTCCTCCTGCCACACTTGTGCAGAGATAGTGATGAAGAGATGCTGTATTCTTTAAGCTGCTTTGGAAAGGAAAAGGACTGTAAGTAAGAGGGCTAAGATTTTCATTCTTATTGTCTTTGTATTGCACTACTGCATGATTATTTGCATTCAGGTATGCATTAGAATTCTTTTCAACATTCATGTCTGAAGTAAACACAATGATAATACCCAGTCATGCTAATGGAAGGGGTTTCTTTGGCATGCAGAGGGATTGGTGTGCTTCAGGAACAAAACTGTAGCACTCCTGTAAACTTATTTGACTTATTTGAGTCTAATTTGCATAAAATATACATAATAGTAAACCATACTTTTAATTTTACTTTTTTTTTCATGAGCATAGAACTTACATATTCATTCCCCAGTTTTCCTTTTGTGGGGCAAGCGTGAGTAAGCAACAGAAGCTTTCATTTCTGTTTTCAACTAAGAGTGGTATCTCATGATGCTCAAACCAGGAAGTGCGCTTGATATTCATTATGGTTTCTTGAAACAATCTTACATCTTTAACCATGGTTTAATGTTGACAACTTTCAGTACAGCATAACTAACACTAATCATAGTTTGTTTGAATGTTGATATAAGAAAAATTACAGATAATTATAAAAACTTTTGTTCTACCTCTTGTGGCCATGCTGGAGGAGGAATGGCCATGCCAATTTTCTATTTTGGCATTCAGGTCCCAGAATACTATAGGAAGCATGATATCTAGAAAGGGCAGAGAAGAAACATGAGTCTGAGATTTCTGCATATAATTCTAAGGGAGAGTGAATTCAGTGGAAGTGTTTTAGAAATGTGAATTGGTGATGGATTTGTCATGACTGTTTTACATACCAATTGTCACTCTTGAGGACACAGCTGAGAAGTGAGGACCATCTTGGATATGTTTCAGTTCATATTTCAATGCTAATTTTTGTAAAATGCATGTCAGTAAACATAGAGAAATGTATCCAATCATATTGAGGATTACATTAGGGGTGTAAATGTTTGCTTAATGTTGTTCTCACATACAAAAACTTTTAAAAACTTTTTTATATGCTGACTGAAATTAGAAGAGTTTTTGTTCATTGTCAATGAGTTTTTGCATTTCATGACTTGCGTGTGAAAATTTTATTTCAGGAAAAAGATCCACAATTGTTTTGAGCAAGTGCAGTTTTCACTAGAAGTCCTGACATATGAAAATTCTCATGGTAGTTGACCATTTTTTCAAAGGAATGTCTCATTGTGTTGAGATATCCTTTCTCATCAAAGAGTTCAGAGAATGGCTTGCACAAACCAAGATTAATTGTATTCAAGCTGCATTTGGTCCTGTGCATGGAAAAATACAGGATATAAACTAGCTAACCATCTAAGATTACAGTTCTTGTTTCCATTGTCTGGAGAACAGTTTTATTCATCCAGATCAACTTTGTACTTTCTGAATCAATATAAGAAATGGAACCTAACTATACTCTGACTCCTTTTTTCAAGAATGTTGTGAAACAATTGTGTGAACAAAAAATATAGTTACAAAATGTTTTTTTTAGGTGAAAGTGTGCACTAAAATGCATATATTAAAGAAAACTATGTGGAAACACACACACACATATCTGAAGAATGTGCACACCTCATGCATATTAGTGAAGTGGTGTTCAGAAAAACTGCACAATTATCATGGAAACCATTTGCAAAAAAAATGTATTAGTCAAGTGTGAATGCAACAATTAGGAAAATTTAGTATAAAAATGGATATAAATTTTCACCGAGTCTCTTTTAAAAATGCACATCTATAAAAATTAAATTTTAAGAAATTGCTATGTGACAGGATAGAACTGATTTAAGATAACTAAAAATGAAAAACTGAAGGCCCATTTGAGCATTTGAAAAGACATTTCTTTTTATACGTGAGCAGAAATGCACCACGTAGGTCCATCTCTTGATGTCACATGTTATATAAACCTCAGTGTATTTTCACATCTGATATGAACATATAGCATGTATGTCATATACTGTATTTATAGAGCAGATGGCAGAAGGGAGGCTTTTGAACATAGTGCTGTACTGAACATAGGCCTTCCTTCTGAAGATTCTCATGCTATACAAATGAATGCTGGGGTTGGGTAGGAGCATAGGCCCTTTCCTCAGCTTACCTAGGTCCAAAGTTGTTGTAGTGTCATCCCAGCAGCAGCTTTGCTGGGATGGGAGTGCAGATGCCAATGTTCTTCTCTGCACCAGTTCACTCGCTGCAGCAGGAAGTGCAATTGCCCCCCCTTCCTGCTGCAGTGCAGCTGGGCACTTTCCCAGGCTGTGCTGGGGCAGGAAACATCTCCAGCACATTTCCAGGGCCTCTGCAGCAAAAGTATGTATGGACACATGGTGGAATGGCAACGCAATTGTGGGTCATTGACTGGGAAAGCCTGTCAATGATATACCCCATGATCACACTGCCTGGGGACAGGAGAAGGATGGGACCATGACATTATGCAAAACTGTTGTTGCAGTCCCGTCCTTCTCCCATGCCTACGGCAGGTTGGGAGGGTGGAGGGGAAAGGGCCATTGATATGATATATGACATCTGTACAGGATTGCACAGCATGGCCTAACTCCCTGTTCATCTATATAGAGGAGCCTCTTTTTATACGCCTGAACAGAGCAAGAGAGAAACTGAATTTGACACACATGTCCAACCCTGGCCTTCTTCATTTTCTCTCAGAACCTGTTCAGGTTCACATCCCAAGTTAGAAGTCCTCTCTTCAACTTTATAATTCAATCTCAGTGGTAGTAGATTCATAAGAAGGCATCTTTGTTTGTTTTGGGGAAATAGGGGGGGCAGTGACAAGACAGTACAAAGTAATTTTTTTTTTAAATTTGCACTAAGTAAAATTATGGTACTGGTTCCAGTTTTTAAAAAACTTATCCCACCATTAGTTCCTTGTGATTTAACTAGCTACCAAAGGTGATTTCCATATTGTCATTTAAATCAGGAATTGACTTGACTCATTCTTTGCCATAGATTCGCTAACATCAAAGAGACAATGCCACCTAATCTGCACTTAATGAGAGTTGTTAGAATTGATCTCAAGTGACCCCTGAATAGCAGAAAGTCGGAACTGCCCTTTTTTTTTTTTTAAGACAGCCAACGGAACAGAATGACAGCCTTCAAGGGAACAATTTCTCAGGGACTGAAAGAGTGCATTAAGAAGCATGTTTAGTGAAGGATAAAGAGGGTACCAGTGGGAGCAAAAGCACATATTACCACAACAGCCTGAAAGCTAAGAAAGCAAATGCTTTTGTTTACAAGTTTGGTAAGTGGGCTATGTAGACAGTCATTTATTCAGTCAGAGAAAGAATGGCATATTTTCCAGTTGCCTAGGCCTACTAGTCTAATTCTTCTTTCCAAGGTTTTAAATAGTGCTCCTCTTGTACCCACCATATTCACTGTCTATGTTTTGAGAAAAAACATATGGTAAGCAACATGCATATTTTAAAATTATTACTAATCCACATCTGACTGAAACAAATGAAGCTGTTGTTCTATTTCCCTTTTTTTTCTCCACCTCAAGTACTATTATAAAATGTTACATATTGGACTTATGTAGAATGTTGGTAATCGTTTGCATTTAGGAACAGGAAGATTGGTTAGCTTCACTTCCTCCCACAACTTTTTCAAGTTTTATTAACCTTGAATATGAAAATTGTTAATTTAATTAATTAATAAACTGAAATAAAATTCTCCCTTATTTGCAGTGATCCAATTTAAGAGATTCCCATTATAGAGATGACCTCTTTGTACTTGCTTTACATATAATAAATAAAGTTGAAGAGCCACTGAGGGAAAAAAAAAAGTTAAATGCTTACACAAATTTTGTACCACCACCATGGTAGAATATAAAGACATTCAAACCTAGACATTCCAGAATTAAACATTCCAAGCCCTGACTTTACATGCACAATTTTGTCAGTTTCAGTTTCTCCCCAATTCAATTTTTTTAAAAAATCTCAAGTTCTTTCCATCTAAGAATTGATTTTTTTTAAAAAAAAAAGTAGATATATTCTTATCAAGAAAGACCTGTAAAGAAAATTCCCACGCATCCCTGCTTCAAACACATGTCATATTTCAAATCCTTTAAGTTTTGAACAGTGGTAGAAATAGAATTCATAATGACTCTTACTTTTTCTTACCACCTTGCAATAGTAAAGAGAAAATACTCATTAATTTAAAAAATTCCTTTATTTTATGAGCATAACTACAGCTACTTGTTTCAAAAGTTGAACTCTGTCTGGAGCTATTAAAAGGACTGGTTTCCTCTGAAAGCGTGGAAAGGTCCAGTTCTAGGAACAGATCCAAAGTCAGTTTCTTTCTCCTTAGGTATATTAAAAGATTGGAATAGTCCCCCAAATCAAGATGTATGGTTATCAAGGCTCTTCAAGTTATTTTGGCAACTGAATAAGAAAATCCCACTGGTGATTTTTACATCTACCAGGCAATAAAAATAAAATTACTTCAGATCAAATAGCTAGGAGTTGGCAAGTCATTTCATGATGTCCTATTTCAGCTGCTGAGACAGCCATATCACTTGTTTTATGGTAAGACTATGTGTGTATGTGCCTTCAAGTCACCTGTAAACTTATGGCAATCCCATGAATTTCATTGGGTTTTCTTAGGCAAGGAATATTCAGAGATGGTTTTCCAGTTCCTTCCTCTGAAATATAGCCTACAACACCTGGCATTCATTTGCAGTCCCCCATTCAAGTATTAACCCAAACTTTCCCTGCTTAGCTTCCAAGTTCAGACAGGATTTAGTACCTTTAGGATATTTAGGCCAAGCTCTATAAAAGCACAGCTAGTCTAGGTGCTACACACATGGGTGGTGGTCTATAGAAAAAGATACTGTGTTTACAACAGTTCTCCTCCTATAAAGAATTTGTTCATTCTAAACACAGTTACTGTTTCTATTCTACTGGGTGTAAACTATAGACTTTTAAGACTTTGACATTTTGTTTTTGGAAGACTTGGCAAACTGTCCTGGGGCAATTATGGTGAAACAGTGTTCTTTAAAGTCCACAGAATTTACATAGGAGTAAACATGGATATCATCACACTGTTAGGAGCAGTGACAATAGGAACGTGTAGTCAATTGGTATGAATAGAGATTTAAATAATTATTCTGCCACATCCCACCTGCTCATCTCGAGTGGCAAACAATTAAAACAACAACAACAACAACACACACACACACACAAAGCCTACTTAAAACAAGTTTGCTTTTGTTTTTATTTTATATCTTTTTCCCCAGAGGGTTTAGCTTGTATCAGATCTATTGGCAAATAATTTCTAATGTTCTGTAGAAATGTGGAACAACTACTGAATAATCATCATTTATCCCTGAGGAAAATTTCCCTATGTTTCTGGAGATATCAAGAATCTGTGTTTTTTCCCCTCTGAGTTCCCATCACTACCACAGGCTCACAAATATTGCCTGGAGCCTGGGCTTGGAAGCCCTTGTTGTTCAAAGGCTAAAGCTCAAAGGAGAAAAAGAAAGAAAACAACAAAACCAGCATGCTCTGGGGCCTTCTAACCCCATATGGGACATGTTGCCATTGGACCTTTTGCCTCGCTTTGCCTAACTCCACAGTCCCTAGTGAGACTTGACATAGTTGTTCACCAGGGCTGGAGTTGTACTGCCATTCCCAAGAGTCACTGCTACTTGAGTGAACTCTTATTATTACACCATATGGGGAAGAAAAGCATACTTTTTTGAGCTAAAACAGAAGCGCAAGGTTAAGGTTCCTTAAGAAATTACCAAAAAGCTGGCATTATCAATGTCATAGCCTGTCACTATCGAAACATAATCACTATCATTTCCTTTTGTCTTGGCTTGTGAGCAGCTAAGGTTGCAGACGAATAAGAAAGCTCTGCAAAAATCCCTCTTTGCTGCTCACACTGCAGGAGAAGGGCTGGAAGGGCCTGTGCCACAGCCTGTAAAGAAATGTTGAGGTACATGATAACATGTTTTGTATGATACATTCTTTTTTTGGGCGGGGGGGAATAGGGATAGGATCAAGTTACACTGTGGGCCTGAGAAGATTGAGACCTACATCCAATTGTTAGTTTCAATCAGTGTAGATCTATTGAATCTAAATGGTAAATCACTTGTGTAAGTTCATTGATTCAATGGGTCTACATTATCTGCAAATAGAAACTGGATTTGGACCCTACTGGGACCCCCTTCGCCTCTAGTCACTTATTACTGCAGAATACATTTGGCATGCTCATGCATTGACAGTGGCAAACAGAGAACTTTAGCCCAGAGAATTTTGGGCCACTTCTGCACTACACTGTTATAGTGCTATTATCCCACTTTCAACATCCTGTGGAATTCCGGAGTTCGTAGTTTACTGAGGCCAAAGAGCTCTCTGGCTGAGAATTCTAAATGCCCCTCCCTAAACTGCAAATCCTAAGATTCCACAGGATGTTGAAAGTAGAATAATAGCATTTTAACAGTGTAGTGCAGAAATGGCCTTGCCTTCTGAGGTAGAGAAGAAAACTACCACTACCCACCTACCTCAAATTAAAGTACCCAACACTAGCCAAACTATTCTGGTGCAGGAGACAAAAGATCCTACATAGTGTCCCTTCTGTTACTTGACATAGAATCATAGAATCATAGAAATGTAGAGTTGGAAGAGACCACACGGGCCATCCAGTCCAACCCCCTGCCATGCAGGAATACCCTCAAAGCACTCCCGACAGATGGCCATCCAGCCTCTGCTTAAAAACCTCCAAAGAAGGAGACTCCACTACACTCCGAGGCAGCATATTCCACTGCCGGACAGCTCTGACTGTCAGGAAGTTCTTCCTGAGGTTCAGGTGGAATCTGCAGCTTGAATCCATTGCTCCTTGTCCTGGCTTTCTTGGCTGCCGCATCACACTGCTGACTCATGTTCAGTTTGTGGTCTATTAAGACTCCTAGATCGCTTTCACACATACTGCTATTCTGCCCCATCCTATATTTCTGTATTCCATTTTTTCTACCTAAGTGTAGGACCTTACACTTCTTTCTGTTGAATTTCATTTTGTTATCTTTGGCCCAGCTCTCCAACCTGTCCAGGTCATTTTGAATTTTGATCCTGTCCTCTGGCGTATTAGCAACCCCTCCCAATTTGGTGTCATCTGCAAATTTGACGAGCATGCCCTCTATTCCTTCATCCAAGTCGTTGATGAAGATATTGAACAGCACTGGGCCCAGGACAGAACCCTGTGGCACCCCGCTAGTCACTTCTCTCCAGGATGAAAAGCAGCCATTGGTGAGCACCCTTTGGGAACGGTCAGTCAACCAGTTACAGATCCACCTGAGAGTAGCCCTGTCCAGCCCACATTTTACTAGCTTCTTTGCAAGAATGTCATGGGGAACTTTGTCAAAGGCCTTACTGAAATTGAGATATGCTACATCCACAGCATTCCCTTCATCTATCAAGCTAGTAACTCTATCATAAAAAGAGATAAGATTACTCTGGCATGACTTATTTTTGAGAAATCCATGTTGACTTCTCATCATTACTGCATTGCTTTCTAAGTGGTTAGAAACTGATTGCTTAATGATCTGCTCCAGGATCTTTCCGGGTACTGACGTCAGGCTGACTGGGCGATAATTATTTGAGTCCCCTCTTTTTTTCCCTTCTTGAAGATGGGGACAACATTTGCCCTCTTCCAGTCTACTGGAACTTCTCCTGTCCTCCAAGATTTCTCAAAAATTATAGCAAGCGGTTCTGAAATGACCTCTGCCAGTTCTTTTAATATCCTAGGATGCAATTCATCTGGCCCTGGAGAATTCATCTGGCCCTAGAGATGAAAAATATAATAATAATAACTAACAATTTGCTATTCTTACATGATTCCTCTAACCTGCTCTCTGAAGCGACTGCCTATTTCATTCAATGTATCTCTGGGAGCACCTGCTCCCTTCTCCACTGCTGCCTTCTTCTCCCACCAAAGCTACATTTCTGGGTCAGGGAAGGTGGCAGGAGCAACAGCTTGCAGCATGAAGACATGTGCAGCCCAGGCAACAAGGTTGTGCTCACCTAAGTCCTGCTTCCAAGCACCCAGCAAATTATGCACATGGTCCCAACAGCCATCCCCTAAATCCAGAGGAAAATTCAGAATGATAGTACAGTATTTAAGAAGGATTCACAAGCCATCCATCCAAGACTGACAGGTACAGCAGTGGTTTATTTATTTACTTATTTATTTATATCCTGCCTTTTTCGCAAATGGGATTCACATCGCTCGGTGAATCTGTTCTGGGCTTTAGTCCAAACTTTAAAGGAGCTAGGTAGGGTCTAGCAACTTTGATCTCTCCTCCAGAGTTTGGACTAAACCTAGAGTGGATTTATCTTCCCACTGTTATGGGAGCCACCAACTGTACATGGTTGTACATCATTCAGTATCTCAGCATTGATTTATGACTTGACAACTCAACAGCAGAGTGTATGAAGTGCCTCCAGTTAAAAGCATATTTGCAATGATGGGAAATTATGTGACAGCTTTGTCTCATGTTTGATGTGTGGCATATGTACAGATAATCACTTGATGTTGCAGATAATGTGCAGCATTTTATTAAGAGATTATGTACTGATAATCACCAGATGAAGTAATGGACATCCATGGCATGAACAGTTAAATAGAACAAACATTTTTAAAGGATGCTTTGTATTCACATATTCTACTTGTTTGCAAGTCATACAAATGTTCTATTTTATCTCACTCAGGTCTCAGTACCCCCAAGGAATGTGAAGAACAGCCTTTCTGGTACCCAGGCTCTTGTTGGAAATGGCAGAAACTGTGGTCTAACACATTTTGAGAGCAGCTGGTTAAAGTTGGCTGCCTTAGGCCCTTTCCGCATGGCATTTGCCATGAAAAAGGGCGCCTGGAGTATCGTGCGATTGTGAGGAGCAATCTGCACAATGCACTCACAAGCACGCAATGCTCCAGGGGCCGGCAGGGGCCGATTGCGCACCTTGTCATTTTCGGCTTGAAGCCGAATATGGTGCACGATCACGCATTGCTCCTGGGCCCCACATGAACTTACCTGGTGTACGGAGCCTCCAGAGCCGCGCCAGTCACGCTTCCTGCCCCAGCACAGCCTGGGAAACTCCCAGGTTGCATTGTGGAAGGAAGAGGCGGGGCTCTCATGCAGGCAGCTCATGTGGAGCTGAAGCAGCAGCGACGTGAGAGCCTCTCACCGGAGGCTGCTCGTACGATCCCCGCACCCTAGCGCAGGAAAAAGGTAAGGTGCAGAAAGGGCCTTAGAAACAACTACTGATTTTTGTTTCTCCTTGATGAGAGTTTCTCCAACAACTCTGATAACAAATTACTTGAAAGTACTGAAAAGAGCATGTATCTATAATTTCTTATGTACCAGGAGATGTATTAAGTTCTGTAGCTGTAGATTAGTTGTACTTTCTCTAGCATTTAATTTTAGTACACAATTTATAAGTGAACTTAATTTTGGAAGCTTATATAACAATAATAGATCTGTTTGGCACTAGTTTTAGACGTTGAGTAACAGCACAAAAAGCTAAATTGTCAGAATTTGGAATGTGTGACATGAAAATAGGGTACTGCCTATAAGTCAGGAGGAAACCAAAAGAAATGGAGTGCTTTTGCAAGAACGAATTTAAAATATTTCATATTGTATATGCTTGTAAAATATGTCATGTGTTTATTCGGTTACCTTTTAAAATAATACACCTTGTTTGTTATTGGCTCATTTGGAAAAATGACATTTTTATTGCTATCTCTCCTTCCTTTCTTGCCCCCACCACATTAAAAACCGCCCGCATTCACTGACTGAGTCATACATTCATACCTACAACAAAGAGAATACTTTGAAAGGCAACTGATTTAAGACAGATTTTTTTTTTAATAATGTTGGGATATTTCTTAACAGCATTATTTAAAACCTTTTTAGAATCTGCTGCCCTACATCTTTCTTCCTTTTGTACCAGCAAATAATGTTAAATATTTCATAATAGATATTAAATGTTTCATATGTTTATGACATGAAATGTACATACAATATAATCATAACGCTTTGAATTCTTCTGGAGCAACCTGAAAATATACATGACGGTCATATACAGTGAGCTAGGAGCTATTTTGTAACTCAGCCTTCTTGTCCTTTACATAGAGGTCACACAGCCATCAGTGGGAAAACTGCAACTTCTCCCTCCACCCTCACCCTAAATTCTGGTGGAAATATAAGAATGTATGACTGCTTTTTTGCTGTATTTGTCACACCTTTGGCCTCTATTATTTAGGATGCAGGCCAGCACAGTGGACAGAGAGAACAGTATCAACATGCCATGATCACCATTGGCATGTACAATTCCAGATTAGTCATTAAGAGTTCAGTTTTATAGACTAGGGTGGACAACCACGAAGGAAGCAGAGCCAGTCTTCATATCCTGCCCTCAGCAGGCCACACCAGCACACCAAAGCTCCCAGACTCCATGAAAAATGTAAAATATTCCAGATGATTTTTTCATAGACACACCCTGCAGTGACTTAAAACCACTCCTCATTGCTGTGATATCTTTTAAATACCGAGAGATGCGTGAAGAGCTTAAAAGAAAAATGTTCTTCCAAACATATATGTAGTATATTTGTCTGGTCTTCTCACCACTATGTAACAACAACCATCCCTGAAACTGTAATTCATCCTAAGAGAAACTAACCTTAGGGAAGACTTCAGGCTATATAAATGAAAGAATAGCTATCATTTTTTTTAGATTGGCTTATTCATTTTTCTTTCGTTTTTCTTTACATTTTAGAGCTGAACACTGAAAAAACAAAATATACTGTGTCACAAAAGATTGATTTTGCAGATCTGCAGGTGATGCAAACCACAACCAATCTTCTGTGTTATCTTTACCTTTTGTTAATGATATACACATAGTGACATAAATATTAAATCATTAGCTGCCCAGAAGTGAGCTGGCATGTATTGAAGATATCCCAGGATGCATTTCCTATTCCAATCAACCCTAGAACTCAATGGTTTAATAAGACCATTGCTTGCACAAGACTATTGACCTCTGGAGACCTTTCAATGGATTTCTGTATGTGTACACAATCTGCCAGAGTGACAAAGATGATGCCGTTAGATGCTTTGGAACCTTAACGTGGCTTTTATTAGGATGATTCATATTTAATTGGAAGCTTCTTGCTCATTTTGTTTCTTCCTCTTCCTTCGTTAGAAGGTCTCACAAATAGTGAACTATGTTGTTATTTATAGAACTTGAATCTACTTTTATTTGAAGAAAGGTCAATGGTGTCTGTTCTGGCTCTGTGAGAAACAGGCTGTAGT
The DNA here is from genome assembly GCA_030412105.1 of Cyclura pinguis. Lineage (NCBI taxonomy): Eukaryota > Metazoa > Chordata > Lepidosauria > Squamata > Iguanidae > Cyclura > Cyclura pinguis. Next base: position 223,691,836 of record CM059602.1, read on the forward strand.
GACATGAATCCTAACCAGGGTTTGGCAGCACAACTTTCTTGTTGTTGTAGGATTTTCTTGACAAGATTTGTTCAGAGAGATTTTGCCATTCCCTTTCTCTGAGGCTGAGAGACTATGGCTTGCCCTAGTTTACCTAGCAGGCTTCCAAGGCTGAACAGTGACTTGAATCCTGGTCTTATTGATTTATAGTCAAACATTACACTACACTGGTTCTTTTGGCAGTGCAACTTCTTGAACCTAAATTGAATGCTGAACTAGCATTCACCCAGTAATGTGACAGAACATTGCCCTGTCTCTTTCCTTCATCTGCCTGTGCTACCTGGTAAGCCATTCAGAAGGTTTTCCAGGTGGGTTTTGAGAGGACACAAAGAGAGGGGAGATTGCCCCCCTAGTTCTATTGATGGAAGCAGTTCCATCAGTGGAACCAACCTAATGAACTCTAGGAATAGTCTGTAGCAGATGGACTACATCCGGTACTCCACATTTGCAGGTTTCACTTTCACGAATTTGATTATTTGTGAATTTATTCAACCCCTGCCTCACCATCTCAAGTGCTTCTTTTCTGGGGGAACCATTCCTTTCAGTGGATCCAATCAGGTCATGCAGCCCTTTAAAAACCCGCCTCTCCTCCTCCTCCTCCTCCTCTACTAGCCACTTCCTGGCCAGTTAAAGATGGCTCACAGCCCAATTTCTCAGCACCACAAACCCTTTCTGGTGTCCCAGACACTCAAGTAAGGAGGTGAGTGAGAAAGAGCAAGTAAAGGGTCACCATGCTGACCCACTCTCTTTCCTTTCCTTTCCTTTCCTTTCCTTTCCTTTCCTTTCCTTTCCTTTCCTTTCCTTTCCTTTCCTTTCCTTTCCTTTCCTTTCCTTTCCTTTCCTTTCCTTTCCTTTCCTTTCCCTGACCTGGTTTGAATCCTAGGTATCCGTTTTCTTCACATGCCTCAGCCTCCTTCCCAGAGACACATTTTGATATTTGTGATTTTTCTACTTTTACGAGAGTCCCGCACCGCTAACCCTAGCAAATGTGGAGGGCCAACTGTAATACCAAAACATCATCCAGTCAAAATGACCAAATAGCATATGAATGAGTACTACTGCATGCTGTGTAGTTAAAGGTGAGCTAATAAATGGTGGGCCCAACGGGAAATTCTAACCCTTTAAGGTTCGTGAATAGAGATTGTTAGCAGGTTGAACTCAATAGTTTATTTAATGATGCAGTGCCAGGTGAACTTTGGCTTAGAAGCCCAGAGTCCATTACAAACAAGCAATAAACCAACTTTACAATTCTTATAGCAAACATACAGTTGCAGCAACTGAGCAACAAAAGGCTATGACAATCATAAACAGCAAGCATTAGTTCCAAAGTATGTATGTCACACTTGTTCTTTGTATTTTACTCTGGTGTTCTAGCTGATATTATTTATCAGTGAATGTGCTGCAGTGTTTTAGAATGTGACTCAGAAAATTTTGTACATGTTTAATGTACTTTGAAATCACTAAGAGCTTCAACATTTTTTAATGCTTAGACAGACAGAAATGATCTTTCAGAAAAAGCATGAAAAGGAAGCTGGTTTTCAAGAAGGGACATAGATCAGGCAGCCTTCCACATGTTGTTGGATTACAACTCCCAGCAGACTAGCCATGATAGCAAATGGTGAAGAATACTGAGAAATGCAATCCAACAAATCTCTCCACTGTCCACTCTTTAGAATCAGGGAGGAAGGCTAGGAAAGGAAGCATGCTTTGGAGCTGGAGGTACAGCAAAATGTTCAATGTACAGTGTTACCTTATGCATGTGAAAGGCTCAGATTCAACTCTCCCACTGAGCCTAATTATTGAGAGTGGGTAAATTTCCAGTTAGACATGCTAAAGCTGTACAGACATGCCAGGACTGACAAACCAAGAGGCAGACTCAAGGGAGGTGTCAGAAGTCAAGAACAAAGGATGCAAAGATAGGCCAATATTAGGAAGACCATGGTGTTCATGCAAAACTTAGCTAGAACTAGAAGGATTAATGTAAAGTTTAAGATCCTTCATTAAAAAGCATACACTTGCAGTTTAATGGTTCACTATATATCAGCAGCTCCCAATCTTCTTCCATCACTCCATTCCCTTTGCATATTGGTTTCAATGCCTCTCCACATTTTCACTGTTGTGGAAAAAATGTATTGGTAGGAAGAAGTTGAAATGCTCCTTAATGTGTGGTCTGATATAGACGGACCATAGAGGTACATTAAAGATAGTAAAAAAAAAAAAAAAAAGGCAAAATGACTATACTTATTTCATAGGAATGGCACAAATATCCATGATTTCCCGTTCTCCAAGTACAAGCCATATCTTCATAGGTATGAATAAGTGTCCTAGATAGGCATCAAATTTGCATATAATCAGATCACAATGGAGGATGGGGGAAGAGGTGGTTTTATTCTGCATGCTGTTTTACCATTGAACAATTCTATGGAAACATACAGCAACAATTCAGTTCTGTAGGGGCTCTGAATGGAGAACATGATATACAACTGTGAAGACACACAAATGTCCTGTGCAATAGGGATTTGTGTTCATTTTCCCAAAAAGGAAGTTAAAAACATAAACCTACTTTTGCAGAATAGTGTTCCAAACCTAGAACACCTGTATATGGGACTGGGAGATATCAGATTTGTACACTATTGTGATTTAGGAAGGTGAACATCCATATATTCAATTTTGGAACTGTAAGCTTTGAACATTCAGGTTCATAAATCAAATAATTTTTAATAAGTAGTTTTTCATGTAGAATCTTTGCATGAAAAGGAGAAATTCTATGGATCATATTACTCTTCCCAGAAACAAACTTTAAGATTCTTTAGATGCCTCTTGTGTACAGGAGGAAAAAAATCTGCAGAAAAGACCAATTTTGAGTAGAATTTACAATCAGCCAGGATGAAACATGGAATTGTATTGAACATTATCTTCTTTCTCTGTCCCCAATCAACAAGTAAAGTACACAAATAGTGGGAATGCAAGACCAATAAATTTAAACCTTTTTCCATGGAGTCATAAATATTACAAAAATAACAACCCTGGTGGTAGGTCAGAGGAAATGAAGTGTACCTTTCTATGATGCTTTCAGTTTGTTGCATGTGATTCTACTATTCCATTATTTCTGTCACTACCTTCATACTACATGTCTGTCTGATGTTATCTCTCCAAACTTCATTGTTAGCTGTACAGAATGTATTTAGCTGTTCATACTGCTGTCTGTTTTCTAGTGCTTTGTGTTTTCTTTCAAGTGACTCTTTTCCTTTACTTGTATTAGATGGATTTGCAAGTCCTCCCTCTTTGAGCTAAGCAGGTTACTTACAACTTGCTTGAAATGCTTGATGTTGACATCTGTTCCCTTTTCCTTGTCACCTTGCTCTCAAATGTATTTGAGCAATGTTTGAGAGCGTGAATGTGTAAATAGATGTCTGTGTGGATACAATACAAAATTAGATCGCATGCTAATTTTTCAAGTGATATGCATATCATGTCTTTTCCCCCCTGCACACAATATTTTCTTTTGTACTACACTACAAACTCGTACCACAAATACATTTTAAAGGCAACATAATTGTTCAAAAATGATAATAAATATTGTGAAGCGGTGAGAAGCATGCATAAAGTATATATAAATAATTTGTATAAATTTACATTGGTAATATGGGCAGAAATAATAATAAAAAGGGATACATTATTTTCCTACTTTAATTTGACCTAGAAGTTTCTGACATTGGCTGAAAACAATGGGCATGAACCAGCAAAAGGTAATCATTTTAAAGTCCTTTGAGAATGCATGGAAGATTAAGGACTATGAAAACATCCTGGGGGTGAGGAGAATCATAGAGCCCAAAGTCATGTTTTATCAAACATTGGGGGTATGGGGCAAATTTACCATATTTTTGGTCCCCTGAACCATTTTAGGCCCAGTAGAGGCTTTTTCATAAGCAGGGAATTACTTGGAAGTTGACTTTCAGGTTACTTTCTGTTTTAAACGATGACCTAAGGGCCTCCCAAAATACGGCAAAATTGCTTCCACTTTCCCCAGACATACAGTGGGGTACATTTGAGGCTTTTTTTTTTGTTCATTTAGAAAACACACTTTTTTAAACAAAATTTGAGAAGGCTGGTGATGGAGTATGTGGTCCTCCAAGGTATCAGTGCAGTCCTCAAATCCACAGTTGCATATCCCACTCTTAGAGGGAATGCAGTGTGATTCATTGGATCATTATCTAAGAAGGCTGAATACCATCTGTCTGCTCCAACTTTCACAGTACCTCCATCTTGTCAGGATTATTGTCAGATACTACCATCCATTAAGGCCCTTTCCGCAGCTTACCTGCATCTGGCACAGTCACGCAGGGATCACACGAGCAGCCTCTTCTGCGAGACTCTCATGTCCCCGCTGCTTCTGCTCTGCAGCATGAGGGCTCCGTGTCTTCCTTCCGCAGCACAGCCAGGTATTTTCCCAGGCTGTGCAGGGGGAGGAAGTGTGAGGGCTGCAGCTCCAGAGCTCTGCATGGATGGTAAGTGCATGTGGGGCCCCAGAGGTTGCACATCATTTTTGGTCAAAAGCTGAAAATGATATATTGCGCAATCGGCGCCTGCTGGCCCTGGCAGCATCCCGTGATTGTGAGAATGTCATGTGGACCGGTCCTTGCAATCGTATGATGCTTGAGAGGTCCTTTCACATGACAAATGCCATGTGAAAAGGGCCTTAGCATGGACATTACCTTGCTCTATTCAGGTACTTCTGTTTAATTCACTGTGTAAAAGCCTGGGACTGTTGCATAGTTTCAGATATGATCAGCAAATGTATTTGAAGCATGTTTCACTTTCACTTAAGTAGGGGTGGGACTGTGTGGCCATCCACAGGTGGTTGGACTCCAAGTCCCAACTTTCCTAACCAGCAGATGATGGTAAGAAATGACAGTAATTAGGCCATTTCCGCACTACCCTGTGCTATTATTCCACTTTCAACACCCTATGGAAACCTGGGATTTGCAGTTTAGGGAGGGGCATTTAGAATTCTCAGCCAGAGAGCTCTTTGGCCTCAGTAAACTACAAACCCCAGAATTCCACAGGATTTTGGAAGTAGAATAGTAGTGCTATAACAGTGTAGTGTGGAAATGGCCTTAGAATTCAACAAGATCTGGAGGGCTGCATTATTTCCACTCCTGATTTAAATATAATATAGAATACATAAGTAGAAATAGTTCTTGTTTGACAAGAATTTATTAAGAATTGTGGATTTCTTCATTTTCAGGATAGAAAAAAAACCCTTGATAATTTTTTAAAAATAAGAGAGCCTGAAGTAGACAGGTTTCTGCATCTAAACCCAGGTCTTTGAGTACCTATTTCTTCAGAACCTGGATTCATATTCCTATATATTCAATGACTTCAGTGCTGAATTTTGGTTGCCACCTATTTTTTTCAGATAGGCTCCTCATTTGTAACAGCTACATAGTGGGAATGTGCAATATGCTCCACTTCATATCATTCTAGAAATAGCTGCATTTGTTGAATCTGGATGATTCAAATGATACGCGGAGAGAATTTTCTTTCTGTGGATTCTTTTTTAAACAAAATCTGCAATTTTCATATTTTTGAGGGAAAGAAATTATTTCATTTAAACATCAGTGAGGGAGAAAGTGAGACTGATAGATTTTCTCATCTCTATGCATTGGGAATATTAACATGATCTGTTTTCCTATTTAAAAAATATAAGTGTTTTGAATATTATTTGAAAATATAGATAGTTTGAAACTTGAACTGAGAATATTTTCCACATATTAAAACCTGATCTATTTAGACCTGTTGTTGTGACCACGTGGTCAAATGCCCAAGAGTTGCTATTATTTGCCAGTATCACAGGAAACATTACACATGATTAGCTGCAGGCCCATTACCAGATGATACTGGACTGAAGTCCTATTAAAACACACACACACACACACACATTCATCTTATAATTGTATTTTCAAGTTAATGTTTGAAGTGTCATTCTTTGTAAAATTAGCTCATCTTGTTATGATTTGGGGGCTTTGATGTGAGTGAGAGGTTTCAATTGCAATGCATAGTCACATCTGAGAGTAAACTGCATAGACAAAGAGACTTACAAGACTAGTAAATCAAATACTGCAAACTGTCTGTGTGGATTATGAAAGACTATTTGCATAACTTTGAAGTATTTATACTGATGAAATTACAATAATTAAAATCATTGCTGTGTCAATTGCTAGATGCCACAAGGCATAGCAATTACTAGCATGCAAATCAGACTTTGTGTAAGCATTTTAAAGAATAATTACCTTATTTGATTCAGATGTGCCTGAAAGGCTTGAAGAATCATTTCAGCTTTTTTTATTTCAACCCCTTTTAGGTCTTAACACAATATTGTTATTATTGTTATTGACAATAATGCTTTTGTATGTATATATACATATTCTTTCTTTGATGATTTTAAAACAGGATACTGTTAATGAAAAGATCCCACTTTAAAAATAACTACTAATAAATACAACTTGATTAACTTCATCTTCTTTATCAGTTTTATTGTTACTGACAATAATGCTTTTGTATGTACGTATACACATTCTTTCTTTGATGATTTGGTTTTTAAAACAGCATACTGTTAATGAAAAGATCTCCTTTAAAAATTGCAACATTAATACAACTTGATCAACATTATCTTCTCGGTTTTAAATTTGTATTGCGTGCAGTTTCAAACATGTCCTCAAATCATATTGGGACATACTGAAAGTTTTTAAAATTTATTTGATCTGATCTATAATCCCCAATTTGATTCAGTATGCAGCTATGCTGTGCAACCATATCCTAGACATAGGTCCTTTTTGCATGCCAATCCTGTTGCAAAATGGCCTTGGGAGCATTGCGGGGTTGCGAGGACCATTTCACATGATGTCCTCGCAATCACGTGATGCTCCCGAGGCCAGTAGGCAGCGATCGTGCATTATATCATTTTCAGCTTGTTGCTGAAAATGATGCACGATGGCACATCGCTCCCGGGCCGCACCTGCACTTACCTTGTGTGTGGAGACTCCAGATGCATGGCCATTGTGCTTTCTCCCCCAGCGCAGCCTGTGAAAATACCTGGCTGTGCTGCACTGCGGAAGGGGTGGAACCCTTACACTTCCTTCCGGCCAGCACAGAGCTGGTGTGGAGGGGAAGCAGAGGGGATGTGATTACCCCCCAGACAAGGCTTTTTGCGTGGCACCAGGTAAGGTGGGAAAAAGGCCATAGGGTTGTAAATCGTGGTGCACTGCAACTCCCAGCAGCCATAGCCAGCAAAATCAATGGTGAAAAATGCTGGGATTTGCAATCTAATAACATCTGGAGGGGAACTTGATTCTCACTCCTGACTTAAATTCAAATTGCACTGTGTTCAATGGGGCTAATTTCTAAGTAAATGAAAGCAAGATTTCAGCATTCTTTATGATCAGAATATATGCTGCCAATCAGTTTTAACATATGGTCAGTCACATAGGGACGGGGGGGATGATGGAGCCATTCTTCCTGGGTGACAATGGTTTTGGGCCATCCTGGCCCGTGGCCATGCCCCTATGCACCCTGGCCATGCCCCATGCACATTGGCCATGTCCTTGTGCCATAGCCCCTCCCCTCCCACCCCCCTCCACACACTCCAAGCTCTGGCACTGCATATAGTGACCCTATGAGTAGGAGACTTCCATGGACTGTAGTCATCAACAGCCCAGCTCAGTTCCTGCAACCCTGGACAATGGCTTTCTTTATTCAGTCATTTCACCTGTAATACTTTCTACACCTCGGAGTCTGGCCCTGAGTCTCAGGCCTGGGCCTCTCTTCTCTGGTCCTCAAGGCATGCTACCTTGAAAAGTGTGTTAGACTTAGGTCTCTTTTTCTTGAATGGTGTACTGAGTGTAACTGTGGTTGGCACTTGATGTATCATGATTAATGACATTGGCACGAGATACCACTGGTGACATCATTGAGGTCTGTCTCCTGTGACATTAAAATGGGTCATCCCTAGGTTTCAGGTTTTGAAGTTCAAATTTCATTGACCTGGCAACCTGAATCTGTTATGTGATCTCCTTCTTTTCTTCTGTCTTTCATTGTCAGCAGTGGTGGTATATTAAGATCCATGAGAAAATGTCCCGTACGTTTAATTACTCTCAATCGTTACATGCAGAGGTCCTATTTTTGAGACTCCTGTCCCTGATTGCACTCTCATGCCCTACTGATCCTACCACAAAGTATAGTATGCATGCTTTTACCACTCCTTGACCCATACATGGTATTTGTTTATCAAATTTCTTAGTACATAGAAACAACATTCTTAGTGAAACAGAGGCAAAGAAGCATCTTCTGGGGAGCAGGAAAATGCTCTGCAGGACTTGTTAGACCTAACAATGATCCCCCTGACTGTGTGCTACATTTTTTGTCATCATCATCATCATCATCAATCATCCTCATCATCATATTTCACAGTCTACCAGTCTAATCAGTGAGTTATCGTTGGATAAGGTAACACATTCCAAGCATTGTCACTTTTTTGCAATTGTGCTGTTGTGATATCATCTATGGTGACTTCTTTCAGATGTTTTGTCACTCCAATTGGAATTGCTCTGAGAGCACCTATTACTCCTAGAACCACAGTTGTCTTATTTTTCCAGAGGTCATGAATCTCAACTTATAGGTAACAATATTTTGTAATCATTTCCCTCTCTTTGTCTTTGATCCAGCTATCCCTCTCCCCAGGATTACTACATACTAATCCAATCTTTCTTTTTCTTAGCCACACTTAGCATATTATGATATTTATCATTCGTCAGTTTGAATATTAAAGCCCCCTTTATTTATTTATTTATCTATCTATCTATCCATACATCTTGGGTCCAGGCAATTTGAAAGATCACATTTCCCTTTATGACTCTAAAATCTGGAGAGGCCCTCTTCTCTGTCTCACCATGTCAAGGTCAGAGACTTGGGCAGCGAGCCAGCCCAGAGAAGGGAGTGTGAGAGCCAGCAAAGTCTAGCCAGGAGGAGACGAGCAAGCACTTTACACGAGGGAGTTCATTTACCAGAGCATCAAGCGAAAGCCGTAGTCAGAGTTCCAAAAGCCAAGAGTCCAGAGGTCAATTCAAGGTAGCAGGAACCAGGTGCTGGGAGCAAGGAACAGGCAAAAGGAGAGCTTGAAAGAAGTTTGCCACAAGCAAAGGAAAGCTTCCAGGCAGGCAGTTATATAGCCCAAGACACAGGTGTGGCTAGTCACTGCTTCTTGAACTTAATCAAGGAAGCCTCCCTTTGCTCAGCTCTCTTGAGTCTCCGCCTTGTTTGTGGGCTGATTGGCACAGGTTCCACAGCATCTTCAGAACTGGATCCCTGTTGCCCTAAAGGAGCAGGCAGAGGCATGTCCGAGCCTGCTTGGCCCATGGCAGCAGGGGGAGCTCCTGAGGTGCAGGACTCATCTCCAGCCAGAGCCACAGGGACCAACAGCTGCTGCTCATCAGCAGCAGCGCTGACAGGGGCTTCAGTTATCACACTCCACCTTCTCAAACCCACCTAATGGGAAAAAGGAGGGGATCCTTTCGGTGGCTTTCCCAGACTTTCAAACTCTCTCCTTAGGGAGGCCTTCCTTGCTCTCCTTCCAACTGGCAAGTTACAACATTCGTAGGATTGTCAAGCTATTATAAACAGCTTGAGTTGAGCTTTTAATGGTGTCTTGTGTTGCTTTATGGCTTGCAAATAGTTTTTTTTAAATGAATTTTAACATTTTTAACTTCTTACATTGTTTAGTTGTCTTTTAAATAATTTTTATATTTATATCTTCATTGAAGTTTTTGTATGGCTTTTTAAATCTGTATTGTTTTAAAATATGTTCTAAGCTACCTTGAATCCAGTTATTGGAGGAAAGAGGGATATAGATGAATAGAATATATAAAATAAATTCACACCATCATTTCTGATTACTTTTTCAAGCTTGTGTTCCAACCAGTTCTTTGTGGATGGCAAATTTTGGCATAGACTCCCATGTATCATGCTTCCACTTTATCATAGCATTTGTTACATTCAGTCTGTGTCACCTTGCTGCCAGAATTGATAAGGTCATCAACAAGTTTGTTACTTTTCTTTACGCAAATATTTACAATCAATAATTATTTTTACAGTGTTTGCCTTGATGCTGTTTGTTTGAAGCACCTATTGTTGAGTTGCAAATGTAATTCCTTCAGTTGCTTTTTTAGTGTTACATTCTCTAAGCATTTTCAGACATTTATCAGCAGCAGCAGCTGCCGCCACCGCCACCGCTGCCTCTATATATCCTGCTTTTCTCCCAAAGCTGGGATTATTTTACATATGTAGTCTACATATTTTGGGGGAAAATGTAGCCATGAAACTAAGCAACAGATAGTGTATAAAACATTATCAAACCAAAGACAAAATCAACAGCAATTGGAATAAACAAATAATTAACCATAATTAACCATAGATTAAAACCAGTTTACTTTTAATTGCAATAAGGAGAGAAGTTTTGAATGATGTGACTATATGAATGAATGAATGAACGAATATGTCCAGGCTTTTCTTCCACATGATCAGGAGCACTGCACAAATGGTATTCTCAGTTGCATGGACAATCTCATGCATCTTTATCTGAATGGGGTTATCCTAGCCTCTAGTCCTTCGAGCCAATGCACAAACCAATCCAAAAATCCACAAAGAGCTGCGATGGAGTTATGAGAGATGATTATTGGGGCAAGACTACCACATAGGACCTTGCTTAGGGATGTAAGTCTTCACTACGGTAAGTTTCTTCTCGAAGGTAGCAATGAGGAATTTCAGCAGTTTTCTTCCCACCGTGAGAAAGTCTTTGAACACCATGCAGTTTTTGAAGGCTGTTCACAATGTGGCACTTGTTCTGCACAAAATTTGCACATACTTATTTTGTGTAGAAAACAGCCTTTTCTGCACAGGAGACAGCATTTTCTGCATGGAAAATAATATTTAAACACATAAATATTAATTCCTGCATAGAAAATGCTGTTTTCTATGTTAGTCAACCGTATGTGAATTTTATCCCCAAATCCCCAATTATATAGTTTTCTGCAGAGAAAGCTGCATTTTCTGTGCTGGAATTGATATTTCTGTGTTGAAATATTATTTCCCATGCAGAAAATGCTGTTTCCTGTGAAGAAGATGCTGTTTCCTGCACAAAGGAACCATATGGGAATTTTCCACAATAAGTCCTAAACTGCAAAGATTCTCATCAGTCCTGTATTCTTTTCATCAGGGTTTCTCAACACTCAAAGAAACATGTTTTTGAATCATTCAAATACTCTTATCCCTAGCCTTGCTTCCTTGGAAGCAAGGCATAGTAAGGTCTTCACAGGGCTCCACTCAGAGAGCAAAGAGTTTCTATACTCAGAATCACATCATTCATGAACCTTACACCTGCATAGTAAGGAAAGGAATTCTATTGTGAATCCACATATTACAAGTTCAGATCTCCCATACATGATGCCTTCTTAAGAAATGTCTCTCTAATAAATCTATCTTCCACATCAAAATCATCTTACTCACATTTGTAAAAGTTAGATGTGAGAGTCACTGGCATCTTTTGAGGTCTCCATTCTAACTTGTTGCTCCACACCTAGGTTCAAGAGAGTCCTCCTGTAGCCCTGAGAAACCCCTTGTGAAATTAAGCACAATGGAATAGCAGCATGATGACATTTCTTCTTCTGTACCATTCTAGTAATTATCAGAACTTATATAAGTTACTTTTGTGAATTATAACTTCCAGAATCTCCCAGCTAGCATGGGCAGTAGTAGTAGTGTTGGAAATCTAAGATCATACAAGTTTCCCACCACTTGGAACCATGAATGTAGCTCTGTCTGTGTGTTTTCTTTTGCATTCCTTCTGTCCAATGTGTATACAGCTTATGGCAGATTACTATAGGTTGTCATAAGCACAGCAGTGTACCTTCTTGGAAAGATAATAAACTCATAATGACTTTGCAAGAGTCTGACTCTCAGAGATGCCGCCTAAATACTGTTTTCTATACAAACCACCATTTGACTGTGATCCTGTTCAACAATATGCTTTGCATAATGATTAATCTTGGCCCAGTTGATAAATGTGCCTTGAAAGTTATGTGCTCATGTATAGAGATTTATTATCTAAATATCTTTAAACTTAGCTTTGCCACAGTAAAAACCTTACAAACCTAAAGTTGAAGTTTGTTTTCAAATCAAATTAAACTTTGGCTTCTCCAGAGCCTTTGGCTTGTTCAGAATGCAGCGGCATGTCTGAGTGCTGGCTTGCTGTATTGTGATCATATTACAACCAGCCAGTTTGTGTTCTTTATGTTGGCAAACTATCAAGGGGTGGGTTGTTGGGGCTCTTAATAAAAGTTAAATAGCAGTGCTAGTAAGTTCATGTCAAGGAAGGTACTGTTGACGCTGAAAGCTCCATCCCTTCTTTCAGCCTCTGTGTGATAGGTATCTATGTTCAAAACATACCCAGTACTTAATGATCTGAAAACCACATGTAAAATGGCTCTGTATTTGGGCCTTTCTCCATTATTTAGGGTGGAAACTTTCATCCCAGCTTTCTTCACTTTAGAATACTGAGGCTTAATAAGATATTTTTGAAGCTCTGGAACAAGTTCCATCTCATTCTTTCGCTCTTTTTAAAGTTTTCTTAGCATTTTATAGAGGGTGTCTTGGTTTTAAAATGCTAACACGTTTTGTTTTATATGTATGATTTATATGTAAAAAAAAAAAAAGACTCATATGTATATAGCTTATAAGCCATTTTTTCCTGTTATTTTCTGCCAGTAGAACAAATCATTATCCAACCTAGAGACAGTTGTTCAGACCAAGACGTAATTTTCTTTGCTCTTAACTCAACTATAACGTCAGACAATAATGCTTAATTTGGGTACAATTTACCTATATTGTGAGTAAAGGAGATGGGGGAAGACATTTGTATATACATCCGTATACAATGTGTTGCCATATGTACATGTGTACTTTGCACCAGCATTGGGTAATATGATGAGTATAGATCTATGTATCTGCCATTTTTCTTGCACTAAGTGGATAAGAGTGAACAACACATGGACCATGATCCACACATGTCCCTCTACCTATTTTCCTGGCCTATGCAGACCCCCATCAACATTAAAGCCGCTGCATTTGGTGATATGTTGCTGACCTTTGTGGCAGAAGCAGTAAAATATTTTCAGGGGAAGGGAAGGTTGTAAAACAATGTGGTAGCTCGCTCCTGCCTTGTTTCCAGTTGAAAGGAGGCAATCCCCACTTCCTTGCTAATGCTAGAGATACCAAACTAAGCACAATACCACCTAGTGCTTGTTGTTGTTGTATGCCTTCAAGTCATTTCCAGCTTATGGTGACCCTAATGTGAACTTACCATGGGGTTTTCTGGGGCTGAGAGTTTATGATGCACCTAAAGTCGTCCAATTTGTTTTCATGACCAAGCGAGGAACTGAACCCTGGTCTCCTGGACCACAGTCCAGTGCTTGAACCACTACACTGGCTCTCCCGTCTACTCAAACTTCTGACAAATGCCTACTTTTCAGATGTTTCGCCACTCTGGCCACCTAAGTCTAATAACATATGCACACCATAGTTGAATTGTGTTACCCAGACTTCTGGCTTTTCAGCAATATCCATTGTTGTTTTGTTGTTTTTAAGAAATTCTCCTTACTCCAATCAAGGCTGGCCCTACTATTTGAAAGAGAAAAGCTGCTCTCTCAGTCAATACATGGTTGGGGAAAGGGGGCAGATAGCTGGTAGGGTGCTATAGACCAGATCCATGTGTGTTATATCTCCTCCCTGTTCCCCATGGACTTGCTTTGCTTTCCTCAGCATTGATGGTAGAGGTTGGCAGTTTCAATATCGCTGGCAGTATTGAAATGCTTCACATCAGGCAGTGAATTTTTTTTTGAGCCAGCCCTGCCCCACCACTGATATTAATAATAATATACTTCCTCAAACAGTTATGAAGACAGTTCAATACCTTCAGTGAAACGTTGTTGGCTTAAGATACTTTCAAAGAATTTTGTTAACATTTGGTCTAAGCATCCATAAGTTTGCTGCAGTTTGATCCCAAATTGGATAGAGATGTTTGTATGTGTAAATTATTTGTTAAGCCCAATTATTTGTTAATCCCAATAGCCTCTGTGGGGTTAACTTGGCAAAAGATTAGAAGCCTGTTTTGAGCTGAGAACACAGAGAGAAGAAACATCTCATTATGCTCAATTTTCTTGGCAAATTAATGGCTCACTCCAACAAAGAACATCCAGGATCTGGAAGCTTCTCAGAGTAAATACAATACTTAAAAGCTCTGGTTTCTGGGGAGGGAAAGCTATTCAGAGAAATACCTTATGTACATGAGCAGACTTCACGAAGGAAACTCACAAACTTCAAATGTCCTTAAAGTGCTTGTAAGATGTGAGCTGTTATTTCCTTTTTAGCTTCCCTGCAAGGAAAAATAAATGCATTACCCTTGAACATTTGTAAGCCAAACTGTGTTCTGTTGTCTTAGCAACACACAGTGATGACACCTGTTTTGTTACTTGGAAATGGAAGAAGCTGGCATTTCCAGCAAGTCTCGCCGTTAATCACTAGTTGCTGTTTTTGGAATCACAGAATGAGATGTTTCATTTCTAGAAGAACAACAGAAAAAGTTCACCATAATGGCAATCCACTGTATTTCCACATAGACACATTCGTGGCTGTCTCACCTTATTCATGAATGTGGGAGCTATCTATGCACAGTGAAGTGTAGGTTTGACTAGAAGAGCCACTCTACAGAGCAAGTAAGATATGTATTAAGTACAGTTGCTTATATTTCATCTGCAGCTAGAATGTTTCTGATATCCATGCCCCTGAAAATTCATGTAGGAGTTGAGTACCCATAATATGCATATAATCCATTTCAGTCAGCATGGAGTATGACTCTGGAGACCACATCTCGGTCATGGAAACCCACTGGGTGACCTTGGGCAAATCACATTCTCTCAGCCACAAAGAAAGGCAAAGGCAAACCCCCTCTGAACAGATTTTGTCAAGAAAATCCCATGACAGGTTCACCTTCAAGTATGTACCTTCAAGTCACCTGTCATCTTTTGGTGACCCCATGAATTCCATAGGGTTTTTTAGGCAAAGAATACTCAGATGTAGGTTTTCCAGTTCCTTCCTCTGAAATATAGCCTATAACACCTGATATTCATTGGCAACTTCCCATTGCAATACTAACCAGGGCTGACCCTGTTTAGCTTTGAAGATCAGAAAGGATCTGATACCTTTAGGATACTCGCAAATGACTTGAAGGCACACAACAGCAAAATGCATATCAAAATTCGTGCATAATGTGAAGATACATGGTGATATACAGGTGGATGCCTGCTTTACTGTGCATATCTTATTTCTGGACCAGTAAATCACTGCATCAGTAGTGGTACGAATTAGTACTGATGAAGTTATCTGGAGTTATTCATCCATAGTGGATCCATCTTTACAGTCCCTCCGTATTCACAATTGTGGCATTATTGCCATGATTGTCACACTTCTCCCAGACCTACTTTATTGGACATCAGGTGCACAGAGAGAAAGGTCTATTCTGTTGGTGGTTGAGACATCAGCGGATAATGCTTCCACTCCTCTCTTGCTAACCAGTGATGCTGCAACAATCAGGAGCAGGACCCATGTCACACTTCGTCATTGCAGCCTTGCTGGTTGGCAGGAGGAAGTGGAACCATTATCTACCTACATCCTTGTTGCCAGAAGAATGGAGACACTTCCTGGAGGTTTCAGGACGAGAGACACTACTTAGCTGCACAACTAAGGTAGTTGTGTAACCAAACAGAGCATGTAGAATGTTGGTTGATCTTTTTTAACCAGGGTTGGTCATGTAGCAATAGGCCATAACTTCTAGTTTGTTAAACCATAATGTGAATGAGCAGTCAACCGTTCCATGAATCTCAGTAATTTCTATTTCCTGTGATGAGAATAAATAAATTTGGCAAGGATATTTTACCATGATATCCAAACCAGGATTATGGTTGATTGTACTGAAACAAGCAGAGAAAATAAGACATTTTTAAACTTGTTTGTTGCTGGTTGCACTTGTTGTGTGCCTGATAGAAATAGCCAAGATTTCATTTCAGTTTGTTTTTGATATGATTTTTTTTTAAAGAAAAGAAAGCACAAATATCTTCATATGCAAGGTAGCAAGAACCTGATATTGAGCACATACAAATGTTATTTATCAATTAAAATTAATGTAATTTAAGTTACTGTATATCCCACCTTCTTCCTGACATAGGCAGCTTACAATAAGGTTAAAATAAAATAGAGATAAAAATCTGATGAACCAAAGGTTTTAAAAATTAAATGAACTATTCTATTTACCAATTTTTAATGATATAAAAAGATTTGAAAACACGATTAGGATAAAAGTATAGCACACACTCAAATCCCATTAAAAGATAATTTTTCCAAACGAGTTAATCACCAAATGCTTTATCAATAAAAAAAGAGTGAGAGAAGAAGAGGAGAGAAGAGACAGAGGCAACTTATCTTCTCATGGAAGAAATTTTATAACCTAAAACAGCCATCAACAAGGTTCTTTCATGTAATCTTACCAGATAGGCTGCACCAATTAGAGGACAGAGAAAAAGTTTTCTCTGAGGCCATTTCCGCACTACGCTGTTATAGTGCCATTATTCCACTTTCAACATCCTGTGGAATTCTGGGGTTTGTAGTTTACTGAGGCCAAAGAGCTCTCTAGTTGAGAATTCTAAATGTCCCTCTCTAATCTGCAAACTCCAGGATTCCATAGGATGTTGAAAGTGGAATAATAGCACTATAACTGTCATGAACTAAATTCACATACACAAATAAAACAGTGCTTAAACACTATTTATTAGGAGTGTGATACATCGTACAGGACTTCAGTGATTGAACTGGAGACAATTAGCAAGATTCAAACATAAAATACAAAGAGTAAATCTTCCCGCCCGCAAGAGACCTTGAAGTCTTGGTGCAGCCTGGCTATGCTTATCAGTGCATTCCTAGCTTTTGTTTATCTAACAGTCTCTGGTTCTCATACCTTGTTACAAGCAAGCTGCTACTTAACTCCTACTACATATCCCATTACTAAAATATGGAGGGCTACCCGACATCCTGCCCGTCCCAACAACAACAACAACAACAACAAGTGAAACAGCAATTAGGAATTTGAATCAGTATAGCAAACAATGAATAGGGAAAAGGGGGAAGGTTGAGTAATTTGGGAGAGAAAGGGAAAGGGGGAGACAATAACTGAAATGGACTTATGAAAAGCATTAGCTAAACAGGGAGCAGTGAAAATGTTGATGAAGGAACAGTGGCGTGTGTAGTTGGGTCACTTTCCGAAGAAGAATTTGAAGGAGCTGGTTTCAGTAAGCTGGAATGAAAAACAGGGTGAACAAGTTTGTAAGTGTCAGGTAAAGAAAGTTCAAAGGTGACATCATTAATGGCCCGTTTGACTGGGAAACGACCAAGGTATTTGGGAGAGAGTTTTTTGGAGGGGCCATCAGTGGCAATGTTCTTGGAGGAGAGGTAGACTAGATCTCCAGGCTTGTAAGTAGGATTGGGGCAGCGTTTTTTGTCTGCAAAGCATTTGTGAGAAGCTTTGGAAGACTCAAGAGCAGAGCACACAGAAGTCCAAGTAGATGATAGTTTTTAAATCCAAGATGCAAGAGAGGGAGGTTGAGTTGTAGAGGTGGCGTCTGGGGGTGCTGGAAACAGCTTCGGGTCGGTGCCGAAGACAACCTCAAATGGAGTTTTGCCAGTGGAGGAGTGTAGAGCTGAATTGTAAGCAAATTTGGCAAAAGGCAGAAGGGAGATCCAGTTGCTTTGGTTGGAATTGACGAAGCAGCGCAGGGATCGTTCAAGGGTTTGATTTATGCACTCAGTTTGTCTATCAGTTTGGGGATGATAGAAGCTGATGAGTTTTTGAGAAATGCCGAGGGATTTAAGGAGTGAAGTCCAGAATTTAGAGGTGAATATGAGTTCTCTATCTGAGATGATTGTAGAAGGGAGTCCATGTAGTTTCCAAACATTATTGATTAAAAGATCAGCTAGTTTCTCAGCAGTGAGTACTTTTTTAAGGGGAATGAAGTGAGATTGTTTGGAGAAATGGTCAGTGATGACCCAAATGGTATGGAAACCATGCGAGTTGGGTAAACCAACAATTAACTCCCATGAAATAGTATCCCAAGGCGAGGAGGGAGCAAGAAGCAGTTGGAGAAGTCCATGTGGTTTAGATGTAGATGATTTGCAGGTGTTGCAAACGGGACAGTTTTTTATGTATTCTTGGACATGTTTGGTGAGACCTGGCCAGTAGAAAAGCTTCCTGATTAAATGTAGAGTTTTAAGGAAACCAAAATATCCAGTGGGTTTGAAGTCATGATATCTTTTCAAAGTTTCAGGTTGGAAAGCTAGGGCAATGTAAATCTTAATTCCGATGAAAGCCAAGTCATTGAACGAGGCAACTGAGTTTTTGTGTGTTTGTAGCCAGGTGTCTGTTGAGTAGGCAGATTTTAGAGAAAGCTGGAAAGCAGAGTCAAGTAGCATTGAAGCTGATGCACAGGCTCGTTGTTGCGCTCGTGTAGTAACTTGTAATCCAAAAGTGTCTGGAGAAAAAAGACTATTTTCTTTGGTAGGAGTAGAGAAGGAGGGCAGTTCATGGCAAGGCAGTCTGGAGAGTGGATCTGCCAGAGTGTTTGTTTTTCTAGGTTTGAAAACAATTTTGAAAACAAAGCGTTGGAAAAATTCAGCCCAGCAGGCTTGTTTAGGGGTCAGCTTCTTGGCGGTTTTTAGTGTTTCAAGATTATGATGGTCTGTCCATACTTAAAAAGGAATTCTAGCATCTTCAAGGAAGTGGCGCCATGTGGAGAGTGTGACATGGATGGCCATGGCTTCTTTTTCCCAGATTGGCCAGTTGCGTTGCAGGGTAGAGAATTTTTTGGAGATGAAGGCACATGGTTTGAGGTGGCCATCTGTGTCCTGTTGTAAGAGAACGGCTCCCATGGCATCAGTTTGAACTATAAATTCCTTGTTAGTGTCGGGGAATAAGAATAGTGGTTTGGAGGTAAAATTTTCTTGAGGGCATCAAATGCTTTTTAGCATTTTTTAGTCCAGAGGATGTGGTTGCATCGGTTAGTCTGGCTGCTGGGTGCTTTCTTTAACGAGTTGGTGAGAGGGAGCGCAATTTTGGCAAAGCCTTCTATGAAGTTATGGTAAAAGTTTGCAAAACCAAGGAATTGTTGTAGTTGCTTTCTAGTTCTAGGGGAAGGCCAGTGCAAAATTGTAGGGGTCCATGTTTAGGGTATTATTATAAACTTGATACCCTAAATAGTCAAAAGTTTGAGCATGGAACTCGCATTTTGAAAGTTTAACAACAAGTTCATTGTATATGAGTCTTTGTAATACAGTGCATACAAGTTTGGTTTGTTGTTCAAAGTCCTCTGAGTAGATCAAAATGTCATCTAGTTAAACAACAACACCTTCATAAAGGAGGTCTTGTAACACAGAGTTGAGGAACATTTGGAATGCGGCAGGACTAGCTTGTAATCCAAAAGGGAGAACAGTTCATTGGCAGTTACCCAGGGGGGTTGAGAAGGTGGTCAACCGTTCACTTTCAGGGTCCGTGCGTATTCTGTGGAAAGCTTCTTTGAGGTCCAATTTGGTAAAATATTTGCCTTTAACCAATTGGTTTAGGATATCCGTAGTCAAAGGAATCGGGTATGCATTAGGCAATACTGCCTGATTAATTAAATTATAGTTCACAATGAGCTTTGGCTCTCCTCCATCTTTTTTCTTATGGAAAAATATGGGACTGACTGTGGGAGCTGATGAGGGCTTAATGAATCCGCGTTGCAGGTTTTTGTTCAGGAATCTTTTTAGAGCCTCTGGTTCTTGGTTGTTCATAGAGTATATTTTGGGTTTGGGAATTTTCGCTTCATCTATCAATCCCAGTTTGCAATCAAAGTCTCCGTGTGGGGGCAATTTGTCCGCTTCATGGTCTTCAAAAGCTTTCTGCAGATCTTGGTACTCTAGTGGGATTTTCTGCAGTTCCTCAGGACTCAAATTAAGTGCTGTGTTGGGAGATTTTATTTCGGGCACTAGATTGACATCATGAGTATGCTTGAGTAATCCTTGGGTCCAGTCAATTTGAGGATTGTGCCTTTTCAGCCAGTCATACCCAAGAACTACTTGCAACCCAATTTTGGTGGGCACTAGGAAACGTAATCACCCCTGTACTTTCCCCACTTGAACAGGTATGGGTTTGGTTCTTTCCTGTACAGGGCCCCCTGCCATGGGTGAGCCATCCATTTGAGATAAATTGATGGCCTTTTTTAGGGGTTCAAACTTTACTGTAAGTTCTTTGGCCACTGTGGGATTCAGTAAACTAGTGGTGCAGCCTGACTCAACTAAGGTCCTGTACATTTGTAATTTCCCATGATTTCCTTGTAAAGTTACTGTAACATATACATGACGAGTTTTAGTTGTACTTACATTCACGGACTGGTCAGGATCCCACTCATCACTGTCCGAGCTGGAGGCGGTCAGCAGGCTGTCCTCGCCATTGCAAGCTCCAGCAGAGGTTCCGCTGGCAGGACATTTGGTTGGAGGTTTCAGAGTATCAGCTTTGTGGGATGCACACTGGGTGGTGGGGGTGCCTGACTTCTCTTCAGCAGGTTTCTTAGATCCCTGTCATTCACTAGCGATGTGGCCTTTTTTTCCACGTTGGAAACAGGTACCTTCTCGGAGTCGTTTTTTCTTTTCTTTGCTGCTTAGGAAAGCGGTTTTTTGGGGTGCTGGGGTTCAGTAACTGCTTTCTTGGGCTTGTCTCTGCTGGGTGAGCTGGACACTTTCCATGATGCTTTCCACTTCTCCGGCTAGTTTCATCCATCCCAAGAGACTGGCAGGATCTCCTTGTGTCAGGCAGCGATCTAGTATGGTGGAGCTTAATCCATCTCGGAAAAATTGCTTGAGGATGTCATCTTTCCATTCCGGTACTTTAGTGGCTAAGTTTCTGAATTCACGGGTGTATTCCCCAATGGTCCCTTTTCCTTGGCGTAGTTTTCTGAGTTGGTATCTGGCTTGTTCTTGGAAGAAAGGATCTTCAAACCTTTCTCTGAGGTGATGCATGAACAGCTGCAGATTGGCTGTCTCTTCAGCTCGTGAGTCGAACAGGCTGGCAACCCACTCCGCTGCTTCTCCTTTGAGGTGCTGGCTCAGGTATCTGACTTTGGCGGCATCATCTGGGAAACTGTTCCCGTAGTCAACCATATAATTAGAGGCCATGTTGAGGAAGTATGTTAGGGTGGTGCCATCACCATCATAAGTGGTATTCAATTCCCGAAAAGGTCTTGGGCCCACTTGTAGGGCTGGTATCCTGGGAGGTGTGGGTGCCGCAGCTGCTGGAACAGCTGCTGCTGGAATCTGGGGTGGTGCACGCCCAACCTGAGGCACCAGAAGTCTCCAGTCATGTAGCTGAGCTCTCAGTTTAGAAATTTCTTCTCGTTGTTTTTCCACTTCTTCTTCCCTGGCTAGAAGTTGTTCCATCAAGTTGTCCCATCTTGTAGCCCGGTGATGTTGGCGCAGAGCAGTTTCTGGTCTTTCCCCCCAGCCCCAGGTTTGGTTGGGGTGGCTGAAAGAAGTGAGAGCCGTGTCTTGGGTTTCATATCAGGAGGCCGGCTGGGGTCCGTCTCATCTCTTTTAGCAATTCCATCGTCTGGAGCTTTGACAACTCCACTGGATGCTCTTTATTCTTCAGGCTCTTCTTCAATTTTTTTGATACATATTGCAATATTTTTACAAGGAGTTCACTCACTCTGTCATGAACTGAATTCACACACACAAATAGAACAGTGCTTAAATACTATTTATTAGAAGCATGATACATCGTACAGGACTTCAATGAGTGAAGTGGAGGCAATTAGCAAGATTCAAAAATCAAATTTGCAGATGACACCAAATTGGGAGGGGTTGCTAATACGCCAGAGGACAGGATCAAAATTCAAAATGACCTGGATAGATTGGAGAGCTGGGCCAAGGCTAACAAAATGAAATTCAACAGAGAGAAGTGTAAGGGCCTACACTTAGGTAGAAAAAATGGAATGCAGAAATATAGGATGAGGGACACATGGCTGGATGGCAGTACGTGTGAAAGGGATCTAGGAGTCTTAATAGACCACAAGCTGAACATGAGTCAGCAGTGTGATGCAGCAGCCAAGAAAGCCAATGCAATTCTCGGCTGCATCAATAGGAGTATGGTGTCTAGATCGAGGGAGGTACTGGTACCACTCTACTCTGCTTCGGTTAGACCTCATCTTGAATAGTGTGTCCAGTTCTGGGCACCCCAATTCAAGAAGGACATGGTCAAGCTGGAGCAGGTCCAGAGGAGGGTGACCAAAATGGTGAAGGGCCTGGAAGCCAAGCCCTATGAGGATAGACTTAGAGAGCTGGGTATTTTCAGTCTGCAGAAGAGAAGGTTAAGAGGGGACATGACAGCTCTGTTTAAATATTTGAAGGGATGCCATGTAGAGGAGGGAGAGGGCTTGTTTTTTGCCGCTCCAGAGACCAGGACAAGGAGCAATGGATTCAAGCTGCAGGAAAGGAGATTCCACCTGAACCTCAGGAAGAATTTCCTGACAGTCAGAGCTGTCTGGCAGTGGAATATGCCGCCTCGGAGTGTAGTGGAGTCTCCTTCTTTGGAGGTTTTTAAGCAGAGGCTGGATGGCCATCTGTCGGGAGTGCTTTGAGGGTATTCCTGCAAGGTAGGGGGTTGGACTGGATGGCCCGTGTGGTCTCTTCCAACTCTACATTTCTATGATTCTATGAAAACATAAAATACAAAGAGTACATCTTCCTGCGCACAAGAGACCTTGAAGTCTTAGTGCAGCCTGGCTGTGCTTATCAGTGCATTCCTAGCTTTTGTTTATCTAGCTGTCTCTGGTTCTTATACCTTGTTACAAGCAAGCTGCTACTTAACTCCTACTATATATCCCATTACTAAAATATGGAGGGCTACCCGACAATAACAGTGTAATGCAGAAATGGCCTGAGAATCTTAACATTTGGTTAGTCTTGTACATAGATATGGAGGTCCATTCCCACAACACAGCTATAGTGCTATTACTGCCCTTTAAATGCCATGGTTCTGTCTTGTGGGGTCTTGGTGTTTGTAGTTTGTGAAGCATTAGAGTTCTCTGGTTGAGAATTCTAAATGCTCCTCCCTAAACTGCCAATCCCAGGATTCCACAGGATGGAACCATGGCAAATTGTGTAGTGTGAATGGACCCAAGGACTGGGAACCTAACACAATCACACATCTAGACAGATAACTCTTGAGTGCTTTGTTCTTAAAAACCTGGATTTGAACACTATGAACTTTGAACACAACAAATACTAGAATATACACTATGGCCCTTTTTGCATGGCATTTGTCATGCGAGAGGGTCTCCGGAGCATCACACGATTGCAAGGAAGGTTCCACATGACGTCCTCGCAATCGCGTGATGCTGCCGGGCCCAGCAGCTGCCAATCGTGCAATATATTATTTTTGGCTTCTTGCTGAAAATGATGTGCAATCGTGCGTCACTCCGGGGCCCCACACGCACTTACCTTGAGTGTGGAGCCTCTGGAGATGTGGCCCTTTGCTCATCCTCCCCCAGCACAGCCTGGGAAAGTACCTGGCTGCTCTGTGGAAGGAAGAGTCAGAGCCCTCATCCTGCCTGCCAGCCAGCAGGAGCTGCTGCGGAGACAGAGCAGAGGGGACACGAGTGTCTCTCGCAAGAGGCCGCTTGCATGATCCCCACACGCCCATGCCAGAATCAAGTAACCTGTGGAAAGGGCCTCTATCTTCAATCATATTAATCTTTAATAGTTACCTATTTTAAATGTATAGTCCTCCTTGTACTGGGAACAGCTGTATCAGGCAGATGGGAGAAGTTTGGGTGTTTTGTTTTGTTTTTTGTATTTGATATGAATTTATAAAAATTCACAATTTTTTTCACAGTCAGGATGGAGACTTTAAAAAATGTGAATGTACAGGAAGCCAAAAGTGACACAATTACAACAAATTTGTACTGTGATTTAATGAACCAAAATGTTTGCTGATTATATTCCCCCTAATACAGATATAGTAAACTGTTTTAGTAAAGCCTGAATATTTTTATTGCCTCAAGGTGGGCTAGACTAAAGTGGCAAGTCAGAAGTTATGCCTTCAAGAGGCTGTAGCATTGTCATTTAGCAAATGGTAACTTCTGCTAAAAATTCTCCACCTACCTTGTCTGACGAAGTTACTTACAAGACGCTCACTGACTTAAACTAGAGAGAATATAAGGACAAACCAAGGCATGTCTCTCTTAGATGTTTAGGCCCTTGTGAAAGAGCCAGTGGGGCTTTATCCTCCTCCCACTTCTGAAGAGATATTTTTTCCAGTATTCTCTGGAGTCTAAAGGAGATTGAACGATAAAAGGGGAATTCATATACGAATGCTATAGTCTGTAACACTTTGCTTAAAAGAAGGTGACATGGCTAGTTGTTAACATGGATTACTGGCTCACATTCCTGACCTTTTTAAATAAAGAAAATATACACTATGAGTTCCAACAAGATCAGGGTGAAAACGATAAAGATCACTATAGTGTGTGTGTGTGTGTGTGAGAGAGAGAGAGAGAGAGAGTTTTATTGCATTTAAATGAAAGAGGAGAAAATGTTCCAACCCCCCAGCTGTTTCAACCACTGATTCCTAAAAGTTCTTGTGGTTTGCAGAGTTCATTATTGCACTTGGCCCCTTGTAAAATTGGCTCTGCTTCCTTCTGGTAGAGTGTGTGTGTGTGTGTGTGTGTGTGTGTGTATACACACACACACAGTAGTTAGACAGTAGAATGTACATTAAGAATTGTGAGTGTTGGCTGACCTCTTTTTAAAATACTTGGAATAGAAGGATTTTCACCTCCTAATTAAAATTGATTCTCAATTATGTTTGCTTTGCATTCTTCCTGGATGGTTGTATTTTTCTTTTGTTTTTGTTATTTCAAGATCAATATCATGGGTTGCTTTTGAAGATAGACATGGAAAGGAGAAGGGTGAGACAAACTCAATATTTTATAATGTGGCTAGAAACACCTTTATAAAACTGTATTTCAGATGAGGAAAAATGGAACATTGGCATCAAATACATAGCATATGGCAACATTTGCTCATTTAGGAGACCTACAGCACAGAAAAGAGTCCTGTGGTGGCCACTTATTCTGGAAATGGGAAAAAAATAGATTTGAATTTACAATGCTGTTATGGCTCATAAAATTAAGCAAAGATTTCCTACACAAATCTTCCTGCTCATGTACAAAATCTGATCTGAGCTGCTTGTTTTGGCTCTTTAAGAAGAAATTCTTGCCATTCTTACAGAATTGACAAAGGAGAGGTAACACCACCAGTTTTCTGCACATGCTTTGCAAGGTAGCTGATCTGAAGTGAGGAGTTTTCAAAATAAGTACAGATGATTGAGAAAAGATGCAGTGGATCCATATGTAGCACTTCATCCTTGGAAAGAAATAACTAACTAACCTAATAGAAATAATGTTTGTGCAGAAGTCTACAAAGCAACAAACTGGCCACTTGATTTTTAGAATGTCGACTAACTGTATGCAGCGTCATGCAAAATATCACATTATACTTTTAGCAGGAGAACCTGAGCAAGGAGTAGAGTTCAGTTCATAGTACAGTGGAGTGTTATGAGCTTTCCCAATACAGGATTTCGTGGCTGACTTAGCACTAGGCCAAAAGTTCTCAATTGAGAGATTTCAGATGAAATTAACAGGAGATTTAAGGAGTTATCCGAAATTTTAACCCCCTCTCTTTCCATCATTTTTTACTAGCAATCATTTTCTAATAAAACTGCACTTTTCTTGGTCTTGGTTTTTTAGGCAGCATTTTTTAATTACCTGTCAGGCTAAATGTTCACTAGAGTTTTGAACAACACAGTGGAGGGATCTCCTGATTAAACACGAGAGCGTCCTCAATTGGCTTCATGCTGCTTTTGCTTCACCAGTCTACCAAATTTTCCTCTTCCCATTTGTTCACTATGAAATTGATGATAACGTTTAGGGGTCATTTTATAATGCCCATTGTTTGAATGTTCTGCACTGTGTTAGGCAATTGGCATAGGGTCAAAAAACTGTAATAGATCCATTCTATTTTCCCTGCTCCTGTCCCTATGCTTCTGGTGAAACTGATATATGGATTTCCATCTACCACTGTGAAAACATGTCTAATTCTGACATTTCAATGCCTGCATACAGCATATTAGAGTTCGGGAAAGACCTACACTTCCCAGAATCAGAGACAGTACATTTGTACCCTTGTAGCACTCTGTAGATTACACCCTGATATGGCTTTGTATCTTCACCTTAGGCCACAGCATCGGTACTGATTTATCCTTTGTTTCAGTGCTATTTCTGCTAAAGAAATTTCTAGCACTTCTGCTATACCAGTACAGGACTGTGATATTTGAAAGGAGTCCCTAGCTCCTTGGTTAAGGAATTGTTTTCTTAACATAAATTAAAAAATCCTAGCGTGTCCAAGAAATTTGTCCCTATTACTGCATTTTTATCTTGCTGTCCAGTCTAGTCAAACTATGCAAACAAATCTGTTTCGCCCAATGAAGATTGTTATTGTTGATTATGTGAGCAACTATTATGTCTACACTGATCCAAATTAGGGGATTCTGAATTTTCTATCACAGAAATGGAAGCTCCCTGCCTAGGGGATAATCTCTATTGTTGTTGGGATCTGAGAGAGGTTCCATTAACACTTGATAATGCAACAGGAACCCATTTCTTTGTGGCTGTTTTACTCACTGTTGATTAAACGTCTGGAAAGCCAAGACCTATGGACTTAAAAGGCTAATCTTCCTAAGTAAAATAAAAAAAATGGTGTTTGCACTATTTATTTATTTTTATTTTAATGGTTTGGGAGGCTAAGGATTTTAAAGCCATTTTCAGATTTAGTACAATTTACAATTACAGTTGAATATAATTTGTTGTCAATCTGATTAAGTAGTATACCTTTCAAGCTGCACCTCAGCGATTGTACAGATTAGAGAACTTTCTAATGTGAACAAAAACATGATGATGATTATGATGCTGCTTGGATGGAAACATTTTAACATATTATCTGCCAGAAATATTCTTTCAGGATAAACTCTTGCTGCACATTCCTGGTATTTCAGCTTTTCAATTTTGTGTGAAAAAGACATGAACATCTACGGATCTTTACTCACTCATTATGGTAACACAGAAAACATTTATTCTGAGAGGATTTAGATATAATGTAGAGAGGCAATCCCTTTTAAAAAAAATTGGTAAGAGCAATAAGAAATGGTATTTGTCACCACCACATACATACTGCACATTGTGGGCCTTGCTGACAGCATCTTGGCTTAGCTTCCTTTGTAAACAGTAAAATATAAGTAATTTTCTTTTCACCTAAGTGTTTTTCTTCTGTTTGGTTGCAATTATGTCTCTACTTACTCCAAAACAAGTAGTTTTCTTGATAAATAGCATTTGGTCATGTCTTAGAAAAGTCCATACTGGATTGTTATAACTTGTTCTGTGTGGACCTGCCCATGTTTGCAAAGCATCCAGAAGCTTATTGTTTAATGCCCTAATGCAATAGCGGGCCCTGTCCAAGCAGGACCTCTTCAAAAGCATTGTTCCCTCACAGCTTTCCGCCAGTCCTTGGCCTTTCTCCCTCTAAGGAATAGAACCCTTCTATTGGGACTCCAAAATTTCCAGGCCTTTTCACAACAACACTCTCTTGCATCATTCTGTCACAATCCTGGCAGTGTCTCTGCAGGATGGAAATGTATCCCCAGTGCTCCTCTCTGCACACGAAGGGAGCACGAGGGACACGCTCTATCCCTCCAGACTGCAGCTAGCCTTCTTTCCATGCTGCAGTAGGAGAGGAAGCATGTGATCACGCTTCCAGCCCTTCTGAATGGCTGGTTGCACCAGAAGGTTTGTGCAATCTGGAATCATTAACGAAGTTTCCACATCAATGAAATAGCCCACAATCACACTGGCTGGTGATGTGAGAAGGGCAAGACCCTGACAATGTCACGTGGAAGCATCGTAGGGGTCCCACTCCTCTCATGTCCCATGCCAGGACACTGTCATCATGCAGAAAGGGCCCCAGGCTCTTACATGCAGCTCTCCTCAGTGGCTGACCAAGCCTATTACCTCCATGTTTGCCAGGTACAGTGATGAACCAATCTAAATGAACCAAACTAAATTCTCAGTGTTCTGTACTATACAGTTCAATAGCTATGACTATGCTTAGCAGGAATGGTTTTGTGCACCTGTTTACCTCTCAAAATAAGCGGAGGTTGCCACTTCCTTTTAGTGCCGCAAGTATGACTGAATGCAAAGAGATCAAAAGCTAGATCTAAATACTCAAAATGGTCGTCCTGGATGGCTGGATGTGCCAATGTCATTTTCTCCAATTTTTTTTAAATTAAAAAACTTACTCTGCTCCAAGTAAGACTAAATATAGATTTGACACAATAAGAATAAATCATCCTTAATGATTCACTAATAAAAAATAAATTTCTTCATCTTCATGATACCAAAAATCTGTTAAATAAAACAGCTACCTTATTCTTCTTACTGGTAAAATCATGCCAGCTTGTGCAAATTGTTGAGAATCATTGTTGGGAATCATCTGGCTATGATATTTTGCCTACCATACACTTCTGCTAAAACAGACACAGTGGTTCTATAAGTAGAAACATGATTCTGCTAGGCCATTCCAGTTCTGACATTGGGTCCTTTCACACTTCACAATTATAGCAGTACAATTCCACTTTACCTGCCATGGCTGCATCCTGTGGAATCCCGGGATATGCAGTTTGGAGAGGCAAGAGTTCTCTTTCTGAGAATTCTTATTACTCCTCCCTACACTGCAAATCAAATGATTGCATAGGATGTTGTCATGACAGTTAAAGTAGAATCATAGGTCTATAACTGTGTGGGCCCAAAAAGTGGCTTTCTCTGCCCTTCCTGCCCACTCATCATCATTGGCATCTTAAGTGGGAAAAACGAAGCTTCCAGGATCTGGAACATCATTCAGATGTACATATCTAGGCACAAAGACTCTCCCATGTTAGGTATCCATACTCATGTATAGGGATGGGCCAACTGAATCCTTGAATCCTGGGCAAGGATTCGAGATTCATGAATCCAAATCCCTGTGACAAAATAGGCAAACTGAATCTTTCCACCAACCAAATAGTTTGTTGGAGACCAGGCTGCCTGAAAACCTGGAAGACCAGACACACAAGGGGAGATGGCAAGTTGGTGAGTTTTTCCCTTAGAGTAATAATGGCCTTTGCTAACAATTTCAGAAATTACATCTGGGGTTGTATTCTAAGATATTTAAATTGAACAATTAATATTTAAGTTCAGCACTTGACTGGAATGTACAGGCTTGAGATTTCAAAAACAGCTAATTCCTTTGTATAACTCCCTTGCGTAGCTCTTTCATACACAAGTCTGAGGTTTGTAGTTTTACAAGGTGTCACAGCTTTCTCTGCCAAAGTGCGCTGGTGCATCATCAAATTACAAACTCCAGGATGCCATAAGGAGCTATGCAAAGAAAATCCAGTTTTGACCTGGATTATCTCTGGATTAATCCACATTTTCCTGCCTGTGTAGAAAGGGCCTTCATGTCCTTTTCAATCTGGGGAGATCCTGAGGTAAAATTATGACAATTGTCCTGGCCAGATTTCTTCAGAGGGAGGTTTGCCTTTGCCTAGGCTTTTGCTAAAGCTGAGAGAGTGTGTCTTGCCCAAGATTGTCCTTCTTTCCCTTGCTTTTTAAACTCTTAAAAAAAAGGATTAGAAAGATTCCAGATGCGTGAAATTCATGGATTCCCAGAACCTTCCAGGGATTCGGATCCAGATCTGGATTCAGAAAATTCTGGATTTGTCCCTTCCCTACTCAGGTATGAACGACAGAGCCAGATACCATGGGGCATTGCATCCCTACAATCTCACACACTTCATCCTCTCACATAATGAATGGGCTCCAGTTCTTCAACTTTCCTTTTCCTCCATCAGTCGTGATGTGTGAATCTGTAAAGCCAATTGTAATTAATGGATATCACCTAACTGTAGACCTATGTATTATCCTTTGTATTCTCTAGTTTTCTTCATGGCTTTGATAGTGTTACTGATGAATGTATAATATCTGATGACTGGAAACTTAGTATTATTATGGAAGGTCATTTAAATGCTTCCTTTCCATGCAAATGAGATGCATGCAGTATTTTATTGTCAAAATAATGTTTCAAGATGTAAAATGGCAAGGGAATACTGACTGAGCTATTAATAAAACACACCAGCTTTTAGCTGGCAAAAAAACCCTTCTTTCCATCAAATATGTCTCAGCCTTTAATAAAGAAACTCAAGTGTTGTAGGTGAAAAATTACTTTTCTCACCCGGTCATCTGTCTGTCATGTATTATTCAGGTCACCAATGTTTGTCCTGAACTGTATCATTCTGTAGTTGTGTCAGGTATGAAATATGTTCGGTGTAATTCCATCAGACTTCGTGAAGTTGATTAGAACAGATCACCTTTCGGCATGGGCACAAGTTATCTCAGCAGATTGAGTGAAAAAGACTTATTTATCTTTGCCTTATAATAAAGAAAGAGATGAGCGAATTTATCCATTAACTTGGAAAGAGTCACATATTTGGTGTGAAAACAAATTGCAGTGAGAAATAAAAAACAAAAACAAAAAAAAGCTGCAGTTATTTTCTTGGGAAAAGCATGAATTTTACAATATAAAACTGTAGACTAACTGTATGGAAACATATCAATATTTCTATTTTATATATGCGTGTATGGAGAATAATTAAGTTTGCCTCCCTGTCACATGCAAAATCCACACTGCAGTGACTGCAGTGTAAATCACTGGCTACATAAAGATCCACTGGAGTTAATAACAAAATAGCATCAGATTATCCTTACCCTAGACTGATAACAAAATTTTGCATTAAATGACTCCTATAATATTTCTGACTCCATGGGAGTTCCAATGTATCCAGGGGATAAAGTGTCCCATACTTACAGGACTATTTATGGTAGTAGACAAAAGTGATTCCACAATATCCAAATACACAGAGCCAGAAAACACAAGATCTCAAGATAAGGCAGAACATTTGATTTGAAGAGCTCACAGAGCTCCTTTTATGCCAAAAAATGGAAGAAACAGTAGCTGGCATCCTGTTAGGTAGTTACAATGTCATAAGCTAGGCTTATAACCTCATAACTGTTTTGGTATTCACATTTAGAGTTATAGCACTTTTGCTATAACAGCAAACACCTTCCTCCCAAAGCCACTGTAAAATCCAGGCTGTGGTGTGATGAGTTACAACAGGATCCCACAAATGCTCTGCTTCTGCTTATTGCACCACCAATAATTGTCAAGAAACCCCTGGACTTCAGCACCACTGGACTCCATACTTTAGTATGGCTGTCTGGATTTGAAGGTGGGTTTTGGGGGGCCTGACCTCTGTCCTAAATATACTACCACTATTATTTGGAATGGAAAATTAAATAATAATTGTGGTAATCCCTGCATAGGAAATTGATATAAACCTGAAGGAATATATCCGTTTAATGAAGGGATGACCTAGCATTAATGATGTTCTGGTGTTATTTCAAACCCAACAACAAACTTCATTCTGTTGGACGAAACGTTCCCCAATTTCTCTTTGTCATTTATGGTGCAGACAACCAAAGCATGTCACAGGGACATTCCAGTGATTTCTGCTAAAAAGTTTCCTATGCATGGTGTACCATCTGCAGATTTTCTTATCTACTGTGCCACTGTAGAAGTAAAGGGAGATGAATGGTGCCCATGTACATTAAGTCTTTTGTCAGCAAACCTTCTCCCAGTTCTATGTTGATGAAGGAAAAAAAAGACCTTTTCATCCAGTGCAGAAATATGGTTTGACTAGTGTTGTCACCACGCTGTAGTTAAGCTGGGCTTCCTGTAGTGTACCAAGCTGCCTGCGAAGGTAAACATCTCCATGCAGAAGATATGATGCCTCAACATCTTAGCCCCATCACATTTTTATTCTATATTTTTCTGGTTTACCTAGCACTGTCAGAATTGGTCTTTACCTCTGAACAAAACCAGCTGTTCATCACTGGTTAGACATGTCTTTGGTATATGCAATATTCAAAACCGTTCAATAAGCCTAATCCACATATCTTGAAAGGCTGATGAGTGCCAACTAATCCTGATTGAGAAGAATCTTGGAATGACAAGAATCTTCACAATCTGGGAGTTATTCTGTGCAAAATTTGTACATGCTTGTTTCCTGCAGAAACCAACATTTTCAGTGCAGGAAACAGCATTTCCTTCACATTTTCTATGCAAAAATGTTACCTTCTGTGCAGAAAATGCTTTTTCCTGTGCAGAAAAAGCTGTTTTTATGCAAAACAGCCAAGTTCAAATTTTGCATAGAAGAAGTCCCTAATAACAGCACACTAACAATTTCATCATCATGGTCATCAGCCAAGGTTGCCACTTTTATTGAAACATGACAGCTTATACTGAAAAGCCAATAGTTAAAAAGCCAATAGTCCTTAGAGTAATAAGAAATTGTACAGCATAAGGCAGTGCTAATTTACTTTATCCTAAGAATATGTAATTTCCATACTGCAACTTCAAAACTGTATCCTGCACAGAAAGGTGCAGGAAACAGCATTATAGAGAAATATATATTTTTTCTTTCTGAGGAAAAAATTATCTCTTTTCCTCCAAACAGAGGAGAGGGCTGTTTCTTACTGAGTGCTCTTGTTGGGTTCTCTGCAACCACACTTTATGGCATGAGACATTTTTTGTCCTAATAAATTTCATGGAACAAAGATAAATTCCTCAATAGCAAATTCAATAAGCAATAGATTTGTTGTGAAATGTTTTGTCGAAGCTGATTTTTTACCATTTCCCAAAAACTCTTTCCATTGGCATAAGGCTGAAATTCGATGAGAATGTTTAAAATATTTGAGATGAGAATGTAAAAAAAAATATCTTCCTTGCAGATCTACTTCTGTGTGAATCCTGCAATAAGAACTATTTTTGCATACTTAAATGTCCCTTGTGCTAGGATGAATTACAGAACACTCTTTCAGAATAGTGGAATTACATTATACTAACAAGTGTGGAGAATTGGACCAGAAATAAATAAATGAATTTCAGCAGACTGCTTCATTTAAATGGAAAAAAAATAAGATGCAAAATACAGTCACAAACACAATCTTATAGCTGGCTTGACAACAGTATATGTATAGGTAACTAGCGGTTTTAGAAGACCACAAATTAAACCCGAGTCAACCATGAAATGTGGTGGCTACAAACGCTAATATAACTATAGGTTGTTATCAAGAGAAGTATAGTCCAGATCATGAGAATCAATGGTAACACTCAATAATTCTCAGTGGCCTTACTCAATAATGATAACACTGATGTTAAATCCATGTCCCTCTAGGCCTAAAGTCACCCTCTTGGTTAGTTTCAATTGGGCACATTTGAATAGATTTTCTAGGGTTGACATGACAATTTATCTGAGAAAATGAGGTGCCTGTTTTATTCACTCACCACCTGGAAGTTTATTTTGAGGCTGGACTGTGAGATGCAATTAAGACTAATCTTTATTAAATTCATTCCTTAATCCAGAGATGAGAAACCTATAGTCTTCCAGATGCCATTGGACTCCCATCCACCCAGTCGTTGCTCAGGGATAATAGGAATTGCAGTCTAACAATATCTCTGGAGAGTTAAAAGTTCCCCACCCCTGCTTTAATCACTAACCTCTATAGGATTAGTTGCATGTGGATTTTGAAATGTGCTATTAGTGCTTTACAATTAGTTTTAGTAATGCCATCCATTAGATGCTCCACCAAAACTTTGCTATTTACACAGAAGTTAAATTCATCTTTGGATCTAAATATTAATTTCAGAACAGTTAAGAACTGAAATATATTAGATGAGACATTTTGCTTAACTAAAATAATGCTTAATTCATCTAGATAATGCATTATGCTTGGTTAAAAATTATATTAAATCTCTGTCTCCATCTTGTTTTTCCTACATTTAAAATATTACAGTATATAAAGTGATTATAGTAAAATATTACATTGTCAACTTTTTTATTCTTTTTTCCCCCCTAACAACTCTTAACTCAGTAAGAGCTTCAGCAGTGATCCTCCACACAGTGAGACTGCTGAACTCCCATTGGTTTAAATTGGATGTAAGCAGTCTGTGAGCTGGATTGCAGCCTTTGTATGATGTTTCAAAAGCTGCTGTAGTGTTGTCACTCTGCTCATCAGAATTCCACAGGGCAAGCCTTTTTCTCTATTCATTTATCTATGTCTCTCATTTTTTACTAACTTGATAAAGAAGCACACAGAATGGGCCCGGTTAATGGACACAGTGGGTCAAATTCTGCCCTCATATACAAGGTCTGGGCTCAGCTCCCATTGAATTTGTAATAGAGGTTATGCTTGTGTATTTGAAAGTGGAATTTAGCTTAGTATACGTTAAGAGAGAACATCTAATTAGCTATTGCTTGTACAGTTTTTGCCTTGGAAAATAATTGAAAGGCTTTCTATAAATACTCCAAAGAATGTGTTTGAAAATGCCATTCCAGATGAGGCAGAAAGAAAAACGAAACACACTAATAATTTGGTTTAAAGACCAAGGTTGCCACTTTTATTGAAATACAATAGCTTAAACTGAAGTGTTAGTCAACAAGCCAATAGTCCTTAGAGTAGTAAGTAATCATACAGCCTGAGGGCAGTGCTAATGTATCCTGCATCCTGAGAAGATGTGATATCCATATTGCAGCTTCCAGATTGTATCAGATTTAAGCAAGGATGAATGTTCCCTTGGGACATTGTTTCAGATGGAAAAATGACCCAGCATTGCCTTGTTCTTTCTGTGTCCATCTTGAAGCCGGTGTTAAATATTGAGGGAAGAGTGATTGCTCAAAAACATTCCATAGAGGAGGTAGTCCTTCCACAAGAATATCAACATTAGTCAGCAATTTCCTGACACATCTGTCACATAGCTCAAGATTAAATAGTGGATTAGTTATAGGTCTCCTCTGTCATCTCCCACCACATTTGTAATTCTATTTATATAGAAAGAATGTCTAACAGCACCGTCCTACTAGATACATATCTACTGAGAAGGAAATTCCACTGTTTTCAATGTGGTTTACTTCTGGGAAGGTGTGTACAGAACTGCAGGTTTAGTGTGGTCCCCACTGTTCTTAGAAATGTGGTAAGGTGAACAACAGAATTGTCCTCAGGGATTCTGATAACTACCTGATATTCCAGCAACCATATTTATATAATCAAGGGCAGCTTGTGGACTGACTATGGGAGGCGGTTGGGGACGATGCCCCTCTCTCAGTTTGAGATGAGGTAGACACACACACCCCATTTAGTCCATGAATCCTCAATGGTTGCAATGCCTAGTAAATGGCCACTGTGAGCTACATGAGGGTTTAAAGAGGATTTGCATACTATTTATTTTATTTATTCATATCCTGCTTTTTTTCTTTTTTCTTTTGTTAGCACAGCATCCATGGTGGCTTATAACAGAGATTAAAATAGAATACAACAATTCCACCTGAAAGGGCCAAATGTGACCCACAGGCCGCACAATTCTTATCCCTGCTCTAAATGACTTAGCATATTCACAGGGACATAAAATTATAGGAATCTGTGGAATGATATCATTGGTGTATCTGTGTTCAAAACACAGAAAATAATGTTTGTTCAGATGAAACATCTGTATATCTTATACTGCAGAAAATCAGACACCAGTTTGCTTTTACATTTGCTTTTTGCTATTTGCTTTTACATTTTTCTTATATATGACTAACTCTTTGATTTTCCTGATTAGCTTTTTAGCAATAGCTATTTTAACATTTTTTTTTAAAAAATGATTTGTCTCTGAAGCCAAAATGAGGTACTATTATCTTTTCAAACAGGATTAGAACGAAGTTAAAGCAAAACCAAAAATGTGATGACATTTAGCATGGGTGCTTCCAGTTGAGGGTTTTGTTGCATAATCATCCTACCTCATTCACAGAATTTCACAGATGATCCAAATGAGAACCCCTTCCATCCATAACCTTCCTTCCTCCAATATTTTTCTTCTTTCCACAAACAAAACTATTCAGTAGGAATGAAATAGCTTTGCACTGTTAATATTGTTGTTGATGAGGATGATTGTTTCAATGATAGTCTTCTGCAGTGTCTGTCTGGAAGCATAAGCAGCAATATATAACATGCTATTGTCATGGGAAGTACTTCTGTTCAAGTACTCAGTCATTCCATTCCACCGCCTTTTTGCTGTGCCAGCTGCTGGATCCCATGTCAGTGGGGCAGGAAATCTACTCCGGTTGTTGTCATACCTCTGAAATGGAAAGGAGATCTTATATAAATTGTACTAAGAAAATACTAAGGCCTAAATCTGATTGCTATTGACTCAATTTGAGTAAACCAATTGAACCAGTAGGATTTACAAAAATGTTGACTTAACTTGTAGTAATTGATTCAATGGATTTATTCAAGTTGTGACTACAGACTGGATTTATAGCTTTCTTGCACATGTAAAATGATTCCAAAACGTAATTTGTGTTTTTTAACACCTTGATTTAACATTTATCACACCTCCCTATTAACCTAACAAAGTCTTTAAGGTACACTTCCACCACTCCATCTTCAAGGTTTCCTTTTTTCAATAATGGTGCTTCTTCCATGCTGTTCTTGGATATTTGTTTCCCAGAACTGAGTGTGAGTTTTAGCAAGAGAATTCTGTTGACCTCAAAAGCCAGTTCACAGTTTTGTGATGTTTCACATGGTCCTAATAAAGATATTGTGCTACTCTTGCTTTTGGATATTTTCTACAGCCGCTTGCAACTTTTGATGAAGAAAATAATTCTAGCCCCAGTAAAATATGACAATACCTAAGGAGTTCATAAAGTGCATAGGTAGGCACTAAGAGATAAATGGAAGGTCAATAACCCCTGGGGTGAACCTAGAATTGGCAGGTGTGGAATAGAGAAAAGAATTACAATTGATTTAGAGAGGACACCATAGCTGTGGGATATTTATACAGAAAAGGTGAGTTGGCTTTGAAGAGAGCTTTTAAAAGCAGGCAACTGTTCTTTACAAAGTGGAAAAAAGAGATAATTCTGGAGTAGGAGCTTGTGTTTTTTAAAAAAATCTTTTTCTTAAACACTGAAGACACAGACTGTTTCTCTAGGTATATTAATTGTTTTCTTGTTATCCGGATTGTCTGCTAAGTTGAAAAGCAAAAAAATAAATAAACTTTTGAGGCCTGATCCACATAATTAACACTTATGCATGGCTGGGCAATTGAAATGCTGCTGCATGGCTTAGTCCCATTTGGATAAATTGATAATGTGATAACACTGATTTTTAGTACACAGAATGGCATGGTCAACATCGATGTGATCCTGTAGAAAGCTGTTTCCCACAAACTGATGGCAAATTGCCGGGATTCTACTTGCAAGTAGTTCTTTTGAGTTAATCGAGAAAGGGCAAATGTGTAAGCTTCATTTTGTCTCATGTTCAAATTTTGCAAAACGATTCTCATCAAAAGCAAACTAAAAAAATTCTAATCTATCAGTTTCAATTCTTCCAAAATGTTTCACCTCTACAATGAGAAGAGCTCCCCACCGTTTCTGGTAAACTATTCATTGGAGCCATAAGCTGCAACCAGCATTGGTCAAGAAGCTGAGAAAGTAGTCAGGGAAATCAAACAAAACAGAGAGACATGTCAAGGACTCAGCTCAAGGTGTCAAAAAAAAAAAAAAATCAACTGAAAGACTGAAAGCCTTTCTGCACTACACTGCTTTAGTGGTATTATTCCACTTTCAACTTCCTGTGGAATCCTGGAGTTTGTAGCTTACTGAGGCCAAAGAGCTCTCTGGCTGACAATTCTAAATGCCTTCCTTAAACTGCAAACCCTAGGATTCCACAGGATGTTGTGAAAGTGGAATAATAGTGCTATAATAGTATAGTGCAGAGATGGCCTCAGAGTCCTGGTCCAACACTCAGATCACTACACTGGATGTCCAAAAAAGTTACATTTTCAAGCTCTGCCTTAAGCCATCCTCATGCATTCTACCAGCTCATTCACTCTGCTTGATGATCATCATTCACTGCAAGTGAAGGGACATGAATGAAAATGGGGATAAGTATTTGGGACAGTGGGAAGAGGTACTGTTAGGTCCTGAGTCTCTGAAGTGACAAGGAAATCTTCCAAAAGGAGTAACCAACATTGCTTCCAGCATCCACAGTGTATTTTCTACACAGCCTGATTTTTGAGTGTGAACAGTTAGGCCAATTTGAGGTACTTTTCACACTACACAATTATAGTGTTACATTCCACTTTACTTGCTGTGCCTCCACCCCATGGGATCCTGGGGCTTGTAGTTTAGAGAGGTGTGAGAGCTTCTAAAAACCCATCCTTAAGCTGTAAATCCTAGGATTCCATAGGCTGTTGCCATGGCAGTTAAAGTGGAATATAATACTGTATTCGTGTTTTATGAAAAGCTACACAAAGCCAACTCAGCTCCAGTTACTCCTGCACTGGTTACCCCCAATCACGCCCATGCTGCTGCTATGTCAGAGGAAGGTGTGGTATTGCTGGGGAACCAGGAAAATGATTTCTCATTGCCCAGGTGCCAGATCTTGGCTGCCCCACTACTTGGACAACCCTCTCCTGACCACTAAGTGGCCATGAGCATGTGATTTCCCACTGGAGATGCTGCTTTCTTCATGGTATGTGTGTGTGCGTGAATATATCTGCCTGGCTCCTCTATACAATAATATACAATGGCAAAAAAGCAGGTTATACTAGTGTATGGAACCAATAGGAATTGAGATGGTGCCTTTCATCAGTAGTAAGGAGTAAAGCTGTGCCTATTGTTCATAAAAGATTTGTTAGCTGATCACCTGTTTTAATGACGTTATTTTTACTGTTGCAACTGTACAACTTTACAGCTGTATATCATTCTTCCTTAAATTCTCTATTTACAAATGCAAGATTTTTTATTCCCTCATCCTTTCTTTCTCCTTCAGTTTATTATTTCTGAAAATTAATCGTAAGACCCATTCATTTAAGCCTGATAGTGTTTTCTGGAAGAGTATATATATTCTGTATTTCTGTATAGCACATGCCCAGGTCCATTAACTTCGATGCTATCTAATTATTTCATAGATTTTAGTAGGGGGCATTCTGGTGATAAAGTTGTATAAAGTAGTTTTAAGCACATCTCCTGTCTAGTTTCCATTTCTGCTCCTCATTGGAATAGCCCATTACACTTTCCTTCTTCTGTAGATCTTTCTTCTACTGGATAAATTTCAGTAATGTTAATAATACACCAATTTCAGAGATTGCTTTAATGGTCAAGGTTGAGAAAAAAAATGGAAGCTGACTTTTTGCCTACTTCTGCTCAGGAAAATGAGGAGGTCTGGATTTCTGCTGTGTACTTCAGAATTCAGATTCTTCTCAGGTTAACAGGGTTACCGTTCCCAACCATCTGTCAATCTTAACCCCTTGGAAAAAATCACTTTTCACAGAACAGCTTGTAGCTTGTTAAGCCGTTTCAACAGCCAAGAAGTAGGGTATGTTTAGTCAAAATCTTTAAAATCTTTATGCTGCAGAACTTTTATTACATTTTATATGTTTCTGCCTTTTCCTTCGTAATATAATTGCCCTCTAACAGGATACATTCCTCTAACCCTGATTAGAAATATCCTTTACCTCTTCCCACTGCAACCAATTGACCTCTAAATAGCAACAAGAGAGATCTGGAATATAACCCCCCTCAAATTCAAACTCTTATTGTCAGTCTGAGTTCTTTCTGGAGCTGGGAGTCACAGTTAAAGGTCAGAGCATTGATACAGGGTATATTAGTGAACTGCACCTCATGTTAGCTCCATACCCTGTAGTGCTCGAGGTAAAAAGGACTGATAAAACATCTTTTAAAACTTTCCTATCAGTATACTCGTTATGTAGGAAGGATGCTTTTGTGATGACAGAGAGAATCAAAGCCGTTATTCATGGGTTCATTTTTGGCCTAACAATCAATTAATGACCCACAGGTCACAGAACTCTATTTTTAATGCCTCCTTATCTCAGAGTGGCTTAGGATAGTGATGTCCTTTTGGTCTTGGAAAATGGTCCTGGAAAATAAAAGATGTTAACTGTCAAAGAAATTTATATTCAGGAGCTAGGAAAGCTATGTGTCTTCCATAAAAATCAGTAGTGTTCTGATTAACTTTGATATAGTTTCATTGCAGGCACTATAAAATTATTGCTGATAGGAATTCCTTTGGACCAAGTCCGGTGGCTCACTTGTAGCCACCATGGCTATTTCTTTGTTCCCTGCCCTCTGTATCCTCTGCATTCTCCCAGTACGTGGTTCTTTGCATAGGTGCCACATTGAGAGGGAAGAGGCCTCTATGATATTCTGTAGACAGCTTCCAGTATCTTTAGAAATGGTGCTGACATACATTGTTTAATATGGACCTCATTTGGTCATATGTTAACTTTTCATTGTTTATGGCTTGTGTACAGATTGTTTTGCTGCATATATGCCACTAGCACATAAGTTGTAAAGGCAAGGACCTCAAGAACAACAGTGATCCTTTTTTAAAATTTTGTGCCAATGAAATTTCTATATTTTTATCGGATACTATTAGTATGATTATTTTTACCAAGTTCAGATGACAGTTAGTACAATGCTAGAAACATGTGCTTTATTACACTGAGGTATAACCCAAACCCCTATGGAAATTACACTGAGGCGTAACCCAAACCCCTAAGGAAATTATACCATTCTTTAATATTTGTAAGCTTGTCCCAAGAACCAGTGTAGTGTAGTGGTTTGAGCATTGGACTATGACTCTGGAGGCCAGGATTTGAATCTCTGCTCAGCCATGGAGACCCATTGCATAGGTACTCTATTACATTCCCTCACATTTCACCTTTCAAACAAGGTCTCTCTTGTTCATGTCATCTAAAGAAAATAAGATAGCCAGCTACACAAAGGATTTTGGTGTTAGTACAGAAGATATTTGTGTGTGTGTGAGAGAGAGAGTGAGCGCATGTTCATATTTATATTGTTGGATTTATGCCATTTTTGAAAAGCATAGTTCACAAACTATACCAATGGGGTAGGCTTGGTCAGCAAAACAAAGAAACAGTTTTGCAATGAGTCAATAAATTAGGAATGATTTTATACCATTGTATAAAAAGCTTGGAGGATAGTGTCATTTGTAGATAATGAAACAATGCTTGAAAGATGCAGAATTTCTTAGAATGTGATTCTGAAAATTAAATATTTGAGTTCCTTACTGAATGATGAGGAGCGGCATATTAGTATTTTTATTAACATTTTGTGATCATTCTTTTCTTTATTAGTCCCCTGGGTCATACCTATTCAGTCCACAGTCTGTTTAGGATCTTCATCCTCCAGGCTACTGTCACAGGGAAGAACATGAATCTGTTAGAGTCTAAATGATGGGTTGTATTCTTTCCAGTGGATCTTTTCCAGAAAGTAAATTGTGCTGTGAATAATAAAATGTCATGATGTCAATCCTTTTTCTGATTTTCAGAGTTCAGGGAATAACAATGACAAGGATATAATGACAAGTGCATGATTATGACAGGGGCATAATGATGGTCTTCATCTATTTTTAGGGCAGCACTGTTA
This sequence comes from Cyclura pinguis, assembly GCA_030412105.1. Classification (NCBI taxonomy): domain Eukaryota; kingdom Metazoa; phylum Chordata; class Lepidosauria; order Squamata; family Iguanidae; genus Cyclura; species Cyclura pinguis. Next base: position 223,733,771 of record CM059602.1, read on the forward strand.
CAGAACTCATAGAGATATAGCCCTGTTCTCTCTCTCTCTCTGTCTCTGTCTCTCTCGCACATGCTCGCGCGCGCACACACACACACACACAGTTAATATATACCTACCAATACCTTGCCAGGCATTGATCCTTTTGACCAAGTTTCAGTAGCAACTTCCTGGTCCTGTTAGTTCTCAGCTCTTATAAACAACATCTTTGTTGTCTGAGATGAAAGCTATGAGGGAAGGCCATAGCCAATCTAGCTGGCTTTTGGGAAAGTCACCAATGGAACCAAGTTATATGAACCAATCCATGGGCAGAGTTCAGTAATTTGAGATGGATCCAGCTGGAACCCAACACAAAAGTTGTCAGTACAAACACAACAACCTTCCCCAACCTGGTACTCATCATGTTTGCATTGTTCATCATAGCCAGCCTTGCTGCAGATGATGGGAAAGAGTTCAACATGTCAGAAGGGCATGTAGTAGGAAATGAATGACATAAAGTACATTCCTAAGCAATAACTGTAAATAAGAAACAGTCTACTCATTTATTTTTCTGACAAATATCATAACACAAAACATTTTTTTAAAAAATGATTCAAACAGTTTTTATTTCTGTGCAGTTGGCAACGACTTATTCTTGGTTCTAATATTTCCATCTGAGAGTTTTGAGATGGCTGTATTCCTCAGATAGAAGGCAAGTATTTCTGGCTACAGTTTGAGTATAATTATGTTAGAGACAAAGGCCTAGGTAGGAACAGAAGTCAATGTTTTAAATATTTCTATTTTTTTTCATAGTTCACTGCTATTTTAATCTTTTTTTTTTTTGTATATTTTTCAGTATGTATGGTTTTATTTGTATTATTTTAGTCTGTAAGCCAGCTTGAATCCCAGTTTTGGGGGAAAGATGGAGTATAAATAAAATGCTTGATAGTTTTATTGATAATATGTGAAAATGAGGGGCACTGTGATTTCAAGCAATGACATTTATAATAAGTGAAAACTCATTTGCATTCTGGCCAGTGGAGTCAGGGGTAGCTAGGAGTATCATTTTTTACTAGATTTCGTCTCAAAGGGAGCAACAAGTAAGTTCAACAATTTTCTTCCCCCTATGAGAATATCTTTGAAAATCATAGCTTTCAAAGCCTATTTACCATAAAGGACTTACTCTACTCAAAATTTAAATGTGGTTGTTTTGTACAGAAAACAGCATTTTCTGCCAAAAAGTGGAAATACTATTTTCTGTGCAGAAAATACTGTTTTCCATGGAATAACAAGACCAGGCACAGAGAATTGGGTTCAATAAAGGCCACTTTAATTAACCTCAGACTTATTTACTCGTGTTAAGCCTCCAAAGGGGTAAGAAGGGGAAGCAACCTAATACAGGATCAGCTGAGGCCTGATGTCACTCCATGATGCCATGACTCTTCCACAACCTTAGTCTTCCCCTGGGCAAACCACCTGAGCCCTGAGGGCAATCCAATAGCTGAATTGTTCCCCCTCTGGCCATTTGCTGGAAGGCAGATCTGAGAAACCATCTCCCAAGTTGCAAGACTTAAAGTGAAAGCAAAGCCTCCAAGGCTAACCCCAAGTATTCCAGGACCTAAAGAGGGAGTTCCATATCTTTCCCCTTCACCAAAAGAATGCCAAAGTGTTCACCAGAACTGCTACTTTTCTCCCCCTGTACCTCCCCCTATACCTGCCAAAGACTCCACCCTCAACAAATTGGCATAGTACCCCAGATATAGTGTGGGGTAGGCAAAAAAATAGGAGGAGAGAAAAAATTCCTGTTCATCCCTAAAACAAAGCTCACACTGTACTGGAAGCAGGAGACTGAGTTTAGCAACCAAAAGAGAATGAAAAGGGGATGGGAGGACCTTAAATATACTTTGGCTCTGCCACCCCATAACCACAAGCATAACAACAACAACAACAACAACAACAACTGCAAAGCTTCTTGTCAGTCCAGGATTTTTCTCATCAGGGTTTCTTAACACTCAAAAACATACACATTTCTTTCAATCATTTTATGCATATTTTAAAAAAATATTTACAACTCTAGGTATAGCCCAAATTGATTTTACTCAAATTTCCCCTCCATCACTTAACTCGCCCCATGAGAGCCCAAACTTAGGGAAATAGCAAAGGCAGCAACAATCCCCAGTACAGCAAATTTTCCTGAATACACGTAGACTACAAGTTGACAAATCCTGAGTGAAAAATAATGCATGTACAGTTTCCTGCTAAGAGTTCTAGCATCTTAGATATTCTAGTCCCATGAAAAAAGACTGGGTCTCGAATCGGAAGAGGGAGCACCCACATCCAGTACTGTTGTGCTATCACATACAGCCCCCCCCCCCCCAGTACATTGATATCTTGGAAGAGGAGAGGAAGAATCAAGAGAAGTCTTCTCTGAATATCCAGTTGCAGTGCTGGAAAGGCTGTAAGTCACTTTTGGTCCAAGTAAAAGAGTATTCACATATCCCTGTAAAAATGCCTGGGTGTCTCTGAATGGCATATCTGAGAATCGTGTGTATGATAGATCATAAACACTCAACTTGCGTGTTTGTCATGAAGGATGCATTTTTCCCCTTTGAAAAAAAGAAACATTGCACAGAGAGTTGGGGTTTGTGGGAGTGAAGTAGCCAAAAAGTGAAGGATAAAACCATTTCCCTGTATTGTTCTGATCCTGACCAGGGTCCTTACCTGCTTATTTTACAGTAAGCTAGAAGGAGAGGGGGTTGTAAGTAGTATGTAGGTCCTTTCCACAGTACATTGTTACAGTGCTGTTATTCCACTTTCAACATTCTATGGAATCCTGAGATTTGCAGTTTAAGGAGGGGCCCTTAGAATTCTCAGCCAGAGAGAGCTTTGTCCTCAGTAAACTACAAACTCCAGAATTCCACAGGACGTTGAAAGTAGAATAATAGCACTATAACCACATAGGGTGGAAATGGCCATAATCTGACCCCACCTTTACATTCTACAAAATAGTTGTTATCTCTTTTTATCTGTACTGTATGTTTTAAATGTACCTCTTTTTAATCTGAGACCCAGCTTTGGGAAGAAAGCAGGGTGTAAATAAACAAATGCAACTCTTACCACTTTTACAACAAAATAATCAACAACAGTGGCTTAAAATTAATTATGATGTAGACTCTACATTGTAGAGGAATAAGCCACAATAATTGCCATAGGTGAACTCTTGCAAGTAAGAAAGAACTAAAGCCCAAGTTGCAAACCCCCCCCCCCCCCCAGTGAACTGAATTCTGGATTTTTTAAAATTTTATTTATTTATTTTTTATGATTCCAGGATTCACATCAAGCTGTCTGTATCGAAGTAGGAATTATCAGCAATGCAGCTATAATGCAATGCATACATTGATGATTTTGCCCAGGCCAGAAACAGATAAATTCTTCAGCAGTATGTATCAGTGGAGAATGCTTTTATTAAGGATTGTTCATCTCGTTTCCACACCACCACCACCCCGCCTTTAGCAGGTTGTAATCAGAGAGACAAGCCAATGCTGAACAGTATAATTTTGAGCCACTAGAATGTCTGAGAGGTTTATTTTCAACATTACTTTGAATTAGATAAATCACAGCAGTGCTATGGTAATTTTAGAATTGGTACTATGGTATTCCACTTTGCCAGCACTTTGCTTTCCTGTTTGAAAGATATCCAGAACAGTCTAATTGGCTCCTCAAAAATCTGGTTCTTGTGTATTACAAAGGAGATCTCCATTACTGCAAGGTAATCACATTCCACTTCTCAATTTTAAGTATTAATTCTGAGGAGGAGAATTATTCCCTAGATTTTTCTAAAAAATGAAATTGGTTTACTTATTTAGATTTAAAAAAAAAAAGACACATACTGAATTCTAGCCAAAAAAAATGCATTTTAAAAAATTCTCTATAGATAAATGCGGTAGTTCGATTACTCTGCAAAGGAAGAAGGAGAAAGTCATTGAAATATATTTTCATTGTAACTTTGTGTGCAGCATGAGAACAAAGGAGCTCAAGGACTGATAAGTTGTGATTCTAAGTGGTTTTATATGCATTCTGTTCACTGTATTTTAAGAAAGTGTCACATTCATTATATGTAGCTGAGTTTCTTTATGTAGCTGACCTTTGTACTACTGGCTTTCCCAAGTATTGAAGCAGTATCAAAAACAGTTTGTGTGAATTCAGCAGGCCGCTGCCCCCGGGAGTATGATGTTTTCAGTACAGCCAACGCCAACACCCATCCTTTTGAAAAACTCCCCTCCCATTGTGATCTCAACAGCTGACATTTGTTGGAACTGTATTTCTGTAGGAGAATTCTGCCTCTTGAAAGATAACTGCATTGTGGAATTGTAGCCCTTTCTACATTTTATTAAATTCCAACAACCTGATGCAAGAAACAGCTGATTTAAATAATTATATGAAATTATTGGCCAAAAAAAAAAATCTTTTTGGATAACAACTCCTAATTCCCTAGCTAGAATACCTTAGCTAGCATCTTTTCTACCTGGGGGATTTGAGGAGTCAAAAAGTTAACTTTTCCAACCTCTGATGATCATCCACTTCATATTTAAAGTGGTATTCTTCAGTCTTCTTTGTAATTTTTCTGTCAGCAAAACTTTTATTTTTTACCCAGGCCACCATAGCCAATGCATTGTTTGTTAACATTTTTAATGCAAACTTTGATCCATCAGAATCAGAGGCCATTTCCAGCCTGCACTGTCATAGTGCTATTATTCCACTTTCAACATCCTATGGAATCCAGGGCTTTGCAGTTTAGGGAGGGGCATTTAGAATTCTCAGCCAGACAGCTCTTTGGCCTCAGTCAACTACAAACCGCAGAATCCCACAGGATGTTGACAATGGGTTAATAGCACTACAGCGGTGTAATGCTGAAATGGCCAGAACTAGAATGTTCATGAACCGTCTGCAACACCAGAATAGCTAAATGAGTGCTTGCAGACTGACATTAAAAGGCAGCTAATTTAGCCTGTTAAGATTTAAAAAGAGAAATGGTTAGGCATTAGTTATGCTTTCACTACTCTTTAGCAGCTTAACTATTAGGACACACAATCAGTTAGGATAATATTGTCCCTGTTATATCAAAAATGAAGAACATGAGGCCAGATGGGACTGCAACTCCCATTAACCATAGCCAGCACAGAAAATGGTAAATGATCATAGGAAGTGCCATCAAGCAATGGTGGGGGTGGCATATATTTCCCCTTTTATAGACGCAGGAAATCAAATCAACTAAAATGGAATCAGATAGTTGTAACACATGTTTAGAGAGAATCAAACTATACAGAACCCATCCTTCTTACAATGCCACTAGTGATCAAATTGAAAGTGATATTTTCTGGATATTAGAGACATGATTCACAGGGAGGCTGAACTCTTACAGTGCTGTAAATTTTTTTCAGCTACGAGCCCTTCAAAATTTAAGAAACACACGCAAGATGGGCTGTGGGGCTTCATAGGTGTATTTCATTTCTAAAAACTTAATTGGCAGATTTTAAAGAAGAAATTGTCTTTTTGAGAAGACAGATAGTAAGTAGTAGCTATTTAAGCTATTTCATGGAGAGATATTCTAGAAATAGGAAATATAGTGTGGACTATGTGAGTTATTGAACATTTTCAAGGCAATTAAAATTTAAAGTGGTAAAGGGAATTTGAATGCAATATCTATGAAATATATAATGCCTTCTATTTCAAGAGGTTTTTTTTATTGGTTTGACATTATACTATTGTTTGAAATAAGGCTCTTACCGTGGAATAGAAATGCTGTGAATTGGAGAGGAAGGTTGTATAATTTATAAACTCTGCTTAATAAAGCATATGTTAAAGTACTGTTCTGTGTAGAAGAGTCCTTTAAAGTTATTTATAGTTTGATTTATTATATTACAGTTCTTCTTAATAACAGAGTTATCTTACCTTTGTAATTGGGTCCATCAGTTAAGAGTAGAGAGGATGTTTTACATGTTGAAGGCAAGATGGCAAGACAGCTATGAATCTAACTAGCAAATAGCAGGGTGGGATGGAAATCAATAAAGCTGAGTTCCAAATTCTCTAAAACATAAGAGATCTGAAACACAAATTAAACAAAAGCCATGTCCAGTATTCTTTACAAGATGAGCTCCATGAGAGGTTTGACCAAAGTATAACTTCTCAATCATAACAGAATGGCAGGTACTTAATAGTTGCTGGTTGGTTATCACTGCTTTAACTAGGAAGCAACATTGAATTTCCTTGTTACATTTTAAAGAAAAGTATAGATGTAGTGTAGTTGAAATCCTATCATGTGGCACCTGCTTCCATATGATTTCTTGTTTTTAGAACCAATCAGTCATGCACTTGAGTCACCATTACTTGTTACTGGATAAAACAGCAAGGATAACAATGGCATAGCATGTTAGTTCCGTTCCATACCAGAATCACTCCATACCAGTGCTCTACGCTATATGTGATCTATCAGTCCTTCCACACGAACAGATGAAGGCAGTCATCATGCAGTGACTCTAGATAGCCAACACAGATAGCTGGTCTCTTGAATCCCCTTAAGATAACATTTTACAAGGATGTTCAATAATTTGAACAATTCAAGCTGAATAAGGATAAATAATTAGTCTGTAAATGTGGTGATGCCAATTAGCTGTGTGCAATCAGATGGGTGATTTGGAATATACAGTAGTAAAAGCAAAAGAACATATAGTGTATTCCAAAAAGAAAAAAAAATCCAATACTACAACTTCTAAGGTTCCAGAGACTCAAGAAAAACTCTTTTAATATTCCTGCTCCTGAGAGAGAAAAGTAGCAAAGAGGACTGAATACTTAAACAGCTGATGCTCAACCATGGAATAAAGAGACCAGATACAAAGTTGGGTTAACTAAAGGCCACTTTATTTTGACCTGTTTTATTTAAATTGCGTTAACCTCAAAGATACAAGGTAGGGCGGGGGGGGGGGCAACCTGATATGGATGCAGCTGATGCCAGGATCACTCTGTGACAACCTGCTCCGCCTACCCACGGACGATAACACTTCAGCCCCAGGGGTAACCTAAACTCCTTTGGTTGCTCCCCAGTCCAGCATCTTGGTAGGTAATCCAGGGACTCCCACCCAACCCTCAGGGCTCTAAAAGTAAGAGCTTTATTCCCAGGTTAACCTCAAGGGTAACTTCCTTCACTGACCCTCTGGGATGAAGGACCCTAAAGAGGGGATTCCAGAGCCCTACCCTAAACCAAAGGGGTGCCAATAGGTGATCACCAAAGTTTCATTTTCCGCCATTATCTGCCAAAAGGCAACCTACTTAACACCACCTAGAGCCACATTTCCAAATTCCATCAAATACATGGGATAGGCAAAAAACAAAACAAAACAAAAACCTCTGAGAAAAGGGGAAAAATGTTCCTGTATGGCCCCAAAGTGACCAGATTAATTCATACTTCACTGAGAGCAAGAGGGTGGGTCGACATCCAGCACTGAATGACATGCATAGGGGGCAAACTCCTTCGCTGTCTCCTTTGCCCCAATCACGTGTCTTGATTTGGTGCTTAGTGCCAATCAAACATAACACTCTAGTCTCACTCCATGGAGACCACTAAAAGCTTACGTTTCCCTGAGGCGATGTTCGTCGTGCGAGTGCAGGGAAGTATTCTGTGATATATTATTTGATCATCTTGTGCTAAAGCAGGATCTGGTGAGCCCTAATGTAACCTTCTACTGTGATTAGAAGCCAGAAGTGGAAGTTACAACACTGCATCCAGTTCTTTCCCTCTCCACTTTTCCTGTTGTTTTTCTCACATGGAGAGCTTGGGGAGAAATGTAGCAGTATTTGACACACTAGCCATGCCCCCAATATTACTTAGCTGGTTGGAATTAACACATGAAGACACAACTAGCTCTGATCTCTTCTTCCATTGGCATTTCTTCCTGCACAAAGCAATGTATTTCAGTTTGTGGAGGGACTCTACATGAGCAAGAACACTGGAAACATGGGGTTCTTGCTCACATGGAAACTTTCCACATGCACTGAAACAGTTCCTCTTCTGTTTTCATAGAATCAAAGAGCTAGAAGAGATCACATCAAGTCCAACACAATCAAAGCACTCCCAACAGATGGCCATCCAGCTGGTGTTTTAAAACCTGTAAAAGAAGAGACTCCACCACATTCCAAGGCAGCATATTCCACAGTCGAATTGCTCTTACTGTCAGAATTTATTCCTAATGTTTAGATGGGATCTCTTTTCTGATGTTTGAAGCCATTGCTCCATGTCCTGGTCTCTGGAAAAGCAGAAAACAAGCTTGCTCCATCTTTCATATGACATCCCTTCAAATAGTTAAACATAGCTATCACGTCACCTCTTAACCTTCTCTTCTCCAGGCTAAACACACCCAGCTCCCTAAGTCAGTCCTCATAGGGCATGGTTTCTAGGCATTTTATCTTTTGGTCACCCTCTTCTAGTTCCAGCTTGTCAATATCCTTCCTGAACTGTGGTGCCCAGAACTGCACACAATATTCCAGGTGGAGTCTGACCAAAGCAGAATAGAGCAGTACTATTACTTCCCTTGATCTAGACAGTATACTCTTATTGATGAAGCCTAGAATTGCATTAGGTTTTTTAAGCTGCTGCATGGCACTGCTGACACATGTTCAGCTTATGGTCTACTAAGACTGATAGACTTTGTTGCTTTCCATGTGAGGGAAAGAAGGATGAAGAGGGAGTGAAGCATTCTTTTCTTTGCATGTTAATTAAAATAATATATTGGTAAGGTTGGCTGGGTTTCTGTGGTTCCTCCTGTCCATCCAAACTAATAACAAAGCTTAGATTCTTATTCTGCCTGTTGTGGAGGAGCCCCATTTTAATCCAGGTGTCTCCCAAATTGCTCTGAATAAATTCAATTTGCTTCAGGAATGGGCTGAATCTAAAGCACACACTTGCTATAAAAGTGGCTACAGTATTCCTCTGTGTTGTTTCCACTGTTCTTTTTTGCCCTTGCCATTTATGCACGCACATGTGTTGGTATGTATGCATGTACTTTAAGTCCTTGCCGGATCTGTACAAAACCTAACTAGACACTTAGTAGAGAGCAGTCTTGGTCACTGTGAAGTTCATTATGAGCATTGTTGTTATCATCATTATCATCATCGTCATCGTCGTCATCACCGTCATCATCCTCTGTTAATATACTTGGCTGTAGGGAAGGGTTACCTGCATGCCACTGAGGGGGTGCTAAGTATAGTTACTGAGAATAAGATACATATTCATAGCTCCATCTCCAGACTATTCACATTAATACATATTGGACTTTAGGTAAATTGATAATTGAAGTATTTGTAACATAAGTATTTCAAAACCTGCTTACAGAGCAAGAATAGAGGACTAGCCTAAGACATTTTGACACTTGAGGTGGAAGGGGAAATAATGTCCCTCACTCACCCAAGTGTATAGTACTCAAAGCCAGCCAATTTATTTTGGCACAGGGAAGAAAATCTGTCAAACACATTGGAGTAATAATATAATAACAACAAATTAAGGAGTTAAAAGTATGCTGCCCTTTCACACCACCTAAATTCTGCTGTCAGAGGTAACTGCCTAACTTGCTGAATGGTAAAGCCAGTCCTGCAAGAATCCAGAATCAAAGAGTTAAATGAACAAACAAACAAAAATGGACCACAATCCTTAGATTAAATTTATGAGAAAATTGGTGCAGGAGGATTTTTCATATCAGTTTTCACATTAATGGAAGAAAACATGATAATTATCTTCCAGAATTTTTAGCTGGATCATGTTCACTTTTGTTCCGTGAGCTTTGCAATGCATTGTGTCACTATACAGCTGATAAGTAGGATAGCAGTTGTAGTTACGAATCAAAACTATTTAAATACATGAGACTAATGATCTACTAAATTCAGCATCCTGTCTTGACTAGTTCTGAGCATTTCAGGACTGCATTACAGCAGAAGCCATGAATAGAGGACATCACTCCCTGTTGTCTGTTTCCAGCCTCCAACAGTATGTTCTCTGTCTTCCTTCTTCCAGATAAAATTTTCTTTTCAGGTTCAGTTTTTCCAGTCTAGTGATTCCCTTCACCCACCTTTCTTTTCCTCCTTCCAGCATCATTAGCTTCCTTAACTTCAAAGTGCTAGCATCATCTATATGCTGTTGTGAAATGTTATCAGTGAAGTTTCCAGTAAGAACCTTTTTATGGTTAGTTATACTCACATAAAGAAGGTTTGGAAACTTTGCAAAAAAGTTCTCTAACCATGAGAAAACATAGAAGGGTATAAGGGACAGAGGGAGCAATGCAGATTGAGAATACATTTAGGCATGGATAGTCTTGCAGCTGCAAAACTGCTTTAACTAGAATTCTAGTTGAACTAGAGGAAACTCTATGACAAAAGATGTCAAACTGTGGTCAACAGACCACTGATTGTACATGAATTCCAATCAGTGTGTTCATGGACGGGTTGTGGAATAGTCAAGAGTGTCTGTATTTTTTTTCCCTGCTGATTTTGGTGGAGACCAGTTTGAACAGGTCAAGGGCTTTAAAAGGCTGTGCCCCATGTGTGTTACATTATGGACAATAGTCTCTGATCTGAAGGGCTGTTAGATGACAGCCCTCCAACTGAAGACATTCCTAATCTGAAGGGTTAAAGATAAAGAACCACAAGAAAGGAGAGCAGGGGCCTTAGATTTGCTTATTGGCTGTTAACTCCTGAATAACAGAGCAGACAGACACACAGGTAACTTGATCATGATCTTCTTTCACTTATAGAAAGTTGTATTGTAGCCACAGAAGAATCTGTGATCAGTTCCTCTTAGGGTTGCCATAAGTTGGAAGCAACTCGAAGGCACACAACAACAACAATTGCCTTATCATTATTTCTAGATTTGCAACTGTACATATAAAATGAGAGCCAGTATGGTGCAGTGGCTTGAGCACTGGAGTACATCTCTAGAGAACAGGGTTCAAAACCCCACTTGGCCATGGAAGCTCACTGAGTCACCTAGGGCAAGTCATCCTCTTTCAGTCTCAGAGGAAGGCAAAGGCAAAATCCCCTAGGATTACTGTAAATCATAAATGACTTGAAGAACAACAACAAGCTTATAAAATAATTCCTGCAGATTTCATGCAGTTTTGGATGTTCCTTGGTCCCTTTCCTGTGATGCATTTCCTTTTTCACCTTTCCTTCCCTCCATCCCTCCATCCTTTCTCTCTCCCTCCCTCCCTTCCTTCCTTGGCAATTCATAAATGGTCACTCAACTAGCCCTGGGCAATAACTTTTTTTTGTGAAGTACCATGGTCTGCTACTATTATTTGTTTTTAAAAATTCACACATTGAAGTGGCCATTCTCAGAAACCTACTTTAGAGACCATTTGTTTGAAAAAGATACGACTGATCTGATGATGATACAAGTTGAGTTCAAACTATCTTGAAGTACTATATTCCCTGATACAAGCTTGCTTGAGGTTTCAGACATTTGTGGGACATCCTGTCATCCACACAGGCACATTTGGTGGGAACACAGGAACATCACCGACTACTCCCTGTCTCTAGGGCTCCCTTCCTGGGGAACATAGGTTGGCTCCTTCCATCAGTAAATGGATATGATTGATTGACTGATTGCAAGAAGCTTTTGGGAACTGGGCAAAGAGCTTTTAATAACGTCTTGTACATTTTGTATTACCTGCCTTTTCAATGTCTATATTTAAATTTTTATTAATTCTGGGATAGCTTAAGTCTGTTTTAAAAAATAACTTTGTGTATGTCTTGCCCTACATGCATTTTTATAGATACCTGTTTTGATTTTGTAAACTGTCTTGAGTTCCAGTTCTAGGGAAAAGATGGGAAATAAATAGCATGTAGCTAGCTACCATGTAATTTAGATAGTCACAGTTGATTAGGTAATATAGAGAAAAAGATATTGAACTAATACAAAGTAAATAGATCCTCTATAGTCAACCTATTACTTTGCCTATGTCTAATTCCTTTTTTCCCTTTTTCCTTTTTTTTTTTTTTTTTGCATTTTATTATTGATTCTAAACTCCTTATCTATCAAGAGAGTTTAAACTATATTAAAAAGAGACCAGTGCTATCAACTTCTGGAGAAGCCCTTTTCTGTCAGAAGTCTAGAAGTGACACATTTGGGAATTACTTTCCTAGTTAGAAATTAAGTACTAATCAAAAAGTCATGCACAGTTCAGCCAGAATGCCAGGGTTAATCACTTTTCTCTTATGTAAAGTGTTGTCACATCTTTAATGACAACTTGTCAATAGGTTTTCACTGCTGTATCTCATCCAACAAAGGAGTAAGAATGCTGAATTTTCAGCAGGGATAAGATTATGATGACTTTTATTGAGACAATGTTTAGTCAACTAAATCAACTCATCATATTAACTTTTTAAGAGACCTGGGGAAAGTTCTGACAGCTGAAGTTCAAAAATAACTTTTCTCAGTTTTGCTTTCTAAACCATTTCAGCCAATGGAAATACAATACACAGAGTATTTGACTTTATATCCCTTTTACTGGTCTCTATGATAAAGTTCTTCCTAAGTAGAAAGCACTCATTGTCACAGAGACCTGATTTCATATTAAGGAGCTTACTTTGCATGTTATATTTTTAATATAATGCAACATACATCTGAAGGCCAGTCTGTTTGACTGTAGGAGTAAAACAATGTGCTGCTTCTTGCAGGCCATTGAAAGAAAGAAAGAAACCACCACAGCACAAAACACAAGTTCAATGAATCGCAGGCTCAGATGAGGCAGTGGATCTTGAGGAAGAAAATGGGTGCCAAATCAAATTATGAAAAGAGATGCAGTTGAGTTTTTAAAATTTCTTTTTCAGATCTATGCCAAACAATTAGGGTCATTTAGGGAGTCAACCTTTTATCTGTGTCCCATGCTTTCTGAATTTTCTGAGAAGCTTGGTTAGTGTATGAGGTATAAATACTTAGCTCCTGTGGGCTGTCACCTGTCAACTTACAGATATTCAATGAATTTCATAGGGGGTTTTAAGGTGAGGAATACTCAGAGGTAGTTTTGCCAGTTTCTTCTCTGAAATATAGCCTAGAGCACTTGATATTCATCAGTGGACTCCCATCCAGCAGCACCTATCTGTGATATAATTAGCAGTGTCTACATTTTAAAAATCCTCCCTGTTTCTTTGTCTTTTAAAGGAGAAAGCACAAGAGGACTGTTTTCTCCCACAATCTTTTCAGGGGTTAACAATTAAGAAAAGCTTTGGAGAATCTTCTGTTTGGAGCTTCAGTGGGTGGCTAACAGAGGCAAAGACTATTGTGCATTAATGCCAAAACCTCTACCTTTAGATTTCTTCTTTAATCTTCTCTGTTCCTTATCAGGCAAACTCCAAATTGGTCTCCCTAGATTAAATGATTGTCCTTGCTTTTTGTTAAAGTGACTTTTTGTCCTTAGCTCATTATTTGATCTATTGCTTTGTGTCTGTGCATGTGTGTATGTGTTTGGTTAATTCTTTCTATTGCATTTAGTATTATTATATCATCTTTGTAATCCATTGTTAATCTAAGGGGAAAGTTGAGATATAAGTTCCTAAAGTAACTGTGAAACCCACTGAAAAGCCAGCCTTCAATACCAGAAATAACAATTTCTGTGACTCCACGTGCAGGTAATAGCAAAAATAACATTTAAAACCTTTCCATCCCTCTCTTTGTTTTCTGGCTCTAAATGTGCTGTAAATATGAAGTGAGATGAAGTTTCTGTACAAGATAGAACATTATTTCTGTACATTCAGCCTTTCTCTCCCTGTCTCTCCTTCTTTCCATTTCTTTCTGCCTCCTTCCATTCAGTCTATAAGTGGTCTACCTCAGCTTTTCAGGGCCATCTTTATAGTTCGCTCTGCCTCAAGCAAGAGGAGATAACAGCAAACCAAACAGGGTCAGAGTTGGTTTAGCAGAGATTTTTTTTGGAATCAAAAATGAAGTCTTCAGTTCAGAGGAAAGGTGTTAGGAGAGGAACCTTTCTGTGTCACAGTGTTTGGCGGTGAGGTTATTAGCATCACTGATGTGCCATGTGTAGTAAGCCAGAGGCACAAAATTGTGTCTGTATGGGCAGCACCAGCAGACATGTTACATTTAAAGGGACAGAAGTGACTTTTTGTGGAAGACAAATGAGCTCAAAGAACGCTTGCCCCTATCTGTGCCCCTTCCATTTGGTGTCCCATGTGGACACTTGTTTAGAGTTCCCCTAAGGCTGACCCTGCAGCTAAAGTATGTACAGAACAAGACTGCCTACTGTATGAAAAAGAGGACCAGAGGGTTCAGGCCCCTAATCAACAATGACATTTCTGTTTCCTGACACTGCAGAGTGATGAACAAGGGGTCATGCAACCTAGGAACCTCAAATGCAAACCTGCCAATTAAGAAAAAAACTTATTGTTAAAATGAATGTCACAAGAAGAGGGAGACACAAACACATATTAAGTGTGTGAAGGAGAGAGTACTTCTAGAGATAAGTTAGAAAAATAAGCAAAAGGGATCTCTGTGAGAAAGTGCACGAAAATGCAACTCACATTTTTGTGAAAATATCTCTGCAAATTGTGTAAGTTGTGCAGATCACATTAAAGTCAAAGACTGAAGAACATGCTGTGCAATAAGAGAGGGCGAAGCTGTCAATATTTTTAAGTTGTTTACAACACAAGAATTAATTGTTTCAGGTTTACTATCTGTCAAAACTAGGAGTCAAGCACATAGGACTTGTTTAGTCCTGCTGCATCCTATTTGAGTTAGTTTCAATTTTCATTCTTGATTCTTAGGTAGTTAAAACTATTTTGAAACAAAGGCATGAAATCTCTACTTCATCTATCTGCCGACAATGCTGTTTTACACTGATACTACTTCTGTGTTTGAAAATTGTGTGATGACCATGCATATATGTATTTTGCTATGGCTCTGTTGCTGAGAAGGTGCCACCAACCAACCAACAATCAATGCAATGTAAACACATTACGGCAACAGGGAACAAACTCTCATTTTTCATGTAAGATGGTATACACAAGCTATGTGCATAGTTTTTACACAGGGAACAGGCAACAACCTAGGAAATAATACAGTCCTTACATTAGAATTTTTTTATGAGTAGATATTACTTCAGTGTTCAAAAAGGAATATATGAAACATTCTCCGCAAGAATATTAATGATCAGTTCCTCTTTCTGAATGATGACATATCATCTGGAAATGAAGATAGGGAACTAAAGCTATGAATTCTTTACTAGAAACATATAAATATGTGAACAAAGTATTTCCAATACTAGAAATTTCTGGACATATATATTTCAGATACACACACACACACACACACTACATTCTGGTCTAAAAAGTAACTTTTTCTCTGTCCTCCATTTCTCAAACTCCACACTTTTTATTTTAATGTTTCTATTCTATGCCTGAGAAAGCCAATTCTCTGCTTTTTGTCAAACTGTTTTTTCCTTTCTTCCTCACCATCAACACCATTTAACAAGACGTTTATAAGCAACAGAATCCTATATTTGGAACCAGGCGCTACTCTGATGACTGGAGTTTCCTCCATAGTAAAGACCTATTCATGACTTTTTCTGAATATTTAAAGCCTAAATTGTGAGGTAGGCTGGTTACTGCCCCAAATAGCCATCCTTATTTTTATTCATGTCCTTTCACTTGCAGTGAACGATGATGGTCAAGCGGAATGAATGAACCTTAACATAGTGAGATCAGGGATCCAAGGGGTAGGACTAGTAGAGTGCAGGAGGATGACAAAGCAGAGCTTGAAAATGTAACTTTTTTGGATGTGCAGTGCAGCGATATGAGTGTTGGACCAAGAATCTGAGGCCATTTCCTAACTATACTGTTATAGTGCTATTATTCCACTTTCAGCATCCTATGGAATCCTGGGGTTTGCAGTTTAGGAAGGGCATTTAGATTTCTCAGCCAGAGAACTCTTTGGCCTCAGTAAACTACAAACCTCAGAAATCCACAGGATGTTGAAAATGGAATAATAGCACTATAACAGTGTGGTGCAGAAATGGCCTGAGTAACCAGAGTTTGAATCTCTGCTTGGCAATGGAAACCCACTGGGTGACCTTGAGGAACTCATGTTCTCTAAGTATTGAAGAAAGGCCATGGTAAACTTCCTCTGAACAAATCTTTTGGAATTTTGAAGTTTTTGCCCAAAGAACTAATATTTCCATGCCCTTAAAGAACATAGGTTTATAGTCCAGTTATCACAAGTCTTTCACAGCTAACACAGCCAAGGCTGTCCCAAGACAGCCCAAGGGAAAGAATGATACTTACCCCAATTCATAGTACCCAATTGTCTCTACCCATCCCAAGCAGTAGAAATAAAGAAGTTTAATAACTAACAATTTGTTGCCCTTTCCTGAGAATCAGAATTTGCTGCCTGAAGCAGCTGCCTTACTCTACCTAATGGTAGGGCTGGCCCTGGACTCAGCACCAGTACTTTCCCTTATTCAGCATTAATGCTTACTTTAAATGCTTATTCTTCATCTTATCCTGTCTGATGTATGTATGATGGAAAGTGTGAATCTCTCTGGGCAGGAACTGTGACACTTCTGTCCATTAGTGTGTAACAATCTGTCACATTACATGCATGTTTTAATAGTAGCAGAAGTGCTAGGTGACTTCATCTAATACTCAGTGAATTTTGCAACATATTCACAATATGGGAAAATGTCTAACTGCAAAATAAGAGCGTAGCCTTACCTGTTCCTGAATTTCAGTGTAAATCAGACTCAGATGAAATGCATTCAAATGTCCCTTCACAGATTCCAAGGTGAACGAGGTCTGATAGGAAACAAGAGATCATGATTTTGACCATTTTTGTTTTCAGATAGATCAGAAAGATCAGTGCAGTCATTTGCTCTTTGTAAATGGTGGGTGAGTGTCCAGTTAATACACTTTCTGGTAGAAAAGACCAAAGCAGTTGCTTGTTTAGGCAGTTGTTATTGCTTTGTGTTCATCTTCAAAAGGATGGGCCTTAATTTTATTTTTTTTTTGTATCTATAATACATAATTTGTTAGTGAAGCAGAGCGTCACCTTAAATAATTCAGCATCTTTTTTATTATTAAAGTGTATCCCTTTCCAAAGGACATCACCATTTCAGCATCTTATTTTATTGTATGAACGTGGTTGAAAGCCTCGTTCTCTGTAGATCGCTCACAAAGTTGAATGCCTTTTCATAATAAACTGTTGTGGCCTATTATCTATCTAGTCATCTAGCTATTTAAATGATACATAGTTTTTTTCTTTCAAAGAGAGCTCTCCAGAGATGGTGGAACAAAATTAAAACTGTAAATACAATAAAGCAATGATAAAAAACAAAATATCAAAATCCAACACTTCAAACCAGCTATCACCAACATGTGCAAAGGCACTCAATAAATTAGTTCAGTTATATAGCGATGTGAAAAGTAAGTCTTTTGGGGTCTGCGAAGAAATTTGTGATGAAGATGCATCACATAAGATGATGGGAACAGAGTTCCACAAGCAGAAGGCCATAGTCAAGGAGGTTTCGTTCTTTGTTTCTACCAGTTTTATCATATTTACAGGCAGACACACAAGCAAGACCTCCTGACACTGACCTGAGACATAAGTAAAGATAGATTTTGGTTCACTTGAGCAAATATTTATACAACCATGACAAATCTATGGATATAATGTGGCACCATTTCATATATCAAGCAATTTCAAATTGTTTACATGAAGATTTGAATCTAAATCCTATAGTTTTTCAAACTAGATTAGGCCAATTGAACTAATAGTTAACCTGATGTTATGTAAGTGACATGGTTCAGTGGATCTAACTCTCATTGAAACTAGCAATAGGATTTAGACCTTTTTCACTAAAAAAAGTGCATATTATCAAAGTTGAGACTAATTTTTAATTGAAGTAAGCTACCTGTCCTCTACCTACCTAGCTCACAGTAAGTGCAATTTAATTCAATAGAACTCACTTCTGCAATCCATGTATTCGACTACACGGCAGGCAATCATTCATCAGTCTACAAGCACAGCATGCATTAAAATAACAATAAGAACCACAGACCTTTTGAACATAGATTTGATCCCTCAGTAAAACTCAGGAAATTTCATTATAAACATTTGCACTGAAATTTAACAGTTCTTTTAAATACCTTCTACTATTAATTGCTATGTGGTTATTAAAGACAATTGCATGAACTATGTGGTTATTAAAGACAATCGCGTGTTGAACTTTAGCACAGAATTATTCTGAGACAGAATAACCTTACAAGTGTTCTACTTCTTCATTGCTCATTAAGAGCAACAATGTGCTCCTCTAGGGGGCTTTTCATACAAACAGATGTCCCAAAGTGCTTCGTGTTTAATTACATACCAGGAGTTGGGAAAAATGTAGGAAAGATGTGCCAGCCATTGCATTCCAGCAAAACTGAATTAAATATGTATTTGAACTGAATAAAATATGTATTTGAACTAGCAAGCAACGTAAGAGGTGTGAAATTTTGCTTGAAGCTTAAGAGGAGCATTTTCCTCAAGATGAGCAACTAAACCTGTGTTGAAGTGTTTGTCCACATGCGTATCATTTGGCTGCAAAGCTGGGCCTGCACAACAGTTGACAAATTTATAGCAAGCTCTGTTTTTCATATTACATCTTCCTTCATCTTTATAAACCACAGGAAGCTTCAAATGTCTTCTGAACATATAGCTTATCAGATTGTTTAAGAGAAGAGGCCAGGCTGATAGGGATGCTAACAGAACAAGATCAAATTTTATGGCTTAGAACAGTCTAGAACAGCAACACGTTAGACTTCCTTCATTTGGAAACAGTGCCACCTATGAATAGACTTTTTTGGGGAGGTGAGTGTTTCAGCCACTGACTAAAAAAACTGTTTCATCTATTGTAAAACCTCAGTGCCAGTCCTGACACCCCATGAGCATTTTCTTTGTGCTCTTTGACTATTTGAAAAAGGCTAGAATGTTTCAGTGAACCAACAAGCCAAGAATCTTCTGAATGCCTCATCTGGCTTCCACAGTGAACTATTTCTTCTGGATTTGACCACCACATACAAATTGCAGAATTTATCTGACCCTAAGTGTTTGTAGTGGCTTTTGCTAATTTCACATGGATTTCAAATCTCAACACCCTTGGTTAACATTCCAGACATACAATTCAGTTCCTGACCTATGAAGTTGCAGTAGGAATATAAATTGTAAACAAATGTGTTTAAGATGATGGTTTAAAAAAAAAAAGATAGCCTGTGGTCCTCCAACTTTTGGCTTCATGCCCTGGGCTGATGGAGCTGAACAATATCTGGAGGACCTCACATTCTGCACCTCTATTTTAAAACGTTTTGGACCAGGACTTTTACAATGTTTTTGCTTAACAAACATATTTTCAGTTTTTGATGTATTTTTGTACTCTTAAATAAGTACTTTGATTAAAAAGAACTTTAAAAAAATGGCCCTTTATATCATTCTTTATTTTATTTGTGTGTTAACTCATAGTATGCCCCTCAGTCTTAGGCCATTTGCACACTAAAATGTTATAGTGCCATTATTCCACTTTCAACATCCTATGGAATCTTGGGGTTTGCAGGTTAGGGAGAGGGTGTTGAATGTGGAATAATAGCACTATAACATTCTTGTATGGAAATGGCCATAGTCCAAACTACAGGAAACCCATTGCTGAATGGTGCGTCAACACACAGGTAAATCTAATGGATTCATTGGGTTTATTCTAGTCAGGACTGAAAAAGAATTTAGACATCCATGTGTTAACTAGTTTATAGGCCAGAAAGTTCATATCATGCTCAATAAAGCCTTTGCCATGTTCCTTGTAGCTATTTTGTTTTTTATGGAATTGTCACTGTCTGCTTTGTCTCCTTCTGATCTCACCTGTCTTCACTCCAACCTCTGCACCAACATGTGTGTATAATTTGCCAGCCAGTTTAGGTTTACACTTCATGTAGCATTTAATGAAATGGATTTTGGTCCACAGTGACTTATGTCAATTTGGGAGGCCTATATCCAATTGTTAATCTCAACTAGACTTCTACCTGGCTGCAAGACTTACCAAGTACCCACTGATACAATGGGTCTGTTCTAGTTAGAACTAACATTTGGATTTAGCCTCTAGTTTTTAAGATGTCAGAATATACTTTATGTGGGGGCAGGGGTAGGCAACTATCTCAAGTCAGGCTGCTGCAGTTCTGGGAAGGTCAGACCTTCCTCAAGTCCTTCCAGCCCTCATTTAAAAAAAAAAAACCCTTTAAAAACCCTGTGTACCCTACAGGGGAATTGCTGTGGAGAAGCAATTTTGCTCTAGTTTGAGAGATCTTTTTCTCATCCTCTACAGTCTGGAGAAACTCTTCTCAAGCATAAAACAGATTATGGCCACTTGAAAAGGTGGCAACAGTATCTCCACAGCCTCTGGCTGTACAAATATTCTGTCATAAATGATTAGGTTTTCTGAACCACGACCTGCACTTTCATGAAGAAGAAGATCTTGCAAGAAACAGTTTGCATCTCACAGTGGATGGTAAGAATGTATTTGCTAGAAGTCTCACAAACCTGGTCACAAGGGTTTTAGTCCAAGTTCTGTGTGAGAGAGAGACATGGTCTTAGATATCTACACACCAAATGCATAGAACATTGAAAATGAAAAAATAAACTCAAACTCTTATCTGTCATGACTTTAACAGATTGGACAGTGGGGACAGAACTTACAAAATGAATTTCAATAGGAGTAAATGTCAGGTATCATATTTAGGTAGGAAAAATGAAATGTACAAACATAGGATAGATGACAAATGGTTTAATGACAGTATGTGTGAAATAGACATAGGGTCCTAGCAGATCACAGTTTAAATATGGGTCAACAATATGATTCAGCAGTGAAAAACACCAATGTTATTCTGGGCTATATCAAAAGGAGTAAAGCTCCAAGACTGAGAGAAATTATATTACGACTCTATTCTGGTTTGGTCGGATCTCTCCTGGAATATTGAACTGCAGCCCATTTCAGCAAAGATATTGACAAGCTGGAGCATGTCCAGGGAAGGGCAACAAAGATGATCAAAGTTCTGGAGACCAAGCCTTACGAGGAAGAACTTAGGGAGTTCAATATGTTTACCTCGGAGAAGATTGAATGGGGACATAATAATCACCTTTAAATATCTGAAGGAGATATCTTGTAGAAAATGGAATGGTCTTGTTTTCTTCTGCTCTAGAGATTAAAACATAGGCATTCACATTACAAGAAAAGAGATTACAGCTAAACATTAGGAAGAACTTCTTGACTATAAGAGCTATTAGACAGTGGAATAGACTGCCTTAAAGGGGGTGGACTCTAATTTTTCGAAGTCTTTACACAGAAGTTGGATATATGACTTAGAATGGGTTAGCTGCATATTCCTGTATGGCAGGAGATTGGACTTGATAGCTTTTGCAGTTTCCATTCGATCTCTATGATTCTATATGATAAAGTATAAAGTTTTTCTAATTTTTTTTAAATAAGCAGAATGCTGTATATGTCAATGCAATGAATAAGAAAATAGTATTCATTTTTTTTAAAAAAATATGTGATTGAATTTGCATTTAACTTCCTTGTTTGTTATGAATTTGTTTTGATCAATTGGAGCAATGCAATGTATACTTTAAGAAAAAGAAGGGTAATCTGCATTTGTGATGGTAGTACTGTTATTCACACTGTTCTGATGAATACCAGGTGGGAAGCAGACTGTTTTATACTTTCTTAGTTTAGAAAATAGTTGCAATAATCTGGGTTTTTTAAAACTGCTTGGAAAATGGCCACTCAAAATATGAAACCGAACAACCAAAGAAATATATTCTGCAATATTTGTCATTTCCTGACATATTCCAGGTAATTGATAGAGAGAAGCTCACAAAAGTTAGCAGTCAGTTCAACTGTGGGTTTGAATACCGCAGAGAGCTGTTTTTAAAACAGCAAAAACACACATACGTGTATGAATTCTGTTCTAAGATATATTACAAACATTTGTTATTGCATTTATCTGTTCTAGGAGGAAAATCTTACTTGTAAATAATAGACTACAAAATTATCAGAATGAATTCTTGTCCCAGTACCTATTCACATTTTCCTTTTTTTCAACTGCCTGGTTATATCAGTTTATAGACATGGTGATCTTGACATGGGTTGTTCACCAGAAAGCAAAAAGCAAAAAAGTTGTATTTATTTGTTTCTTCACATGACTCATGGTGCACATCAGTGCATGAATCTGGGGGTTGACTTGTATGCTCAGTCGATAGGAACACAGGAAGCCATTTTGTGCTGAGTCAAGCTATTCTTTCATGTTGCCCAGTGCTGTCTGAGAGTCAGAATGGTGTAGTGGTCTGAGTGCTGGACCAGGACTCTAGCATTCAGAGTTCAAATCGCCACTCACCAATAGAGGCACATTGGCTGACCTCAGGCAAGTCAAACCTTCTCAGCCTCAGAGGAAGGTTCTTTACATCCCTAGTTCACACTGGTATGGCAATATCCATGAATAGTGTGTTTGTTGCTCCTTGAATGACATTTCAAAAACTCCACATGAATTGAGTACTGTTGTAAACTGTTTTCAATCAAGTTCACTTTCTTTGTAACATATTAAGTATATTTGTTCCAGTTTGGACCTGGGAAAGTGTTTCCCCTATTGGAAGATGTTGTGCGTTTTCAGCTGCTGGAAGGACTAACCACCACATCTTCCTGTATGGATTCCTCCAATACACCAGGGGTAACATGTCTCACCCTGTCCTCATAGTGACTGAGACAACAAAAAATCTCTGTCTATGTTGTCTATGATGATTTATTCATCTGTGGAAGTTAGCACTTTTGTCCTCACATTGTGATGATATAGGTTTGAATGGATCTGTAGATCTTGTGAATAGTGTACCAGGGTCCTACAATGCCGTTCCTTAGAGGAAAGCCGTTCCACCTGCAGAACTGTGAGGGTGGTGGTTTCTTTGCAACAACCCTCTAACTCATGCTCTCACAATCTGGTCTAGAGAGCTGGGATGCTCTATGGAGCTGAGTTTCATAGGACTATGAAAGGAAGAAAGGGAAAAAGCCTTGTTGCAATGGCCGTTTCCGCACCGGGTATTTAAAATGGTGCAGAGCAACCTCCCACGGAGGTTTTCTGCACCATAGAGTGGACTGGTGTGGACTACTTTTTGTAGTTCCACACCTCAGTCCAGTTCTGCGTGACCAGAACTGGTCGTGCAGCGTGCTTTTTAAAAACCTCTTTTTTGAGGTTTTTAAAAAGCAAGGAGTGGGCAACCTCGTCTAGCTCCGTCGCCGCGCTCCGGAGCAGATTTGCAGGCGCACGCAAGTGCGTGCCTGCAGATCTTCTGGGGGCGGGCTTTCGGCTGGCGAGCTTCTCCGGTTGGTGGAGAGCCTTCACCAACCAGAAGCCACCATTTTGGATGCCGGAGAACTGCAGAGCGGCGAACTCGCACTGCTGCTCTTCGTGACGGACTCGCCCAGTCACAGGAAAAATCCGGTGAGTCCCATTTCTGCCCGATTCACACCCCACATGCAGAAAGGGCCAATAATAGAAGTACATTAGTACAGTGTCCAGGCCTGAATGTTAGCAAGCTGAAAGTGCTTTTAACATAGGAATGGTCAGAGTAGACCATAAATGCTTGGCTAACATAGTTTATTTGATTAAGAAAAGTAAATTAATATCAGTAGGAAAAAAAACTATTAACAACAACAGCAGCAACAGCAACATATTTGTGAAGCCGAACAGAATAATGTTAGAAGCAGCTAAACAATCGATATGTTGAAGTAAGATGAGTGTTTTGTGACCACATAATCCTTGCAAAACTGAAAACTAAAGCCCTACCATTCTGAACTTCCCAGTTGTATAGCATGCCAAAAACTAGAACATGACAGAGTTGTGAAAGGCTATCTGTCAAAATGCTGATGATGTGCAAAGTATTGATATAAATAACTGATGACGCACATTGAAATAAGTATTTCAAAGCACATTGTGCATCATTAGACCTTTATTTCAAACATATGACAGAAAAATGAGTGAACTATGAGACTGGATTGCAGGCAACTATTAATTATGCTATGGATAGAAATCTATGTGCAAACATGGAAATCTGCTCTGCCTTTAATTATTCAGTCTAACAAAACTGCTAGTCAGTTTCATATTACCTTAATTCCTACTACTGAGAACTCAACTTCTTCCCAATAGAATAGTGATCCTAGAGTTTGGAGACGTGTTGACTGTATGCATGTAGCCAGGTCAGGATGACCTCCGCATGGCCAAGTTCAGAGAGGAATAGACAGGAAAGCCCAGTGCTGATGGGCTTGGGATGATCCTTTCAAAAGGCTCTAAGGTACAATCATTCCTGAAAACAATAGAAGGTGAAACTGCTCAGATGAAGCAAACACCCCTCCTGTGAGCATATCCTACAAAGACTTTTCCTATCTACCTTACCCCAATCAAGACATTAAGAGATTGTCAGGACTCCCATCAATGTTTTCTCACCTAAACTTAAGACAATCAGCCCATTCCAGTCTCTTTTGTCAGCTTCTAGAAAGCAATTATCACTTTATCCATGTACCCTCCTTCTGGGCAAGAAATAGGTTATAAAAACCCCCAGTTCTAACCCCTACAATTTGTGTATGTTTGGCATCACACTTCACATGGTTCCCAGGACTCCCATTCTTTTGAGCTACTCTCAGTCTCTTATTTGAGCCACTCTGCTTTGATCTTCTGCTTCAGGATTGGTAAATATCACCCCTTCTACCCAAAAACCTCTCTGTATCCCACTTTTCTCATCTCTCCCTTCTATAGCCTTGTTTGGTTCATGAGATTGCTTGATTTCTTGTGTGTGTGTATTAACTGCCAATAAAATACTCTGAACTGGAGTCCTCTCTACAGTTAGCACTGGTATACACAAGTGAAAAGATCCTGCCATTACCCTCCTCTCACAGGCCTCCTTTGAGCTATAATTCTTCAAATTCTAGGGGGACACTGGCATTGAGGGTGGACCATCTCTTAGAATAACAAATACTTGGTAGAGTGGAATGACATAGGAAAAGAGGAAGGCCACATTACAAGTGTATTGATTCAATGAAGGAAACCACAGCCAGTTTGAGCAGGTAGCAAGGCCTGAGCAGAGTAGTCGATGACTTGGGATCTCATTCATAGAGTCACTGTAAGTTGAAGTCAACTTGATGACAAACAACAACAAAAAGAACAGGACAACTACAGTGGTCCTGGCAGCCAATTTTCTATCCGAGGACATGGCAGGATCAGGGACTGCCCACCCCCAGAAAGGAAGTTGGCAGAAAAGCACATCTGGATTTCAGGAGGGAAAAAATATTTTGCATTTTAAACAGTGCAAGTCACCTTGTAACATATAAAATAAATTGTCAATCACAGATATTTCTGAGAGAAGCAACTTACCTTTTGGTTTTGTCCCATAGAAAGAGAGCCCATAGAGAGTGATCAAGGCCAACACAAACAACCTAGGGCTGCAGTTTGCCCACCCCTGTGCTAGAGAAGTGTGAAAAACTCCTGTTCACTTGAGGTTTTAAACAGCAGGGTTGATGACCAACTGTCAGGGATGCTTTAACTGCAGATTTCCTGCTTTGGCCGTGAACAGAGTAGCTAACAGTTGGGTTCTTTTCTTAGTCTACAGCTCTAAGAACCTACAGCTCAAAGGCAACATACAACCCTTGGTCTCACTTTCTTCCATGACTATCCTCTCTCTTTTCTCCTTGTGTGGTCTCTTCCAATATCAGATGTGACCAAGAGAAAACCAACAAAGTGAACAGGAAGGCAGATGTTACATTGAAGGTGTGGCAGCTAATCTAGTGTAGTCTTCTTAAAGATGCATTGTGTTGGGTCTCCAAGCTTGCACATGTATACCAGCCTCTGTTATCCTTTACTAGATTCTGCCATGCAAAGGAAAAGAGACTAGCATTTAAACAAGTGCTTGGGCATGCCCAGAAGCCCAGCCACAGATTGCAGCAGTTAGAGTGACACTGAATCTTTTGGAATGAAACTTCTGACTCTCCTCTGCCTCACCTTTGTTCTCATGGCAGCAGTTGTCTCTGGATCACTGTGGGCCAAGGCAGTAAACTCTTTGTAATGGAGCAAAAGATGTTATAGGTAGCAAATTTAGCATGTCTGTACCCAGCAACTGCTAGTTTGTATGTTTCTTTGAGAGATTTAGGCACAGCATGTATTCATGCAACTTTCTCTTTTCCTGCATCAGTTAATGTGCAGTTAGTCTGAGTTTTGTTCTTCCTTCATGTTTGAAGTACACATATTACAAAGCCTCTCACCATGAGATGTTACATAACCTTTAGTATTTGTGAGTAAATATTCTTCACATATTTTTACAAAGAAGACTAACCCTGCTTTATTTCTCTGGTAGATCCATGGTGGGGATGGGGAACTGGCTGTTGTTCACCTTCTGCCTGAGAATATATATTACTTTGCTTGTGAGATCACTGCTATTTTTGACATTACCCAACAAATAAGATATGAGAGTGGGGAGAAAGGAAAGAAAGAGTGAATGGAATGGAAATACTAAATAGAATGGAAAAGATGTGTGGATGGATGGATAGAGCGTCTGTGAATGTGAGAAAAAAAATAAGATTAGTGCAGTTCTTAACTGAAGATGATGACCATCCGGCACTACTTTTCCCTCTTTTTCTTTTTAGAACAAAAACTTTTCCTACTCATGTTTTAAAGTGTGCCTTCAAAGATCTGGAATTAATATATTTAGATGAAAATGTTGCCTAATGAAGATGAACTGTTAGTCTTTAGCATTCACAAAATATTTAAAACTGAGAAAATCACCGCACTGTTTAAAACCCAGGAGAGAGTGCATTCAGGTTGCCAGACATCACTTCTCTGTATTTTGCACAGTTATACATTAATTATTAAAATGTTTAAGACTTACCTCAGTGCAAATACTGTCTTCACTTGATACAGAAGTTGGGAAATTTATGTGAATCTTAACATCTGGCAATAAGAATGTTCTAATGAGTTACCTTTTAAAGGAATGTCTGTCTGCCGGAGGGAGTTTAGGTGAAATTAAACACATTAGCACTTTTCTGGATTGTTTGGGAATATTTTCATAAAGAAAGTATGGTCCGTGCAAGCTGTTAAAAAAAGGCATTAACACCTTAGGAAGATGAGAATCATATGAAATTAATATGACTTTTACAGGAAGAAGTGTACCTGTGTAGAGAGACTGTCAGAACAAGTACTCTTTGCAAAAATGAGCAGTTTTAGCTCTACAAATCATCTAAGCTTGATTAGAAAGTCAATACTTCCAGTCATAAGAATACATATATAAGCATATCTTTTCGTCACTGGATCATCCTGTAACTGACACTCCACTCACAGAAAAAGAGCCATTCCTGGCTCTGATGGGGGGGTACGCCATTTTCACAAATTCCCCCTTTTTCTTCTTTATTTCCTTGATCTTCCCAAATTTGCTCTGGAGGCTTGGGGCACATCTGAAACTACCTGGAGGATAATGTGGAAGCTGCAGGGAGAGACACAAGCAAAAACCATCTACTCTCTTCTATTGGAAGAAACATGTATTGGATACTTTCTGTGAAGGAAAGGGACAACTGGATATAACTGAAAATGTGTCTACACTACCAATTGGACTGCCAGCTCTCCATTCTATGGAGTAAACCTATGGGTTGATGTACTCAGAATTCTCTACTAGATACACCCTTGAACTCCATTCATTCTGAGCAGTTTCTACTCATTACTACTCATAATGCCTACTTACTACTCATAATGTCATTACTTACTGTGCTGAAACTTCCAGTGAACTTCATTATGAACTTACTGTATTTTCTTGTTCTCCACTGAATGTAGACCTTTGATTTGTTCTATGAAAGCAATGATTTGTGTGATTCATTTCTATTACTTGCTCTTGTATTTTTCTCATGCTTAATTAGAGCTGGGACAAAAAACAAATAAATATAGACATCTTCATTAGTTTCAAGAGGTGTGATGAGATGGCACATATGACAAATTTCAGTGGTGATATCTAAAGTTCCTCTTCCTTTGCTCTGAATTTGTTGAGGACTACTGCTGCTCTAGTTTTAGGTCTGGAAGCAGACTGTAGAGTGGTACAGTATTGCTATTTCTGGCGTGTTTTATCTTCAGTAACCCTTCTAGCACATTTTCTGTATCCAGTATTATCCTCCAATGTAGTTCTAAACAGAGGAGGGAAGAGGATATAAAAAGGTGGAAGAGAAGAAAAACAACAGGTTCTTGCACAGAAAACACAATTTTCTGTAAAGATAGCATTGTCTGGATTGCCATGTCAGGGTCAGAAGAATGAGGAATAAAGATCATATCTGCTTGTGAAAAGGAGAAATTAAGATGGTTGGTCCAGTTTTCTCACATACTTCAGAACTGGCCAATCAGAGTCCCAGCTGATTTACCTGGCTGGCTCTTGTGCAGCAACATACTCTTCAGCTCTGCCAGGATAGGCTTATCCAGTTGCCATTTCTCAAACTGACTAGGGTATTTTTTTAAAAATGATCCAAATAAGCCCTAGATTGCCTTGTTTTTAGCCTATTTCATATTGCAGCTATGTATGAGCTACTATGGCATTTCACACTTCAGTTCAATTAAATCTTGTTGGTTTAGCACAAAGCCACAGCAAACAACAAAATATTACAATACAGAACAATAAAAATTTGCATAGTAAGTTAAACACATTATATCCCTATATAATATATTAAAACAATGTATTAAAATGGCGGAGAGGAGGACAGAAACAATGCCAGAGTATAAACATTTCCTAAGATGGGCTCCAAGAGCTTTCCCATACGATATGGAATTTATTAAACAGCTTTCCTAATGACATGTAATTTATTAATTGGCACAGTAGGAGAGATATTGGTTTAGGACTCCTTGATATATACCTCTGAGTCCTCCTATGGAGTCACTGAGTCCTTGCAACCATGAAGCAAGACAGTTTCTGGAAAGGACTACTGTTACGGACTCTGAAACACATCTTGGGGTGGAAGTTGTAATGTGTAACAGCTAGCAAGACCCCTCAGCACATGAGTCTGGGGATTTGACTAAAACAAGACATGATAATACCACAATCTCATTTCCAGCTTTAAGTTAGGATGCTTCCAACCACTTTACAGCTAGATAATGGGAACATATCCCATCACTTACTTGAAGGTATAGCTACCTACTGCAGTCTTCACTGCAAAGTTTAATTTTAATAAAGTTGTGTTCTATTCTACCTATTCATTGTCTGTTTCCAAGTCTTCTAGATCTGTATCAGGCCATGTCTAGGGACTGCAGTGAAAAGGGGAGATCACCCCCTCTCACTTCCATTTGATTCTGCTGTTCTGTCAGCAGAAGTCCAGTGCTAGATCTTGCTTACTGTAGACAAGGAGATCTTTTTAAAAATATGACCAAACTGTGTTATATTTCTGAAAGCCAAATATTTTTTTAAAATTATCCATAATTACTCGACAACTTTGTCAAGTAGTCAAAGAAACAAACTCACAAAGTAGCAGAGTGAATTATGTATTTTTATTATTAAACAGCACAAATCCATTTCAGTTATTTTTCAGGTATGTGTGGTATGTGTGTGCGAGCGCGCAAGTGCTGTGCTTGTGTCTTTGCAAAGTACTGAAGTTTAAAAAAAACGATCAGAAATGGTATAAAATTTTGTCATCACCAACTTTTACCAAAATGACATGTTGAAAGAGTGTTCATAGACATTTGTCATGATCTCTGCATTATAATGAGGTTTAGCATGCCATCTTAAAATAAATTCCTAATTAGGAAATGAATTCTAAATAGTTAAACAAACAAAACCCCAGCATGGTTTCTAATTGAAATGTTGAATCTCCCATGCTATTTAACAATCTGTAATTTCAGCTGATTTAAGAATCTTACATCAGGGTTCTAAGTATGCAATTAGCATTGGTTTAAATGATAGCAACATGCTGTAAATAAGATGCTTAATTGTGTTTGCAAGATTAAAATTCAGTCTCGTTGCCCCCCACCTCAGCGCCCCGAGTCAACGCCTTCTTTCTTTGGTGGCAATGTGGTATATTCACATTGCTACCTCTAAATGAATGTCAACTTGTTTTACCTCGACTGGAGCCGATCGATACTTCATTAGGCTGAATTGTCTTGTGCCCATGCAACCTTGAAGCTGTGGCTTAATTACCACCCATATTATGCAGTGGCTGCAAAAGCTGGGCTCAGCTGCGTCTGTTCTGAACAAAAGCCACACACTTACCTATGTTGGGAAAGAGCATACTTCGGAACAGATGCCATGGAATATTTGATGAGTTAACAATTCATGATGACAAGAACCTCTTTCTTAAAGTGGAAACTTTCCCAGTGCACATCTTAAAGGGCTTAGGCATCCTACAGGACCCTGCAAGACCTTAAACATCCTGCTACTTTTCAGTAGTAGGGGCAGAAGCAGCAGTTGGACTAGCACTTGTGTCTTTCTTCTCTGACCCATAGTTGATTTGAGATAATTTTTAAATTAACAGCAAATACAACATTTGTCTGAAAGAAAAGACAGTGGGAAGTGCAGTCACATGGCAATCATGACAAATGACATCTCTCGTCTCAGAGTCATGTTTCCTCACTGGGCTGATTTGTCATCCTCATTTTTGACATTTTTCATCCTGCTATGAAATCACATTGACAGAATAAGATATTTCTACACTTTACTGTGGGCCACGAAAGATGTCTCCTTGCCTCCATTTATTTTTTGTTTTATGGCTACACATTTTGATTTGCAAGCTATTCACTGCTGGAGTCAGAACTCCCTTCCATTTGCAAAATGAAAAGTTTGCTCTGTATTGCAGCTGAATGGCAGAGGAATGGTTTCACTGACATACGAACATTCTGTGATGCGAATGAGAATGCTACCACCTACTCAGTGAGTGCTTTGCCATGGAATAGGGCCCTGTTCTATGATGAAAACTGTAGTTAACCAATATAGAATCAGATGAACCAAAGAGTTGGACCTTCCTAATATATAAAGCATATATTAATCCCATTGCAAGCTGACAAGAAAACCAAGGTTAATAGGCATCCAGTACAGTTGTTTCAGCACCCTACTCAATATATTTATAGTAGCTGTAAAGTTTCCAGATCACATAAAGAATAAAATAACCAGTTTATGGACTACAGTGGCCAGTCTATCTCTGCCCAGTAAAGAGCATAGCTGGCATACAAACTGAATCTGTAATAGGCATTCTTTGTCACTGAGGCCACTTGGGCTTCTATAAACAACAATGCAAGCATCCCAAAAGTACATACCTGTTCCTGTTGCAGAAGTGGAGCTCAGTCTAGACCATGAACTTCCCAGTTCATGGCTTATCTTAATTAGGACACCTTTTCAGTTTGTTGACCTTCATCTAACTTATCATTGCATGTGGGTTAGAGCATGCACAATTTCTCCTAATTCAGATGTTACAGAGAAATAAAGGTGTTATTGTCATACTGTGTGACATCATCATATTTTAAGGGGTTGGTTTAGGTGGGTTTGTGGATGGTGAGGATTGGGTATGTTTTTAATCTCTTTTAATGTATGAATGTATTTTATGTTGTTCGCCGCCTCGATCCTTGTGGAGAGGCGGGATAGAAATAATTTATTATTATTATTATTATTATTATTATTATTATTATTATTATTATTATATTGCTCACCTCTCACCCCTAACCTTCTAATGTCTATCTCCAATAAATTTGTTTTATATGGGCACTAGCATCTGGTACTATTTACTGGAATCATGCCTGCATGAAGGAGTGGAACCAACATAAACCAGCATTCTTAACTCACTACTCAAAGAACTAGCCTAAGTGGGCAATTTCGTTTCTTGAAGTTAGAAAGTTCATGAGTATATTCAGAAAATGGGCATCGTTTTCAATTTAGACAGTCAGTGGAAGAAGTTTAATTTTCTTCTTCTCTTCTTTTCTTTTTGTCACAAGCACAATATGTTAGAGATATTCCAAATATTCATTATCTGTTTTTAATAATTTCTGAAGTTCCTGCTATCCTGACAGATTCCAGCTGGTCTACATTAGTAAAAATGCCATTAAAATAACATATCACATCATCCTTATTTAGTGTGTGTGTACATGTATATCCCATCTCTCCACCAACAATTACACTGAATGACTCTCTTTCATATGCCAATAAAACTGAGAGAAAACAGAACCATGAAATGCTAATGGAAAGCCAATAAAACCCATTTGAAATGTCCCAAGAAATAAAAGTATCTTGACCTGAAATGCAAAGGATTGTGGATGCCAATCAAACTTTCATGAGAACAGTTTTCCAAAGTCATGGTGCCAACACAAGAAAGGCCCTCTTTTCAAAACTATAATTACAAAACAACAACAGAATCAATAACCGTAATTGTTGATAGCCAAGACACTTTTTACATGGCTGAGCATCCAGAAATTGGGTTCCCCCACACAACAGTCTGAAATGGTGCAATCGTGAGCATTCTCTCCTGTTGAGTGTACTGTGGGAAACAGATCATAAGTCCAGGAAATTCTACATTTTCTCCTGAAGTTTCAGAAAGAGCACCCTTTCATTTCAATCCAGGTTCTGAAGCAGAAGGTCTCAGTGTTGGCCAAAATATCCCATAAATATCAAAGGGGACTGTAAGTCAAAATATATTTCCTACTGATTATAAATAATGGTGACTAAGTCAATCCACCTTGAGAAGAATATACAGAAGACTGCTGTTCTGAAATGTGTTCTAAAACTTTGTTCAGTGCACCACTCGAGTCATATCTTTCCACATTTGTCTGTGTCTTTATCCAAGATAATGTGATATTTCTCACTGTCGTTATACACAATAAGCAGTGAATGTGCTTGCCGAACAAAACTTTTTTTAAAAAATCTATACAGTTCAACTCTTAATAAGGAAGAGCTTGAAGAGATGTTCTGTTGAAAAGTGAAACTTATTAAGTAAATTGTGAATACCCTCATAATTCCAGGCACCTGTGGATTATTGAGTATGTAAGGCATAGCTTATGCTGAACACAGGGCTTTTATCATCTGTCATTTTCTTCTTCCCAACTGCTTCCTGGCTCACTTTGCTTTTGCTGATGTATGAAATGAGCTCTAAAAGCATATATAAAGGGCTGTAAATAGAATTGTCTCTTATGGTCATCTCAGTAATGCTACCTGTGAACTCTTGCAGTTAATTGGAATACAACTGGTGCCAAATCTGTTTGCAAACGGTGGGGAGTAGAAACTTATTGGCTCTTTTTAACATCATCTTTCATTGAATTTGTCTCTCCTCAGCTTTTTATTTGAGGGGTTTGAGGGAGTGGATCTGAGGACCAGCAAGTTAGAAAAAAGTAGCCATGTTTAATTTCTAATAAGTAAGATGCTTGGGCTTAGAATAATACGAACATTGTGCCGTCTGCTGCAAAAAACTTGGTTCTTAATCTAAAGTGTGCTGCTAAAGTCCTGGTAACTTTGTGATGCAGCTTGTTTGCAAGGGTAAGTGCTATAGCTTAGTGACAAACCATATGACTGTATCCAATTCTTTCCAACATTTTGTTTGTTTGCTTGTTTTTAAAGTCCATTTAGCTGAAGGTATAAAAGACTTTGGTTTGAGGACTTGGAGCTCAAGTGTTTAAACTCTCTCAGTTTTAATTTTGCTTGAATTTGTGGCTGTTTTAGAATAACTGTACTCTTGTTTTGTTTTAATTTTTTTTAAAAGGGGTGTCCAAGAGCTGCACATGACCTTTCGCCAAACCTTGGAGGACCTTGCCTTTGTGCATTTTTTTCTCAAAATGCCCCCTGCAATCTATGGAGAAGCAGAGGATAATTTCATCATCTTTAATACCCAGGAGATATCTTTTTTGAAACAGTACTTTACTTTTGAAGTTATTTGGGGGTACTCTTAAATTATATTGTCAATATAAATCATAGGATGAATGCTCTTATTAAAACAAGCAAATAAGTCATTGCTAAGTGACTAAAAAGCAGATGGCAGAGGGTATGAATAAGTGGATAATTTTCCTAACAGAGGCCCTTTCCACATGTGGGGGGGGGGACGGGTGAAAACACGCTAAAACGGAGCTTACCCGCAGCCGGGTAAGTCCGTCGCCACGCGGAGCAGCGCGAGCTCGCTGCTCCACAGTCCTCTGGCGTCCCAGATGGCAGCTTCCGGTTGGTGGAGGTGCGCCTGCAAATCCACTTTGGAGCCAGGCGACGGAGCGGCAAGGGGCTGCGTGCTCGTGCTTTTTAAAAACCTCAAAAAAGAGGTTTTTAAAAAACACGCAGCGCGGCTAGTTCCGGCTGCTCCTGAGTGGATTCTGGTGTGGAACTACAAAAAGTAGTCCACGCCAGTCCACTCTACGGTGTAGAAGACCTCAGTGAGAGGTGGCTCTGCACCGTTTCAGAAGCCCGGTATGGAAATGGCCAGACAGTGTAGTGTTAAAGTACTGGACTGGCACATAGACTATCTAGATTCTATTATCCACTGAAATTCACTGAGTGATCTTGGGCTAAGTATGACCTTGAGTATACTTGTGAAGAAAGGAGAGCAAAAACTATAACAAAGCCCAGTAAAACAGAAACACATCTGTCTCTTCTTCCCCTCTTGTACCTTAACAACAACCATGTGAAATACTGCTCTGTAGGATGCGAGACCCCTGATTTTGACTGTCATATTATCTGGAGCTTACTCAAATTCTGGGCCCATTTACTTTGATGCCCTCACATCCATTTTTGCAGTCAACTGCTCCAGAAGTATTTCTGGCTTGACTTCCTAGGTCAGCACAATGACATCACAAGACAAAGGCATCACAAGGTACCATCTGCATGACTTCATAAGGGCATTTTCCTGTGATATCAAGATGACCCATCTTGGTTCTCACCTTTTGACACTGAAGTTTCTGGGAGTGGGATGCTATTGATCATCCAATCACTTTGCAGAACTTTGATCTCTGCTCATTGTGCACATGGGTCCTATGTCGAGTGGCTAGCGATCGTTTCTCCACAGAAAATTGATTCCCTCTGGTATGTTTCTAGGCTATGAATTTGGCAACAACTGAAGTATCAGCTGATGTTCTTGGCTTCTCCACTGCCTCCTTTTTAAAAAACTGTACATGCTTGGTTAAGATTGTTCATTGCTTTCTACTACTAAGGCTACACAAATAATTTGTCAAAATCCTGAAAACAAAGCAAATAAGGCTGATTTGGACTGACTGCTATGTGTGCCAGACAAAAATGAATGGGCAAATTATGTTCAGAAACTCACAGCTCCAAAGTGCTTTGGACTGATCTGAAGATCTGGAGATTTAAAAAAAAAAAACAGGCAACATGTACTTTGTTTTACTTTGTAAGCCACCCTGGGTTCCATTTTGGGGAAAAGGAAGGATATAAAATGAATGTCAAATCTGTGGGGGAAAGCTAGGCTTTGCTTGTCGACTGCTCTTTCATGCAATCTGGGCCAAAAAAACTGCCAACCTGCCCCCACTGATCACAAAATTTAAAAGATGTCATTGAAGTTATGTTATTTCTTCCAGCATCTGTGCTGGTGGAGACTGTAAAAGAAAGAACTATAGTGAGGGGAGGGCAGTTGTTTATTGTCATCTGTTTATTGTTTATGGTAGGCTGGGCTTATTATATGGCAAAGTAAAACTGCTGCCTCCAATGGAAGATCCTTGGGGGCAATAGTGGCTTCGTCTGTACCCCTTCTCTTAGAGAACAGAGCTACAAAGCCTATCCTGCACCTTATACAAAGCCTGCTTGTGGTGCACTGTCCCTTTGCCCATGCCAAACTAAGATTCATATGCCAGTCTAGTCAATTTCTGTATGTTGAATGAAATGGGGTGCCATCTTACCTTTTACCTCAGGAAGCAAAATGTCTTGACCCTGGTTTTTTGAATTGACAGAACCATGCACACTAAGTTTTACCATCTTTATCTACCGATTGAAAAAGATCTATGGTGAAAGGAAGGTCCTGGCGATTGGGGTAAATCTGAAATAATAAACACTAAAGGTTGACAATGTAGACTGCAAGGAATCTGTATGAGGTCTATTAGAGCGAGATGGTAATGCTGACAATCTCTTCCATATTGATTTAAGAAACATTTTAAACAATAGGAGAGGATTATGTGCTCTCACTCTGTTCCCTATGGCACAATGACTGTGATGGTTCAGCTATAAGGTTGTAGTAGATAAGTAAAATAAAGTCATGTTCTTAAAGGCTACAGTGTAATCACAGAATACAGTTCTAGTGCATTTAACTTCTAGAATATCTGTTATTTTGATAGTATGCAAAAAGATTGGAAGACGTTCTTAAATAGCCAGTTACATTTCCCAGAGCTTCTGTGCTGTGGCAAGTGTCTATGCAATCATATAATTAAAAACCAAAAGGTGTTCTCAATAATTTGTAAGGAGATTTTAATTTAAAAAAAAAATAAAAAAATAAAAAAAAATTATTTTAAGGGACAGTTTCTCTTGAATGAGTGACAGGATCTTTTCTAAGCATCAAACTACATGTTAAATTCTCTATATAAGATGTACAGCTGAACTTGGGCCATTTCCACATGACAGGACTATGCTGCTTTGGAGACAGGATGGCAGCAGTCAGCTGGTCATGATTCTACATGACGTTGTCACTGGCTCGCTGCTGGCTCATCCCCAAGCATTGCGCTTGTATGGTATTTGCGAAACAGAAAAAATCCATTCTGCACCTGCAATCACATGGTGCTCCAGTGCTTCCTTCCATAGTGCAGTATAGTGCAGCTTCCTTCCATAGTGCAGCATGGGAAACTGCCTGGCTGTGCTGTGGAAGGAAGAGGTGGGCCCGTCACACTCCATTCTGTAGGGAGCCAGTGAGGTGCAGAGGTGAGCGTTCCTGTCGTGCTCCCTTCCCTGCCGGGACTGCCACAGGACAACATGCAAGGATGTCGTCATGCAGAAATGGTGTTGGTTTTGTTTCATTTTGATGGTAAATGTGTAAGACTGGGATCCAGCCTGAGAGAGAAGGTTTAAACTTTTTGCCTTACTAATTCTTCCCCAAATTCACATCTAAACACAAGAGCATGATTTAAAAAGGGATGAAAACCTCCTGTGGCATCAGCAGATGATTTTATTTTCCTTTTTAAAAGTCTTGCACATGCACAAGAGAGCAGAGGATTTTGCAAGGAAAACAGCTAGACTAGAAGGATTCCTCCCCTTGCTGTGTGTGATCATGCCAGTCTGAATTGGGGCTCCATGTGATTACTTTCAAGTCTCTAAACAAACAGACAAAATTGTCGGCAGCAGTCTCTGTAATTAGCCTACAATGTACTTTTACCCAAAGATACTGCCTGGCATGATACATACTGCTTGCATTATCTGGAGAAAAAAAAAGCGTATGAGTTTGCTTGCTTTTGAGGTAGGTTGCCTTTCTCATAGACATATTTATGCAGACTTCACTGAATTGATCAAGTACATTGGCCCTATGTTAATAACTACTTTGAAATGTAACAAGATGGATAACATATAAATGTTTTCAATAAATAAATAAATAAATGCTCAAATCACCATGCTCCATCAATTAAGATTTATTTATTTACTGTTTGACCTCATCCCACTTTTCTAGTGAAATTACATTACATATGGTCGCATAACAAATTTAAATGAGATTTAAGTGCTGGAGTGCCGTGTTTGTTTTTTATTGTTGAGTTTTAATTGATTGGCTTTTGAGTTCTACTTTAATCAAGATGTTGTTTTGAATCCTATGAAGTAGCATTGTTAACCATCTTGGCCACCATGTTTTTGGTGGATGGGTACGATCTAAATTCATTGACAATATGAAATCAAAATGTGATAAAATTCATTAAAAGTGAAAATCTTATAATCCCTGGGGCAGCAGTTCAGGGAGCATGGAATAGAACAGAAGTTTCCACTTAAGATTGGAGAAAGAATTTCAGTTTCAAAGAGCTTCCATAGACCTTTCAAGGGCCCTTTTCACACCTTACCTTTTCACGGAGGTGAGGGGCAGCGCTCGCGCAAGAAGCTTTCGCATCTCTGCTGCTTGGGCTCCACAGCAGCTTCCTGGTCGCACAAGCACCCCGCCTGTGCCCCGCCCCTTCCTTCCACAGTGCAGCCTGGGAGTTGTAGGCTGCACTGAGGAGAGGAAGCGCGACCGGCCCGGCTCCAGAGGCTCCACAGGGCAGGTAAGTTCGCCCCAGGCCCCTGACTAGTGCATAAGCACGCACCATTTTCGGCTAAAAGCCGGGGGGAAAAAGGTGCATATGTGCTGCGCGTCACGCTCTTGAGCATCGCGTAAATGTGAGTGCGTCATGCAGACCGCTCCTCACATTTATGTGACGCTCAAGGGGCCCTTTCGCTTAAGAAATGCCGTGCAAAAAGGGCCAAGGTTAGCCTCATTCAGCATGTGTTTCACTAGCCCAGTCATAATGTGGTTATTTCTTTTCTGTTCTTATTTTATGTCTTGACTTTCTCCCAATATGGAACCAAAGGCACAATGTAAGTTAAAACTAGGGATGGGATGAATCCAGAATTTTCCAAATCCATATCCGGGTCCAAATCCCTGGAAGGTTCTGGGAATCCATATCTCAGGAATCTCAAATCTTTTGAATCTTTTTTTTAAAAAAAAGTGTTTTAAAAGCAAGAGAAAGAAGGATAATCTTGGGCAAAACATACACTCTTAGCCTTAGCAAAAGCCTAGGAAAAGGCAAACCCCTCTCTGAAGAAATCTGGCCAGGACAATTGTCATAGTTTTGCCTCAGGATCTCCCTAGACTGAAAAGGACATGAAGGCCCTCTCTACACAGGCAGGAAAATGTGGATTAATCCCACATTTTCCTGCCTGTGTAAACAGGGCCATGTACTAAAGTACAGAGCTAATCCAGGTCAAAACTGGATTTTCTTTGCATAGCTCCTTATGGCATCCTGGGGTTTGTAATTTGATGATGCACCAACACACTTTGACAGGGAAGGCTGTGACACCTTGTAAAACTACAAACCCCAGAATTGTGTATGAAAGAGCTATGCAAGGGAGCTATGCAAAGGAATCTTTTAGCTGTCCTTGAAATCTCAAGAAGACTGTATTTTCCAGCCAATCAGGCCTTTCGTGGGCCCCAGAGGCACCAATTTTTAAAAAACAATTTTTCCTTTCTGCTACATGTGGTTTGTCATGTGATTCGTGAGAAACCATGACAGACATTTCACTTCTCATCCTATTCTAGCTATAGGTTTACAACCAGGCACTGATCTTGTGGAAGGAGGTACACTGGCCTACATGCAGCAATCACTGGATGAGATTGTGTGACCTTGACCTCTGCCCCACTACTTCTGATAGGCATCAGACCCACCAACCCCAGCATTTATACATGCCATTGATTTTCAGCACAGAAAATAGTGTTGCACTTAAATATTAAATATTCAATTTAAATATATTAGATTACAACCTCAGATGTAATTTCTGAAATTGTTAGTAAAGGCCATTATTACTCCAAGGGAAAAACTCACCTACTTGCCATCTCCCCTTGTGTGTTTGGTCTCCCAGGTTTTCAGGCATCCTGATCTCCAACAAACTATTTGGTTGGTGGATCTGAAAGATTTGGTTTGCTTATTTTGGCGCAGGGATTCAGATTCACGAATCTCAAGTCCTTGCCAAGGATTCGAGGGTTAGACGATTTGATTGGTCCATCCCTAGTTAAAACAACATACAGTTAAAACAATGGTTAATACAAAAGTTAAGAAAAAATCTTAAACAAACAATCCTATTAAAAAGACAATTAAGATATAGTAACAATGATACAAACACAGCATACCCCTTTTACAATGGATATTTAACAGTAAAAGGCCTGGATGAGCAGAAAGCTCTTTGCCTGATACCAGAAAGAGAATAGAGAGGGGACCAACCTAGGCCATTTCTGCACTAGATTGTTATAATGCTATTATTCCACTTTCAACATCCTATGGAATCCTGGGGTTTGCAGTTTAGGGAGGGGCCTCAAAGGATTCCATAGGATGTTGAATGTGGAATAATAGTACTACAACAGTCTCATATGGAAATGGCCCTAGCTTCCCTTGAAAGGGAATTACCTAGCCTGGAAACAGCCAGCAAGACAGCTCCCTCTTGTGTCTTCACCAAATGTGCCACGGATGGTGGAGAAAAAAAATGTGTGTCTTATCTTTAACTGGGTAGTAGGTTTCTTTTGCTTGCTTAGGTCTAACATAGAGC
Organism: Cyclura pinguis; assembly: GCA_030412105.1. Taxonomy (NCBI): domain Eukaryota; kingdom Metazoa; phylum Chordata; class Lepidosauria; order Squamata; family Iguanidae; genus Cyclura; species Cyclura pinguis. Next base: position 223,774,026 of record CM059602.1, read on the forward strand.
ATACAGTGCTAAGTGATCTACTGTGTCATGACCACAAACTAGATCTCATATGACAAGAACCATGCTGTGGTGCCATGCAGAAATTTAAGACCTTGTGTAACCCCAAGCAGACACTGTAAATCCCCTTCAAGCATTTTTTTTGGGGGGGTGAGAGTATGAAGTCTGTCTAAACGAGGCTCCAAAGTAACAGGGCTATGCTGCCCCTGCAATGTGAAGGTCTTCCAGCACTTGCTATGCACAGGTAGATGAGTAATGAGCAGGTTGTCCTGGATGCTGGAGCTCTGTACAATTGTTGCCAAAACCTGGAAAAGCCTCTACATACAGAAATTTAGATGTCAATGTTTCCATGCCTCAGATATCATGAATATGTTGAGAGGATGTGAAACCAAAAGAAACCAGCCATTTCCTGTGTGTAAAATAATATTTCCATGCAGAAATATTAATTCCTGCTCAGAACATGTTATCTTCTGTTCAGAAAAAAAAAAGCTGTAATTGGGGATTTGTTTCATGCAAAATTTGTACACAGTTGTTTTGTGCAGAGAGATATTTTCCATGCAGTAAACAATACTTTATGCATGGAATATAATATTTCAGTGCACAAATAGGAATTCCTGTGCAGAAAATTCTGTTTTCAGCACAGAAAATGCTGTTTCCTATGCAAATCATCCATGTGTGAATTTACATAGAATAAAGTACCAGTTACCACTTTTTTTCAGCACAGAAAAGCACGCTCTGCATCAAAATACTATTTTCTATGGAGAAAATGCTGTATCCTCCACAGAAAATGCTGTTGTCTATGCGAAAACAACGACATGCAAATGTTGCACAGAAAAAGTCCTGAACTGCAAATATTCTTGGCCCTTTTCACACCTCACCTGGTGCCGCTGGCATTGTGCAGGGATTGCATGAAAAGCCTTGTCCGGGAGGCACTCGCGTCCCCTCCGCAACAGCTCCGTGCTGGCCGGAAGGAAGCGTGAGCACTCCATCTCTTCCTTCCACAGCACAGCCGGATATTTTCCCAGGCTGCGCTGGGGAGGAAGCATGATGGCCGCGCGTCCAAAGCCTCCACACACAAGGTAAGTGTGTGTGGGGCACGGGAGGGACTCACGATGGCGCATCACTTTTGGCAACAAGCCAAAAATGATATAATGCACGATTGCCACCTAATGGCCTCGGGAGCATCATGTGATTGCAAAGACATCATGTGGAACAGTCCTTGCAATCGTGCAACACTCCCAAGGCCATTTCACAACAGGACTGGCATGTGAAAAGGGCCCTTATCAGGGCTTTCTTGGAGGGCTTTCTCAACACTTGAAACACATCCTTTCAAACATTTTTGAACATTTTAAAAAATATTCTTTATATCCTTAATTCAAATGTTTATTGGAATCAGGCTTTAAGTAAAAGATGGTGGCCTTCAGGGGAGAGGGACAAAGAACATGAGGCTCTGAAGAAATGGGTTGCTGATATTACTATTTTACCCATTGGGGTGGGCTTTTAATGCTCTGTGGTGCCATTTTTAGGTTTGTATGTTGTCTTTTAATGAGTGTTAATGTTTTAACTTTATCAATTGTTTAATTTTTTAAAATTGTCATAATTATGCTTTTATTGAAGCGTCTGTAAACTTTTAATCTGTATTATTTTTAATAAAATTTTATTTTATGCTCTTAGATGCCTTGAGTCTCACTAGTTAGAGAAAAGTGGGTTATAAATGATATTATTTTATTACTGTTGTGGTGGTGGTTTTGCCCTGATATCTGTGATGTTATTGCTTACAGACTGAATCGTTGTTAGCTGACTATGGACAGATGACTTATATACTAGTTTTGCATTCTTCAATATTAGGATTTTAAAAAAATAAATAAATAAAAGCAATATACTGAATGTATTAAATTGGTTAATTTTGGAAATTTCATACTAAAAAGGAATCAAATGATTAACCATTTGCATTAGCCAAAATCAGTAGCCACAACTATTCCCAATACAGAGAAGACCATATTGTACATTCATGGCACATAGTTTTTAAAGATAAGGAGCACATTTGAACAAAGAGTTAGAAACTAATCCACTACTAGAATCATGAATATATAGGGCTTCCTTTTATACTACACAGTTATAGCACTATGATTCCTCTTTAACTGGTATGGAAACGTTCTATGGGATTCTGGGGTTTTTAGTTGCTTAGGCACTAGAGATGTCTGGCTGAGAATTCTAAATACCATTCTTTAAAATGCAATTCCTAGAATTCCATAAGATGGAACCACATCAGTAAAAGTGGAATCATAGTGCTATAATTGTTTAGGGTGAAAGGGTCCAGGGATTCCAAAATCTGACTTTCATGATCTCAACAATCAAAGCCTCTACCTGAATCCACCTGGTGATTCTGCTAGTTCTGCATTCTTCCACATCCAGCATTTTAACATTTCAAGTTCTTTCCATCAAAACCATGAGGGAATCTTTGAATTTTGAAAAGCTCTTATCAAAAAGGAAAGCAAAAATATCACTCATCTTAGTGCTTGGTTGCCAAAAGGAGTAATACATGTTGTTCCATCACTCTCCCTATAAATATTTAAAGCTTAATCAGGACGCTAAAACATGACTTTAAAGAACCATGCTTCAGTAACTAATTCAGATTTTCAGTACTCTAGGACAAATCTGACAGTCTGCTAGCACATCTCAGTATGATTAAGGGCCCATTCACACTTCACAATTAAGGCACTAGATTCCACTTTAACTGCCCTGGCTACAGCCCATGGAATCCCTGGACCAGCAGTTTAGGAAGGGGCATTTAGAATTTTCAACCACAGAACTCTTGTGTCTCACTAAACTACAAACCCCAAGATTCCACAGGATGTTGCTGTAGCAATTAAAGTGGAATACAGTACAATATTTGTGTAGTGTGATAGGGACGCAGGAAACCCCGTTACCAAAATGTTTAAAGTTGAGGTAATAAATCCTGGGAGTACAGGTAAGACTCTCTCTGACTGTAAAAAAAAGGGGGAATGGGAAATGTATGAATCATAGTACAAGTCTGAAGTTGTACAACTTCTGTAAATGTGAATGTTAGCTGAGAAAAGGAACTAACCCATTCTGCCTGGTATTTCTGTCATGTTACATAAATAGTGCAAGCTGAGTCTTTTACAGCACTTTAGCATGTTTGTTAAAACACAAAAGATAGATAAAGTTCTTAAAAAGTCAGATTTCCAAATTAAAATAATAGTGCATATCCAGAACTTATTTCAGAACAATCTGTTTGTTTAGGATCTGTTCATTCAGAATTATATTACTATATTCTTGTATGCTAATTTTATTTCCAGTGAGTATATTTGGATGTAATACTAAACTGGGGTTTGTTTTAGCAATGGTTTGTTGAACATTCCAGAAACTCAGTCAACAAACAAACAAAGAAACCACATTTTATACACTCTAAATCCTCAGTGCTACAGCACCAAGCTCAATGCTCTTCAGAATTCATCATTAGCAAGGTGGACTTGGCAGTGATGTAGACTCAAGTTGGCTGACTCGGACTCAGGTTGGACTTAGGTCACCTCAGTGACTCAACTCAGACACGACTTGGCAACAAAGATGCACTGACTCAACTCGACTTGAGATTTGTATATTTTTTTGTGATTGATTTGCTGCCTTTGATTCAGTAACATAACACATTCATCCAAAAACCTTACTACTTTGAAAAATGCTTCCATCTCTTTTAGCCTATTGGTCACATGACAATCTGTCTCAAGCCCAAAGTATGGGCACATTTCTCAGAAGGGAAAAGCAAAAGGCTAGACAATGAGCTTGAGGTCTGCTCAGCAGCCTGTGCCAGCTGCATATTGGAGGAGCCTTCTAAAAATTTTCCTGAGAGCAGAAGGCAAGACTTTTTTCCAAAGCATAGGACATGTTTCTCAGAGAACAGCAAGTGTGTTAGGCAGTGGGCTTTAGGAGGAAGGATCCTTCCTTCTACAGCTTTTGAAGCTTCAATAATGGGCAGTAAGAAGGATCCTATTCTCTACTTCTGAAAAATCCTCCAGCTTTGGAAATGGAAAGTAAGAAGGATCCTATTGCTCACTTTCAAAGCTGCAGACTCTTTTATGCCCGTTGGCACAAAAGCTTCCAGCTTCAGGAAGGGTGAGTAAGAAGGATCCTATTCCTCACTTCTGAAGCTTTAGATCGCAAAATCGCAAATATGGAGGGCCAACTCTGCTTAAATTGTTAAAACTGACTTTATTCAACCCTGTCCAGAAATTCTGGAATAGAAATTGGGGTTTAAAATTGGCTTCGAGACTTGAGACTTGACTTGAAAGTATCTTCAAGGACTTGAGACTTGACCTGATTCTTGAAGGTAGAGACTTGAGATTTGAGTTGAGACTTGGAATAAAAGACTTAAATACATCACTGGGACTTGGTCAGCTTCTCCAGGATCCTCCCAGCAGAACAGGCACTGCAGCAAACCCTAGCCTGTGGAAGGTGGAAGGGCAGATGGAAATTAGCAGACAGCTAGTCATCCCTCCCCCTTACAGCTTTTTCCTTGAACACCTGGCAAGACTACTGTGAGTGTTTTAAAGGATGATTAAGAATGTAGCATTTTACTGCTAAGGCTTAAGAAAATATATATAACAATAACTGAAATGATGTCCAAATGGACCTTATTTTTCTAAAGTCCCTCTTTGGATAAGAATGAAATATTTTGGAAAGGGAGGGGGAAGACCAAAACATTGGGCTTTTCCACACTACACTGATACAGTGCTATTATTCCACTTTCAACATCCTGTGGAATTCTGAGGTTTGTAGTTTAAGGAGGGGGATTTAGAATTCTCAGCCAGAGAGCTCAGTAAACTACAAACCTCAGAATTCCATAGGATTTTGAAAGTAGAATAATAGCACTATAAGAGTGTGGGGCGGAAAGGCCCATCCTCTGATCAGCAACATATTGTTCAGAAATGAAGAAGAAATAAGTACAGCAACAAATGCCACCTTGTAATAACAAATATTTTCCACTTTTTCTGGAGGATATTAAAAAGGTTATGCTGGGTAGGGGTATACAAATCTGTTATTTCTGTTTTTGTGGACTTCTTCCTTTTCATTCCTTTAGGACCAGCATACACACTTTCTATGGTCCTTTCCACATGGCATTTGCATTTGGAGCATCGCGTGATTGTGAGGAGTGATCTGCATGATGCACTCACAATCGTGCGACACTCCAGGGGCCAGCAGGTGCTGATCGTGCACCTTTTCATTTTTGGCTGGAAGCCAAAAATGGTGCACAATCGCACATTGCTCCCGAGCCCCGTGTGCACTTACCTGGCGTGCGGAGCCTCCAGAGCCACGGCAGTCACACTTCCTGCCCCAGCGCAGCCTGGGAAACTCCCAGACTGCTCTGCAGAAGGAAGAGGTGGGGCTCTTGTGCGAACAGGCAGGTCGTGCAATGCTGAAGCAGCAGGGACACAAGAGCCTCTCACCAGAGGCTGCTCGCACGATCCCCACACCCCAGCGCCGGAAAAAGGTAAGGTGCGGAAAGGGCCTATGTCCTAAAAAAAGGAAGGAAGGAAGGAAGGAAGGAAGGAAGGAAGGAAGGAAGGGAGGGAGGGAGGGAGGGAGGGAGGGAGGGAGGAAGGAAGAGAGAGAACAGGAGAAAATCCATCCAGGTTTTGGAACATTTTTAAAGTCTGTACATTTTTGTGTAAATTTTCAAAATGTACAGGTTTTTGCACATATTCAAGCATTGTATGCATTTTTTCATTTATGCCTTTTTCTACAAAGACCTTTTAAAATGTATACATTTATCAGGCATGTTTTTAAAGTCTTGAAATGTGCAGATTTCTGAAAGCAAAACGTATGTGATCCATACCCATTTAGGGGACATATTATATTCTTTGTAGGCATATCTTTGAAAAATGTTTGGAAATTTCAGCAGGTCCCTAGCTGGATGGCTGGCAGCAGTTACAAGTCTCTCATTGTAACAGATTTGCTAGCTACCCATTTGTTTTCTGAAATGATTTGAGGTGCTAGTTGTGATCTATAAAGCCCCAGAAAACTTGGGACCAGGACATTTGAAAGATTCATTTTTCCCATTCAAGCTGGTCTAGGTTTGAACATCTTTTTGGGAAGACCTTATCTCACTCCTGCCACCTTCAGAAGCATGTTTGTAGAGACACAAAGGGGCTTTTCTCTGTGGCTCTTCTGAGGCCATGGAATTCTATTAGGGAAGATAAATTGGCTGCCTCTCTGTTCTCCTCTTTGCAGGCAAATACCTTTTTATTCAGATAGGCCTTTGGCGTCTAAGCTCAATTATAGTTTAAAGAGAGTTGTTGTTTCTTTCTGTTTATGTTTCTAATGTTTCTAATCATATTTAATCCATGTTCATATTTTAACAGTACTTGAATTTTATTGCAATTTAATTAAAATACAAAATATTAGTTAAATACATTTTATTTTAATTATGTGACTATTTTAAACTGTCATTCCCATGGATACAAGAACTATAATCAAAACACTGGTCTGAATCCTGCAGCTAACATATGATGATGTAACCTGTTAAACAATTTGTGTTATCTTGGTGGTGTTGAAAAAGAAGGTATTCAATACCTCTTCATACAACACATTCCATCTGCAGGGTTAGGCAGGTTCCCGGGAGTGTGCCTCTATTATCAATCAGTGGCCAGGGAACAGTTGGAGGAGCAGGGGAACCCAGGCAATATCTAGCTGCACTTTCACAGCCAGGAGAGGAGAATAGCCAAGAGAAGAGAATGGCCATCACCTGGCATGCAAAACCACAAATTTATCCTGGAGAAGTTCAGGCTGCTTCTGAAAAGACTGTTGAAAAGCTGCTTCTCTTGGTTATGTGCTACTACTAGCCCCAGCAAAGGTGCTTGTTTGATGTGACTCCTAAGTGACCTCTTCAGCCCTACCAGGATAGAATGTTGATGTCTTCCTAACCAACACTGGAACCCTCTGTGGGCTACCAGTGATTTCTGGAGCAACAGTATCATAAAGCCTTTCTGCACTACACTGTTATAGTGCTATTATTCCACTTTCAACATCCTGTGGAAACCTGGGGCTTGTAGTTTACTGAGGCCAAATTGCTCTCTGGCTGAGAATTCTAAATGCGTCTCCATAAATTGCAAACCCCAGTATTCCGTATGATCTTGAAAGTGGAATAATAGCACTATAGCAGTGTAGCATGCAGAAAGGCCCATAGTGTTCAAGTGTTTCCAACAAAACATCTGTTCTATTCAAGATAATGGTGCCTAATTTGTCATAGAATAGCTTGTTGTAGGATTCTGTTCCTTTACTTACAGTTTTATCTCTCTGTTCCTTAACTTTTCAAAAACATATACTTTTAAAAGCATATATTCTCACTCTTGTTGGTAAACAAATACATTTTGGTGAACTAGACAATTAAACAATCATTACTTTGGAGAAATAGTTGCTTCACCTTACAGCTACTATAGTAGACATTTTCATTGTGGTAGTCATTCTGGAGTTACTTTTGCATCTTCAGATGCACGCACACCTTGCAAAGGATGCTATCTTTTCCTCATTCAAAAATCCAACCATTTACCTTTGAGATGTCACCTTCTGGGACTCCATCAGAGGAGAGTATTGCCAACCATAACTGAGGTGGAGTTGTGGCAAAGAAACTCTCATCTGATCTCTGTGCTTTATGTTCCAACAACATTGATTTTAGCGTTTATTAGGTTGTTTCCTTTCAAGGAAACACAAAGAAGCACAAAATGTATATGTGATCTCCCCCCACTCTGATGGTCCCTCAAAAAGTTGCCATCACATCATGTGTTTCACAATCTTTCTGTCTGAGGCATAGCATGATTGCCCTAGGGGAATGATTGTGCTTGGACTTCCTGGCTGCATCTTTCTTGAGGGTGCCACTCTATCTATCTATCTATCTATCTATCTATCTATCTATCTATCTTTTTCAAACTGGGCCACTTTTAGAGGTAGAGGTATTGATTTCAATGTTCAGGCAGAAGTTACTCATTCTGGAGTCACAAGTAAAACTTAAAACAGTAACACAACTGTAACATCAAGGAAGAGAGAGATGGAGAGAAAAAAAGAGAGAAGAAAGAAAGAAAGAAAGAAAGAAAGAAAGAAAGAAAGAAAGAAAGAAAGAAAGAAAGAAAAGAAAGAAAGATTTAAATATGTGAGAGCAGAAGTCTATATTGTATTTTTTTTTTTAACAAATGAATTTTCTTTATTTAAAAAATTGGGTTAAGTTGCTAAAATCAAAATTGTACTCTCAACATGGCTTCCTGGAGAGGGAATTCCTGCATGGGCAATTCAAAATTGCCAATGTTCCTTGTACAAGAAAAGAAACTCTTGAGATTTTTATGGAGTTAGGTGGAAAGGCTGTAGGGGAAAGCCTTGTCAGAGAGCAAATTGGTGGGCACTGTAGCTGATTGCAAGACACAGGGAGAAATAAGAGTAACATCTGGAAGAGAACATGACAGTGTCACTATGTAAGCAGTTTAACTTTCTAACCACTCTTGACTCATGCCTCTGTAGCCATGAGAGCAACAGGGGCAAGAACACTAAGGCCATTTCCGCACTATATTGTTATAGTGCTATTATTCTACTTTCAACATCCTGTGGAATTCTGGGGTTTGTAGCTTAGGGAGGGGCATTTAGAATTCTCAGCCAGAGAACTCTTGGCCTCAGTAAACTACAGATCCCAGAATTCCACAGGATGTTGAAAGTAGAATAATAACACTATAACAGTATAGTGCAGAAATGGCATAAAACAGACTGGACAGTGACTTGAGGCGCAAGCAAAGTTAACACAAGCTGAAATCCACAAAGCAACTTCACAAATAAACTGTTGCTAGATGGCTTTGGATATCCAGAAAAACCACTGTTAATTGAAACAAACCATTGTTTAGCATTACATTTGAACTCAGTTGATGAGTTGCTAATAGAATCACGAGTTTGATCACATTGTTTCTATTGGGTGAAATTATAACTGTTCATTTTTCATGGCTTTGTAAAGCGTGTGATCTTCAGCACTAACGTTTAAAAATGTTCTTTACTCAACACCTTCACATATGCTAGGAGCTTAAGAACTGAGACTCTCTTTGCCAGGGGAAAGAAAAATGTGGGCTTAGCAACTTACCACGGTGACTGATAGGCTCCTGAAAATTTCTGTTTTCTCTTTCCTACACTGCTAACCTCATCTCCTCAGGGCCTGCAATTTCTGCGAGGCTGTAAAGCAGCAGGGGCAATATCAGTCTCTAATTTGTAATCACTGGGTCCACATAAGATGGGGTTGGATCAAATGCTGATGGGCCTGCCTTTATTTAATTATGGGATGTGTGCATTTGTAGCACAGTAGTATAATTGTGAACAATATAGTCTCATTGCATTAAAGTTGTCTTTTTCTTCCTGTTCTGTGCATACCATTTATTTTGTGGTAACCACAGTATGTCCTGGATCCTTCTGATTAGCATTAATAACATTTGGCAATGTGCATATTTTTCAACAAAATTTGTTTTTGCATGGGAAAAAACAAGGATAGCACCTTGTAGAATTGAATCAGACTGTCTGCTCTTGAATTCTTACCTTTTCCCTGTGCATACACCCTGTTATTAATGTACATTATTACTTCAAGTATGTCAGAAAAGGAGACAAACAGTCAGAAGCAGAAATTTCTCCCTAATTCACTCTGCCTAGCCAGCAAAATGTAAGGCAAAATTATTCAGGGGAAAAATACAATTTTCTGTCATCTCTGCCATACACTGATAACAAAGCTACAGGCTAATATGTTTTGATATTTTTGTCACTCGTTTATCATGTGACCTTTCATGCTATCATTAATACAGCTGAGGGACAGAACAGACACACTGAAATAAGGGTGTGGAGAAGTCAGATTGCTTCTCTAACAACTAACGGTCAGTCACAGCAATTTATGCTTTTCTTCACTGTAGTACTGACTGAAGAAGAGAAATTGTTATTAAAATTTGATATTACTGTCTAGGCTCTGCCACCTAGAATTTGCAACTTTTGGCTCTGATGAGAATGCTGGGAGGAGGGTTTAATAAATTTCCCTTTGAATTATGATATTAATACAATACGACATGCTTGCTTAGATATTCAAAGAGTGGAGGGGGAAAATAAGATTCAGGACATTGGAACACTGAATACTATCTGCACCCTGAAATATTTTAACCAAACAGCAAATCTGACTAACATGGATACAAACAATGGTTTCTACTGAAATTAGAATATGCCTTTAGTTTACAAGATTTTTTTAAAAAGAAAGTAATAAAGGTTTGTATTAATCAGCATTACATCCAGGACACACTAGGTAATGCATTACATCTTCTCTAGTTTCCTTCATGAAAAGCGGAACATATATTTGCATTCAGTTTGACAACATTTCTGACAATTGCCTTGCCTTTTTTGCTGGCTACAGAACCTAATCTTTTAGAGATTTCAGTATAGACCTAATTTATACCTGACATTAGTGTATGAAAAATATTTTATATACAGTGGAGCTGAAAATAAATTTATTGTTTTCAAGTAAAAGCTAAGAGGACTTATTTAAAAAAAACAAAACAAGGGAAAACCCCTTTCTCAACTCTATTTGTCCTTTCCAAATGCTGCAATTTTAAAATGTTTGTATTAAGAAAAGACTGTGGACAATATAAAGGCAATTTTTCAAATTTGCTTTATAGAAAATATTTATATGCTAAATACATCCATACATTCTCATCTACTTGACAGCTACCATCTCATTCTTAGTAAGTTTTGAATCAAGGATGAGATAGAATAATGATATAAAATGACAAAGATTTACTAAAACAATTTAGTAATTTTAAAACTTAAGGTACATCAGAAATTTGCCTTCTATTTTGTCTCCTTTGGGAGAATTTCTAATCATACCCATTAGACAATTACTTTTATGTGCAAAAGAAAACTGCAGTAACTTCTACATTCAGAATGTTTTAAATGGGTCCCAAAGAGAGATGATTCCCTTAAATGGACTGGGTTTTGAATCTCAGTACCATATATAAGGAGTGGAATAAAATTTCTGTTCTCCCAAACCATATTCCTATTACCTAAAGTGTACCTGTAAAGGTTTTTTAACAGTAGTAATGCAGGGTATGTATACATTTGTTAGTGTGTGCTATAAGATCACATTTTAAAATGTTTAGCAATATGGATCAGATAGCTTTTTATTATTAGCCAGAATAAAATAATTGTCTGCCATTCACCTGTATATGCATGTGGTACTGTGAGACCTGTCTGTAATTGTGAGCAAAGCATAAACATTTGTACTTAACGGTTACTTTAGCTATTTTTACAAATTCATGCACATTTTAATATGCCAATACATAGCAGTAATACAGTTTTTACATTTAGAGTATTTTGCTGTTTTGTAGAGCATCAATATACCAGCTGTAAAAAAAAAGTGTTTAAATTTTCTGAACTTTGAAATTTAAAAAATTAATTTGTAGCACATAATTGATTTTATAAATAGCACATTTTTATTTCAGTATATTACCCATAGCTCACATCAACTTAAAGGAAGATTAGCTTCTTGTCAATATGGCATTTATGATGAAGAAGGATCATGTAAGTTTAAACTTATGTTTAAAATATGTTTAACTCCATGACTGGCAAGCAGGAATTAAAATAGTTGAGGACTTTTAATGTGCTCATTTGAATAGGAGGGTGTAGTCCAGTCCTTATAAAAACAAACTGTGCTCTCAGATAAATTAATATTTTATAAAAGGAAAGGAAAGTTAAACCCCATAGTGTGTGTATGACTTTTTCTTAATGCTACAACGTGAACAAAGAATTCTTTTTCCCTTTACCACCCTAGACCGAATAGCAACTGTGACCTGAAGATGAATCCTCTCTATAAAGAAGAGGAGTAAATACAAATGTATCTTCATACTTGCTGATCCTTATACTACTGCACAGTATAGATTATTCATCCAACTTACATTATATAGAATTCCATTTCCATTTTCAGAAGGGTTGCATATGTGGAGAACAGAAAGGTGGGGTCTTGGGAGGGGGATGTTGGACTATTAGCTACCGAAGATTCAGCTCTTATTGTATGAAAGACACCCAACTAATTTCATGTAAATTTACAGAACTTTGTGATTTTAGAAAGAAAGGTTTAAAATTTTAATCCCAGAGTAAAGCAATGAAAGAATAGAAATTCTTTCTAGTTTTTTCTTTTTTCTTTTTGTGGAATGGTTCCAGTAATCTTAGTGCCACCACTTAAGACACTAGGCCAAATTCATTTACCATCTCTATTCCCAACACCAAAAAAGATGCCAAAAAAGTAAAATTAAGCCCATCATTTACATATATTTCTATTTTAACATCAAAAATATATTATTTCAATTTGAAACAAATGAAATAAAAACGTTAGGAATACCCCAGACCAAGAAGTTCATTAGAAAGATCCAGTGCTTCTTTCTAACTTGGTGGCATGTATTCATTTTCTTAAATGGGATATGATGCACTTATTAATGATTGTGGTAATTTTATATTAGAACACACAAGCACAACAAACACTTTCCATTCTAGTCACATCACATTTTACAAAACCAGTGGGGTTTTTTTTTTTATTTTTAAAAAATCTGGCATCATGTTTGCATGTAAATAAAGCAAGAACCACAAACAAAGCCAGCAATCTTACATACTTGCCTTCAGTGGTAAAGGATGGAACGCCTGCATGCTACCAATCAGCAAGTGGTTGCTATGGTTACAAGGTCAGGAAATATGCCTTTTCCCCTGTTGTCCAAGGCTTGCACATGTCACTTCTGAAACTATGAATTTTATATACAGGTCAGGAGATGCATACCAAAGAAATAAATAGTGTATTGGACCATAATGACAGCTAACGTTCAAATGTCCTTGAATTTTTTTTTTAATTCTATCCAAACACATTTTGTCATTTTGAATGGGTTGGGGATTTTTTTGTATAAAACTGGAACAATTCCATCCTGTAATGAAATTTGGCAACGTACGTACAAACTGTGCTTTATTACTAGAAGCCGCATTATATTTTTCTTTGAAAAGAATCTTGTGTTGTTTAGCTTAATTCACTGATGTATTTCTCCTTTTTTTAGTACTTAAAAATGACAGCATTGAATTATTTTTAAAATTCTCAGTTGATGCCACTTTAATTCTACATAGTGATTACTTTCTTTTAAAAACAAAAACAACCAAATTTATCAATGCTGTGTTTATAGAGAGACAAAGCAGAAGTTTAAGCTGTTGATAAAATGTAGATGGTCCTGTATGGAAATATGACTGCTGCTTTGCACAGTAGAAATACAAATACATATAATTTAGCAAGTCCAAGTGTACTCTCTATAAGCTGAAAATAAACATGTTTGTAAAATTAGTATTTGCAGAAATGGGTGAGCCATGAATGCAACCCTTGATGGTATGTGTGCCAATGAAGACTTTTCTAGGAAAATTAGTTAAAGGCCTCTCATGGGACTTTGCATTTTACATCAGAAAAGGTAGGTCAAGTAAAGATGGCTATTTCAGGGTCTGTATATATTTTTCATTTGTCTTCTTTACTATTAACTTCCTGCTGATCTTTCTTTTGATAATAACCTCTTTTTAAAATTGAGATTCTTTATATGTCAGATGTGAAGAGAACCATTGTTTACTGTAGAACTTGCAGTTCTGACTCAACTGACTTAGAACAAGGAAGAAGGTTGTGAAAAGATATGTGGAAACCGGGCAATATTTGATGCTTTTGCTTAACCCACGCTGTTAATTAAAAAGGTTGCTACACTCAGATACATCTTTTTATTTGGATAACCTCATTTTATTTTCTCCTCTAGCTGAAGGATGAATGGACAGTGAAATGATGTGTACCATTTAATAACACAGCCTCTGACACAGATCCATCATACAGTTCTAACACTGTTATTCCGTTTGAATATACTGCCTGTAAATTTTACGTACCAGTCTTTCTAATGAAAGGTAAACAATGCCTCCTATCTTGAAATAAAAGTTTTTGATGCATTATATTTCAAGATTTCTTCATGAATCGTGCTTCTTATTTGCTTTACAACTTTGCTATAGTTCTTAAAAATTCATCCGTCAATGATTAAAAAGTCTAAAATATATTGAAATGGGGATATAACACAAAAGAGAAGGGAGATGTTGTTCCCCTTTGCTTTTTGGATTGCATCTTTTGTTCAAAGGAATATACCCCTTCCCCCCCACTCTCATTTGGCCAGGAAAGATTAGTCTGTACCTTGATAACAATCCTTCCAATTTTTCTCCTCTTTTTTTTTCCTCAGAAAGCAGCATTCAAATGAGAAACTAAGCACAATTCTTTTCAACAGGCAATTTACCCCATGACGAGATATGCTTTCACTTATTTTTCTCTGACATTCTCGTATCTAGCAGCACAGCAGGTATCCAGAGGTTAGGCTTCAAATAAAGGATAACTACCTCCTTATATTAATAGATGCCATTGTATGAATGTCATATTATTGCAGCATTTAGTTCCTTTAATTGTTTTCTACTAAATTATATATGATAAGGAAAGGCCCAGACAAGTGAGAAGGAAAAGAAAATCTCCCCCAAAACTACTCTTTTATCATTATTATGATTGTTCTGCTTGCACGTTGCCTGAAAGAAAGAAAGAAAGAAAGAAAGAAAGAAAGAAAGAAAGAAAGAAAGAAAGAAATGCTTCCCCCCCCCTACATGTATTACCACTTGAAATTAATATATTGTTTTGAGAAATTAGGTTTATGTTTGAACTACAGGAAATGTCAATTAACCATTTGCTACTTATGCTTTGAATCTTTTCAAATATCTATACCTGACCTCTTGTACTGAAACAGAAGAAACACTGAATATTTTAAATGTTCCATATCAGATGGTCAATGGAAAATATCCTTTTGCTGAAGAGGGTGGGCTATTTTTCTTAAACAGTCAGCTGCACAGCATCTTTCATCTCTCATGGTTATTCTATGAGACTGTATCAGGCTGTTTTCATGTATATATTTTCCCTTCATGACATTTTTTTGTGTAGCCAGATGAGTCCAGGTTATGCGTCTTGTGGCCTGTGTGCAACCTTGTCCATTAGCCAGTCCCTGCACCTTTGATGTGAACCATCAGCCCTCTGGTTTCTGTGGTTCATTCATTTTTGTGGTTCTGTAACGATCTCTGCCCTAGTCCTGAATCCTGCTTTTATTGTAGACAGAGCTGACAACAGGCAGCCTTGTCTTTCATTTCCTTGATGTACTTTGTACTGCAGTATGGCTTTTGTTAGTATTGATGCAAACATTACCATAAACCACCACCTAGGGACTGAAAACAATTGACTAACTGTTTTCAAATCCAATACACTTAAGTTGATCAGATACAAAGTTTAAGTACAGTTAGCTTGGAAAAAGGCACCAATGCTGTGTGGTCTTAGCTTTTCGTGTTCTGAAAAAATAAAGAGCAATGGAATGTGGCTGTCAAGAGAAATGGCAGCGGAATCTATTCAAGGGGTGAATATTGGAGCCAGGGACATGTTCCTTCCATGGGCTCATAGGACTAGTTTTTGCTTCTTTTTGGCCTCTTTTAAAATGCTTTCCCCTTTATCTCATTTTAAACGCTCGTTCCAAGCAAGAAAAGAAATAGGATTATAGAAGGAAAGCAACCATGTTATGAACCAGTTCAAATTCTGATGAGATGTGCATTTTAAATTGGCTGATGTTAAAATTCTCCATTAAATTCTAAACAGCAGGCTAACAATCATGGCACTCATTATAACGGAATATTCCATATCATATGGAAGAATTTCAAAGTTGACTGTGTTGTAAATGCAAAACTGTGCCTGACCCTTTTTGAGAAAGGAGCAGTAGCAGGGTCATTTGCTTTTTGAGCCTTGTTAGATCCCGGATTTGTGCCTTTGTAAAAGGGGCTATTCAGATTCAGTTTCCGTACGATGCTTCAAAGATGTCAGTTGCATCTTTGAAGTTTCTTCCTAAATTAAGCAGTGGAGAACTTGAGAAAGTGAAACAAAAAAAAAAAAGATTCACAAAATGAATCAGGTTCAAAGTTCTATGCATATTTCAAACCTGATAAAGCTCTGCTTCTTATTAAGCATACAAGAATACTGTGACTAACTTCCCAATTTGCTCCTTTTCTTGCAAGGCTAACATGTTGTAATGAAATCTAATATTTGGAAAGGGAAAAATAAAAGCTTTAAGCTATGTTTGGGCTCATTATAAATAAAGTGTTCTGAAAATGAATTAGGATGTTTCTGCCTTTTGGAATTGACTAACACACCTATATTCTAACTATTCTGGCTAAGTTATAGCAAATTAGCAATATTGTCAGCTTTTTGTCTTATTGACAAAAACATAAAAAAAATGAATGCAGATTTAGCATGCAATCTTTGAAGTCAATAACATTGAAGCAGCCTCATTGTGCACAGGATTGCAACTCCAGATAGTTATCTTTATCTTGCTATCTTAATATATGCGCAGTAATTTTGAAGTTCATTTTCAACCAACTGTCAAACTCCATTAAAAACCTCTGCTAACATTTCTACTGATATGTCTGGCATTAGGTTTGTATCCTAATTTTGTAGATCAGACCTTAAATGATTGAAAGAATATTTCTCTAGGTTATGGAAACTATTAAGAACAGGGCTTTTTTTCTTTTTATAAAACTTTGGTAAGTCTGTTTGTTACTCTTATCTCTATTTTTACACAGGTGTATTTAGATCTAATAATATTTCCAAATATTAATAAAGGACTAGATCTGCGTGTTTGCCAGCAGTAACATGTTACAAACTTCAGTTTATGACAATGAAACAGAAACTTTTTAATTTATGTAATGAAAAACCTGTTTAGAAAAGTAGATGTTTCCTCTTACCCATTCCTCTTGCTGGGACATTGTGAATTGAATTGCATAAAACTCCCTTCTTATAGCATTCAAAATAAAATACTATCAGAATGGAAATAGTTTCCATGTTAGCTATTAATTTATAATTATGGTTATATGTTTGCTTTCTTTATACAGGAATCCTTACTTAGGCAATTCATGATCAAGTTCAGTTCTCTGCCAAGAACTTTATACAGGAAAATATCCATTCAAGTCATTTATGAGAACTTTGTTTAACATTTCAGTAATTGCACTTGATATTGGGAGTATCACACAATTGTAAAAGTTATCAATAATAATTGACTGTGAATCTTTAAGAGGCAGCATATCCAGGTTCAGTTCATACAATAAAGATGCTGGTGAGCCATGGTGATTTAAGTCTTGAGTTCAATGTGTCATAGCCTCCCTGACATCACTTTATTTTTTAACCATCATCCAGTGGACCGTATAAGATATATGGGGGTTGGTGGCTTCAGCTGCTTGAATTTATGTGTAGAATCTCTTAGTGAATTGGCCCATAATTGGGTTCTTAAAATAGATTTTCTTGGCTAAGTACAATTGTGGTTGTGTGTTGTTACCAGGTTTAAGCTTCTGTGAAATGCAAGCCACCCCTAGGATGTTATAGGGAAATGGATAATGGTCAATTATTAATAGTGATTATATAGATTTAATGCCATATTAGAAAAGAAGAATGACTAGTAGATCAGGAAAAAGGGGATTTCATTAAATTTAATTAATAAAATTTAGAATATTGCAGAACTCCGAAAGTTGTATTGTCGCTGCGGTCTCATGTGCACAATTATTTACTAGTTTAATTCAAGCATATTTATTGTTTAAGCTAGCATATAACTTGTCTAAAAGTGTCAGTGTAGGCTGATTTTATCACTGAGTGATTTGCCAACTATAGGTATTGTATTGTATGGAAAACTCCATTGAAATTAATGAGATTAACTTTCTCTAAAGGGCACATGTATTGAGATTGTAATCCTACACACTTACAACAGAAACCTATGGAACTCCAAAGTCCATGCTTCTTAGAAACCTGTGGAACTCAGTAATCCTTGTTTCTTAATAAACATACATGGGGTTAGACAGCAAGGAATGGATTTGTTTGTTTGTTTGTTTGTTTCCTCACTACAGTGAATCGCAAAACATTGAGATTCTAATCCAACTAATGAATGGATTCCATTAGTATCAGTGAGGCTTGGATATGGCTAGAGAAGTCTTTAACAAACCACTGTAGTGCTTCTGTTCACCATTTCACACATTCAGCATGTCCTTTCCCATAGTATTCCAATCCATTCTCCTTTCACTGGTTTTCTAATTCTCCACATTTGTAGGAAAGAAATCATTTAGCGTTGCTTGCATGCTTTTCATTCAGCCGTTTAGTAGGGCTTGGATAGGGTGGAAATGTTTTGGCTACATAAGGAGCAGCACCCTTGCCTAAACACCAGAAACCATGTGGATGAGTAATATCAGCATGCAACCAGTTCACTGCAAGCTGCTTGTAATCTAAATCCCACTATTTTCAGTTGGTATTGAGGATGCATTCTGAGGAAACTAACACAACATAGCCCCATAAACAAATTTAGACTGATGAAGTGAGAGGGTGTACAAGTGGGCAGTTCATTATAGGTTAAAGTTTTATTTGGGCATCAAAAAAAAAAACCCTCTTAAAATTCCATGATGTTAGGAATGGAATTAAGAGAAATGAAAGGAAATTGTATAAACAAAAGTTGTGGCACATACATGAATTTGGCTAAATACTCTTTGTGAGTTGATGAAATTTTCACCTTTCCAAAATTTAAAATAGGAATTTTATTACTTTTTCTTCAATACTACTTTATTTTTTTTAAAAAAAAAGATCATTGTCAAAAACAAAAGTTATCTATTTTACTAAATATTTCATATACATTAAGTAAAAATATTAAATGATGGTGATGGTAACAGTAATAAAAAAAGAGTATAAACTGGATGATTTAAAAAGTTATATTATTAATACGTTTCAGGCAAGACGTGGAACTTAAATTCTAAGTATTCAGTAGTCAGTGATAAAAATATAATATGCTTACCTTTATTGTTGGATTAAATTAGACTAGAAAACAATATTCTGCATTTACATATTCAAAAAACAATATTTAATTTGATATCTGTTGCAACAAGCATGGAAAAATGGCTGTTTCTTTGGTTTAGTATGAATTCATTTACATGCACTAACAATGATAAAAGGTGAATCATAACAAAATGTTATCACTTAGGAATGCAATAGGCGTTGTGGGATGAAGGAAGGCACTGCTTTCTGAGACTGAAATGGATGTGATCTCTCTAAGGTATATCCCTCTCGGACCACTTTGTGTCTGGTGGCTGTCACAGGTGAAAATCTGAGGCTCTGTGGGGAGACCCACTGCAGAAACCCATCCACACAAAGTCTTGTAATGTCACTTTGTTAGAAAAGCAGGATCTTGCATGTTGACCTGCTGGGTAGCACATTAAGAAAGAAACTTTGCTTAGGGAGAGGAATCCCAGTAAATTGGATACACCTGAGTGTGAACAAGAAAAACCTGAAATTTTCCCCACCTCCTCTGTTCCTAAAATAATTCTGCAAAACCCATGGGGATCAGAGTTGCCAGTGAATGCTAATGTCACCAGGGAGCAGTAGGTCAGTGTGACAAGTCAGCTGCCAGATTTGAAAGTCACAAATGCCAAATGACTTACCATTGCCCTTAAAAACGGGCAGTTTTTTCACTGTTATCCTCTAACCTGCCTCCCAAGCCATGAAAAAAATGTTGTCAGTGTTCTCAATTTGGCCAAAACCTGTACTGGGAATGAATTCACGTCATTCCTGTATGTGGAGAAAATGCCACTGTAACCTGCTGGCAGGCTTTCAAGGGACAAAAATGGCTGCCACACACTTTTTCTCCACCACAACAGGATAGCAGGCTAGTTTAGAGAGAACAGACAAAGCCTCATGACACAACAGAGGTGAACAGCAAGAAGACCTCAAGATGCTGCCCCACTGCATGCCTACTGCCAGCATCTGCTGCTTTAAGGCACCAGCCTAATTCAACCAAATAGTACAACACGCCCTGCACAAAGTTTCTCTTGAAGGCAGTGCTAGCCCAAGACATCATCATGGCTGAAGTGCACCCTAAATAGCACCAACTTTCTGAGCAAGGGACAACACCTTCAAAATGTTCCTGTATGTTTCAGATCGAGTCCTGCCTTCAGTAACCCTATCACTCCATGACGGTGTATCCAAAGCATGCCACATCCTCATGTGATTGAAAGGGTTCTTTATGGGGATAGGAAACCAGGCTGTCAAGCAAAACACAAGTTTGCTGACATATGGTATGTTTATGTATGGCAATATATGCTAACCAAAGCTCTACATTTTCAGTTGAGGCATAGTTGCTACATTTCAACAGAGAGTTAGGTTTGAGGTCTGTGGCTCTTTGGAAAAGCAAAGGCTTTGCTCTAAATTATAGTATAATTGTCTTTTGTGGAAGGTCATGTTACATGGGTCATTCGTAGGTCACATGAATGACTTACTGAAATGGATATCAATATTGATGCTATTCTAATTCCTTTGACATGTTCCAGTATAATGGTTCTCAGAAAACCTCTGACTGATCACATATATATATATGTAAAATATGGATGCAAAGTGTACTGCAGAATGATAGGTTTCCCTTAGTTACCTTCCCAGTTCATGCTTTTTTGAACGCTCTGGGCCCTAATTAAAGTAGGTGAAAGGTTGTTCCAGATTAGGCATTTATTGTGTGGTTGCTTTGCTTCTTTCATAGAATTTTACATGGGCCTTTCATTTCTGTCTCTCCCATATTTTTCCTCTGCTACTTCTGACTTTTCTCCTTCTGTAAAAAAGCATTGGTCAAGAAAGAAAAGACAGAATAGCTGCACAATACATTTTGACTGGTGGTGCTAGGAGGCAGCCTAAATGTCATATGCAAAATGCAAAGCTCACTAAGCGTATTATCAATGATTAAAGAGAGAAATATTAATACATATTAAATATAGAACTCAGGGCTGGTATCATGGGTCAGCTTCAAAGGGCATGTCTCTTTCAGGTCCCAGCACCTTTCGTCTTACTGTTTTCTAATTCCTCAAAATCTAATTACCATTTTTGTGAGATTATACAGGGGTGGATTCACTTAGGCTTGTGGAAGGGGTTTCTGTTAGCCCACTGGAGCTTTAGATGCTTTTGTCCTCTCTCTGCTCCATCACAAATTACTTTTAAAATTCCCATCAGTTACAAGGTCCAGTTCTTTACTCTTCTGGGTAGAAAGGAATGTTGGTACACAAAGCAAATGTAATACCACCACCCCACGCACACATATCTTGCAGTCATAGAATTGGCTGCTTTATTATTTTAGGATCCTAGTCAGTCTATTCTTGCCTGATTGGAACCTAAACGGCAAAGCTCTGAACACTCTAGTACTCAGAGCACAATGAAGTCATAGTCCAGGGAATTTCTGGGTAAATCATCAGCTGGGTGGGCCCTTTATTAACTCCTAAATGAGGTGAACCTTTTCATGTTGCTAGCCTATCTGCAGTGCTTACATATTGATGAAGAACTGGTATGACTGGGAATGGTCCTACCATTGGGCAGAGTAGAGCAGCTACCTCCGGCTTCAGTTTTTGCATAGCAAGAAAAGTAGCAATTATCATTAATGTATTATTACTGCTCTGTCTGTCTATCTTTCTGTCCATCCATCCATCCATCCATCCATCCATCCATCCATCCATCTATTTCTTCCTGAGAGATTAAGAGAAGTGTTTGTGGGATTTTCTGCCTCAGATGCCAAAATAACTTGTTTGGTTGGATATTGTTTACTTTGGGGAAAGGTGTGCAATTTGCTGTTTGCTCTGCCTCAGGCAGCTAGATGATGTAAGCCATCCTTGGATGTCATGTCATTGCTATGTAACAGTTCTTTCCATTGAAACAAGGGTCAGTGTCCCCATTATACAGAATGAAATGGTAGAGTTAGGGGAAATGGTACCATTGTGGACTTGCCTCCTTCAGATGTCTGGTGGAGGCAATGCTCTCTCATGTAAATGCTCTCTTGTTCAATGCTCTCTAGTGTAAAAATCAATAATCAAGACATAACTAAATTATATATAGTTACATTGTGGGTACTGAAAGTAACTAAATGATGTAACTTCCCTCCTTTTGACGTATAGCTTTTGTGTTTAAAGTCATTCATATAGTTGTAGGAGTACAGATTCACTAAATGCCAGAAAGAATATTAAAGGCTTCTGTAACTGCTTTATGTTGCTGTCTTGTTTTCTCCTGTGGCTACTGAGGTGACAGTGAGGTAGATGGTGAGGGAAAACCTCAAACTAATAGCATGTTGCGTCCAGATTTTTAAAAGAAACTGAAAATAACTATTTTGATTAACTTAACTAGTTTTGAGGAACATGAAAAGAAAGTTACGATTTTAAAGTAATTACTTTGGTGGCTGGGAACTGTAATTGTACCTAGGTAGAAATTTGCAAAAAGGTAACTTTCTAAGTTTGTTGTTTACATGAGAGGCATTCATTAGAATTGCCTCATATTTGATCTGATTATTTGTCTCTTTTGGCAGGACTGGGCATCTGAAGGGGCCATAGGCCAACTTTCTCTCAGATTCATCTGCAAGCCTCTCCTCCCATTACAAATCCAAATATTTATGTTTTGCCCTGCAGTCCCTTTCAAAATGGTGACAGGAGTAGGTGTCCTGTGGTGTTTCACACTGTAGGAGGCTTTGGGAGGCTTGTGGTGGGCTTCAAGGGCCACAAAAGTAGAGTCCAGATGCCACACGCAATTTCCAGGCCATGATTTGATCAGCCCTCTTTGACCCCAATCATGTAGTGTTTTTCCAGTGTTTTAGGCAGAGATCTTCATACCAGGATCTTTTTTAATAGTGAGGTTGCCAGGTTAGTATAATCCTATTCCCTGATATTTCAGGGCTAAAATGTGAAATTAGGGGACAGGTCCTTGAATTGTTATGGAAATAGGTCCTTGTGCTGTCACAGAGGTGGAAAAGGCAAGACGCAGCAGGCAGGCCAGAAATCCTTCTGTGTTAACTGATTCTGGAAAGTACTGTGAGGAAAATCTGGGTACATGATCCTAGAGCAGAGGCGTATCTAGCGTAAACAGTGCCTAGGGCAAGAGTAGAAGTTGCACCTCTACCTTTAGGGCCGCTTCCTCCTCCTCTGCCACTCTGGCACTGCTTTTTTGTGCCCCCCTGGCATTGGTGCCCAGGGCACATACCCTACTTGCCCCTAGATGCACCTTTGTCCCAGAGTTTGGGTAAACTCCTGTTAACCAGGTAATATGGTAGGAAGCAGAAAAGGGGGAATCAAAGCATTTCTGGTGGCAAAATGCATTGAGTATCTGCAGCCATTGCTGCCATTCCTACCAGGTCTCCTATCGCACATGCCCTTACCAATATTACATGTGATGCTCGGGGAGTTTTTCCAGGCCCTGCACTGCTGCTGGGTCTCCTGGAAGACTCACCGCCAGTCAACAGGGAGCTTCATTCCTTGTTCTGCATTGCTACTGCCAAGGCTTCTACCACAAAAAGACTCACAGTTCACAGCACTGGCACTCAACTCTCTGCCTTGCTCCAAGTGGCATGATGGGCCAAATTTCATGCGCCCGCTCTCTCTCTCCCCACTCCTCTCCTCTCAGTCCTCTTGCCCTGTCTTTTGGTTACAACAGTGTTCTATAAGCATAACACACATAGAAACATCTTTATGTTGAGTCAGAGATGGAAATGGGTGGAAATAGGAAACTAGGTCCCTTTCCACACTAGACTTTAGACTGCAAACCTCTGGATTCCACAGGATGTTGAAAGTGGAATAATAGCACTATAACAGTATAGTGCAGAAAGGCCTAGCTCACATATAGAACTCAGACTTCCTCCTTTTTCAGTGCTACTCACCCAGAGATTTGTTTCCCAGCAGGATACCAAGAGAAACACAGTAATTGCTTCAGCCAGCACCTTGAGATTTGCCAGCCTATTACTTGGATATGCCATGGTTTGAATTTAGCCCCTTCTGCACGCCAGCTGTCCTTCCTCCTCTTGTTTTAGACCTGTATTTTGAAATAACACCATTAAACATTCCACCAATTCATGATGGTTTGCCTCATATAGTACAGTGTTTGATTGCATGTAATAGTTCTGTGAGGATGATCTGACTCAGATAGTACGGTGGTTGCCAAATCCACACAAACTATGGTTTGGCAATCTGTGGTATGCCAATGGCTTTTCACAATCCTTAATCTTCCTATTGCATACCACCTCCTATCCCATGTTCATGTTCCCTGAATCTTTTACTTTATTGGTTAAAGGTGAAGGTTGGCATGAAATCCAAATTGGGAGGACCACAGCTATTGGGTAACTTCATGAAGTCTGAACCAGAGCACAATAAGGTTTTTGGATTACAGCATCACAAACCTCCCAGTTGGCATGGCCAGCGGGAATTGTAGTTCAATAAAATAACTTTTCCAAGCTGTGCTCTGAACTGGGCCTTTGAATACCTATCAACCCTAACAGCTGAAATACAAAGGTTTAGATAAGGATTACGCAAGGATATGATAAATAAAGACAAACTGTCCTTCATCTTTTCAAAACTCGTTTGTGTAGCAAGACTAGTTTCTTTGAACAGCTTTATTATAAGCATAATTAAATTGTTTTTTATGTTTTACAAGATATTCTTACATAAATATTGTTTAATATGTTCTCACCCTCGATCTTTTTGTTGTTCTGATGCCATTGATACTAAAACCTGGAAAAAAAAAACTCCTTTTTTGCCTTTTATCTCATCCTAGATAAAGATATAGAGCAAGTGTTAACATAAGGTATTTACACCGACAGTAAGGCAACAAGAAGACAAGAATGAAAAGAATTATGCTGCATTCTTCCGCAAGTTTCTAGGCATTTTATGCCCTCTAAATAGCTTTGTGACAAAAATCAATTATTTATGATAGCATAATGCAGTATTTATAATAACAGGGTTTTGCATGCAGGGACTTGGATGTGTGTAAAAATAAATTGTAAAGCATTTTTTGCTTAGTTTTCTTCTTTTTATAAAAAAAGAGAGGGGAACTCACTTTTACCAAAATAAGTAAGCAAAGTATCTCTTGTGCTGGAAAGAAACCAAGCAATTTCAGTAGACGAATGGAATGTTCAGCATGAACTATGTTTAGAATACTTTTAAACACCAGCTCAGCTGAATACCGAGCAGCCCTGAAGAATTATTTCATATCGTGTGCACTTGTAGTTGTGTACACAGACACAATTTAGAGGTTGTTAAATTAGGGTTATTATTGAGATCAAAAGGTTTCATCCAAACTCATCAACAGCACTATACACCACAATCTTCTCCTCTCAATTGCAATTGCATATAGTGATGTGGGGGGGGGGATGCTACCAAGATTGGCAACATTATTCCACAACAGGTGTTCAGAAAAGTGCTGGAGATCTGGAAAGTCAATATCTGGATCCATATCTACAACTCAACGCTGCATGCATGTATGCATGCATGCATGCATCCCATCCTCTTCTGTCCTGAAAATGGCCGTGGCATCATGTTCCAAAGTATGGAAGCTACTTTCCACAGATATGAAAATGGAAAGGTAGGTGTGGAGCATTATGTTCTGCACTTTCCATGTATGTTCCTGCTCATAATGCACTGATTCGTTTTAAATGTAGCAATCATATAACTGATATTACCAAAAAAGTGAAGTTTTTTTTTTAAGGAACTCAGTGAAAAATAAAGGCAAATGAATCCATCTCCCTTCTGTTTCTTACCCCTTACCTTACCCTGAGGGATGGAGGTCTGCAGTGCTGATGAGTAAGGTGTTGAAGTGTGATGCATCCAGCTCCCTCCTAGCAGCAAGCTGCAATGTGCCAAGGAGCTGCAAGAGGAACTGTCCCTGCTTCTTTCCTCTCCTGTGGATTACTGTCAGGAGGGGACTGGACACATCATCCTTTGGTACCTGTTCATCAGCATTGCAGAACTTCATCCCTCCATGTGGTTGGATTTTAGGGTGGGTTTAGGGGACATTTATTAATGTTGCAAAGGCACCACAACTGTTAATATGAATAGGAAACAGCTACAAGATTGTACATCTAAGGCCATTTCCACACGGGATGAGGGAATTGCCCTGTGCTGCTACTTACCAGATCTTCTGGCTCCCCGGTCCAGTCCAGGCTGCTCCGGAGCAGTGTGTGATCGTCGATCCGCTCTGCTCCGGTGTCCAAAATGGCGGCTTCCGGTTGGTCGTGGGTCTCGACCAACCACTGAAGCTTGCCAGCCTAAAGCCCGCCCTCGGCAGATTGCAAGCTCGCATTGATGTGAGCCTGCGAATCTGCACAAGGGAGCAGGCTCTCAGTGGCACGCTCCATGCTTTTGAAAGACTGGAAAAATCAGGTCTTCCAAAAGCATTCTGGAGGACCACTTCGGGTCGTTCTGGAGCAGACTGAGGTGCGGATCTACAGAAGTAGTCCAGACCCAGTCCGCTCCAAGGTGCAGACATCCTCCGTGGAGGAAACACTGCACCATTTTTATTACCCCGTGTGGAAATGGCCTGAGTTTTAACACCATCACTGACTAAGACTGCCAGCTGCTGATTTCTGGAGGGAAAAAAAACTACAAAGTTTTCACAGAGTGAGGCCATTTCTGCATGAGATGCCATAAGTGGATTGTAGCATTGTTATGGAGGATTCTCTATTAGTGCCCTAGGGACACTCCATTCCTCACCTGTCTGTTTTAATGTGAATAGAAATGGGATGGTCATCAGTTGTCTCTTCCACACTACAGCATCCTTGTCCACTCTCCTGGCCCACATTTACCCCACCCTGTTGCTCTGATTTGGCCTCCTTAAAATAGTGGCTCCCTGTTTGCTGTGGGGTCGGGACAAGGGACAAGGCCCGGGATGCCCACAGTCTGCCCATTGCCAGCTCTGCCAGTTCCTTGCAGCTCTGTGAAGTGCTTTAATGTTTCTGCATTGAGCTAGTCAACAGGATTGATGCGAATGGGGTGGTCCACAATGAATTTTTTCAGGAGTTTTCGGGAGTCCCCAACCATATCCTTTTTTTTTTTTTTTTTGCCAAAACAACATCGGGCAGAAAAATAGTGCTTCTGCAAGGAAAAAAAATTTACTGTGCAGAAAATCTTATTTTAGATAAGAAAGTGCTGTTTTCTGAGAAAACAAATCGAAATAAAAACTGTGCGAAATAAAAACTGCAAATAATCTTCCAAAGCTGCAGTTTTTGGAGGTTCTAACGGTAGGAAGAAAATTACTAAAATTACTTGTTACTTCCTTTGAACATGAAGTTAGTGAAGAATTGTATCCCAAATCCACACTGTCAACTTTGCATTTTCTCCTTCTCCTTACCTTCTCTCCTCTCTATCTTCTTTCTTTCTCATCTGTTCTCATTTCCACTTTTTACTTATGGAATACACGAATAAGTGTAATACATACAAATTGTTATATGTTTCATTCAACACTTCTTGATGAACTGGTGAAAGAAATGGGGGATGGAGGAGCAACAGAAACAGGCCTGAAGTACAGGCCTATGTTCATTTGTTGTCATTGCGTGCCTTCAAGTTGTTTCCGACTCATGGAGACCCTAAACCACCCCATTGTAAGGACATAATAATTAGTAAATAATTAATCAATAGCTTAATAGCAGGCACACTGAATCAGGAAAAAGAGCAATGTGGCCAGGGAAAACAAGAAGAATGCTTATGCTTGTAGCTGGATGTAGATAACAGGAAAATCAGCTTGTAGAACTTAGAATAATAGGAAGCCAAGTACAGCCATGGTAGATAGTAAAGGAGACAAGTAACTGAGTGGGCTCAACAGGTATGAAAGAGAGGTAGACTTTGTGGGTTGGAGCATCTGGAGTAGGCAAAACTAGGCCAAGGGGAGACGACTGACCACAAGAGATGAACTTTCTTGACCGAGAGCCTCATAAAGCTTCATTTTAATATTAAAAATCACACCCCTGGGGAGGAGTCTGGTATTAAAATTTGGGACTGCCTCTAGGGGCATGTGTAGTGCTTGTATGCTGACATAATAATGTATTCATGACATAAATACTATACGTATGTATTTGGATTAGCCAATAATTAGCATTTCTTGCTTCTGTAATGGATGCTTAGCAGGGTATAATGCTACCTGTGTGTAGCCATTTTCTTTGAAGTAGTATATTTTTAGTGCCCTATGCACAACTGCTCCCCTCTTGTACAAGGGAAAATCATTCAATAAATTCTTTACATTTTTTTGCTGCTAAAAACCCTCGTGTGATTTTGAATTAATGTGGTAGCACCATCACAGAACTGAGAGGGTGTGGCACACCCAAGGTCACCCAGTGGGTTTCCATGGGTGAGCAGGGAATTGAACCTTGGGCCATTTCCGCACTAGACTGTTGTAGTAGTATTATTCCATTTGCAACATCCTATGGAATCCTGGGGTTTGCAGTTTTGGGAGGGGCCAGCCAGCCCCTCCCAAAACTGCAAACCCCAGGATTCCATAGGATGCTACAAGTGGAATAACAGCGCTATAACAGTCTAGTGTGGAAATGGCCTTGGTGTCTAGGGTCATCGGCTAACACTCAAACCACTATACCATGCTGGTTCTCCTATGCTCATTTTTCCATTCAGTTCACTGGGGCTTATCTCAAAGTAAACATGTCATTGATAGATGCCCTGCATCACCTGTTGCATATTAGGAGAAAATGAATTACCTTTTGTCAAAAATCTTTTTTAAAAAAATCAATAAATAAAGAACAAGAATCAGTATTCATTTACATCTTAGGTGTAATACCAGATAACAGGGAACTGCTTTTGCAGTCAATAAATGCACATATTAGTTAATTAATTTTTTTCCCCTTTCTCCCATTAAAATTGCTTAAAATTAAATTAAATTAAAATTAAAATTGCTTAAAATTGCCTGCTTTCCAGGTAAGTACATTCTGGGATGGGCCATTAATGTAAAATCAAGATATGTCCCTGCTTGGGAACTGCAGCTTAAGGCACAACTTGCAACTCCTAGAATTTGATTCTTTCTACTTTTTTCCCCCCCAGTCATGCTGTTGCACAGGCTAGGTTTCCTGATGCACTTCTAAAAATTATTTTTGTATCATTCTTTTCCAGTGAATAAATCTGATGTTAGTTATAAGCTGATTGCTTATACTTGCTAATTGTTCTGTAATGTTATATTTTAATTTTTAAGGAATCCTGGATCCCTTCCATTTCAACTGAATTGCCATTCCTGAGAGTGATCAGCAAGTCCTAAAATGATCTCCATTGTTTTCACAGAATTCTTCTCTTGTATCATTTATAATACTGGCCCAGCTCTCTAAAGTCCTATGCACTGAACACAGATTAAATTTATTTTTTTTCTCTGCAATTCATATCATTTCTTTTAAGTACTCTGTTGATACTTAGACTGCACAATGGAGACATAGTCTCTTTGTATAGTTCTAAATATTTAAAGAAATGTTAAATTATTTAAATTATTTTCTAACTCAGTACCTTTCAGCTGTAAAAGCTCTCATTATTGTTGTTGTGTGATTTCAGGTCATTTCCAACTTTCATCCTAAGATGAACCTATTACAAGTTTTTCTTTGCAAGATTTTTTTTTCCAGAGAGGGTTTGCCATTGCCTTCCTCTGAGGATAAGAGACTGTGACTTGCCTATGAAAAATCCAGTGGTTTTTCATGACCATGGAGGAATTCGAACCCTGATCTCCTGGAGTCCTAGTCTAGCACTCGGAACACTACATTATTTCTGGCTCTCACAAAGCCATTTTCAAATCTAAAGCCCCCAGTTTACAGTTTAAAAAAGTCATAACATGAAAGGAAACAGGGGTGAGATGGCAGAGGAAAAAGGCGTATTCTGATGCTATTTCTCAGGACTTTATCACATGATAGGTTTGCTGCATGTTTGCACTGGCTTAGTTCTGTGTTTGATCTTCCCTTATCACATCATGTTGTGACTCTTTTGTTATTGCACTTCATTTCTGTCGTTATTGGATCACAACTTTTTACCGATAAAAAAAAAACATTAATGGCTCCAATATCACTATGTTTAATTATTGCTTCTTGGTGCCATCATTTGGTTATGCAGCAGTTCCAATATTCTGGCAGTGATGTGGTATGAGTGGGCTGATTCTCCTCCCCTTCCTTATCCTCAAGCAGAATGAAGTCACTCCAATTCTAGTGTTGGGACAAGAGAACATTGTGGTAAACAGGAACAATGTTCATTCTACTCTGTTCCCTGATTTCTTTTTTTAATTTGTTTTGCCATAGCTGCACAGTTGCACTGCCATGGGGTGACAAGCGTGTTGCAATTATGCAATTACAGCAAAACAATAAAGAAATACATGATGGGAAACTGAAATTGCACAACTGTGGCAATAAATAAACAGATAAATAAATAAACAGGAAAATTTTGCTGTTACTCTGTTTCCTGCACATATTTCTTTCTTTAAAATGTGTTTTTCCATAATTGTACAATTCTACCACCATGCCAAAATTATTCAATTATGGTAAATAACAATAAAAAAAACTACCGGGAAACTACAATTGTGGCAAAAAATAAAATAAAACAATAAAATAAAAGACAGCATAGTATGGTCATGGGTAGGAAGGTGGGGTCAGCAAGGCAGCGTGAAAGACTGATTTCAGGAATGTGCATCACCAAAGCAGCACCATAGCGTTATTGCAGAAAAGGTGCAAAAGTGATTGTTTCCTTACTGGTATGTTTTGCTTTGCTTAAGCAACATAATTGCTACAAGAAAATGGGCTGATGTGATAAAGCTCTTAGTTACAAAGTTCTTATAATAAGCTGAAATGAGGAAAATGAAGGATGAAAAGTTACCAGCCTTTTTGTTAATCCAATGGAGATGCCTTCCTTGACACCCTTCCTTTGGCTGCAGCTGAGGAAATATATTTTAAATAGAGATAGATAGATAGATAGATAGATAGATAGATAGATAGATAGATAGATAGATAGAATATTTCCAGTAATTTTCTATCCAGTTCTTTTTTTGGTCTGCATTACTGGATATAATTCATTTGCAATATTTTCTTTTTGCTTCTTTTAGTGCAACTATCCAATTTTTAAAAGTGGTGAAGGGATTACTTGCATAGCTTTGATTTTGCCATTTAACCACGTTGGCAACTTGGACTTATGGTGTATATTGGCATTCTAATTGAGCCTCTATTACAGTACTTTTAAAAACCCTTCCACGCTGCCTAAAGGAACTGACCTTCCAAACTGTATCTTTTCAGTTTCCTTTGAACTGTTGTGGTCACATTTGAATTTCTGCCTTTGAAGTCAGACTAAGTTTGTTTTTTTTTGAAGGAGAGAATTTCATATATGTATATATGTATGTATGTATGTATGTTGAATCTAATGGGATTATTATTATAGTTCCTGTTGCTAAGTAGCCCAGTAACTCTTAACCCTTGCAATATACCCTGAACACCATTTCCTCACCTCTTGTATGGTTCTTACTGCTGCAAGGCATACATTTTTATTCTGTCTAGAAATTTTATCTGTCTGTCATGACCTCAGTTGACACTTTTGCAGTCATTCCAGAAGTTAGCTGTTACTATCAGATTCTCTGTGTTGACTGCCTCTCTGATTGTTCATGCATTTCAACATCACCATTGTGAACATCATCTTGGACAGTTTATTAGAATTCCTAAACACAATAAATCTGTAATTCTTCCTTCTCCAGGCATCTAATGTATTTGATTATAAGTTTCTTTACATGTAACAGCATGCAAATTTCACTCTTACTTACTCTGCTTCCTCTGTCCCTTTGCTCTAATAACAGAAGAACTGCAAGTGAGATAACAGCATCTATAACTAGGTGCTTTTTGACACTTTCTGGATTCTGGGAGAGGTTAGGTACTCTCTAGTTCTGGATATCCAGCTGGGATACACAGTCACTTTATTTGAGAGTCATATTAAATGCAATAGGGCTATAGAAGGGGTAAGTGGCTCATGAGGATGATGGCACAGCCTTTCAAACAGGAATACTTACCTGGACTTGTGCAGCAAACATCACTACAGGGGAGGATAAGCTTTTGATGGCCTCTGTGGAGTGAGACCAAATGTTTGATTGGTGCTAAGCAAGTGATAGGGGAAGTGAGAGAGTAAGCAGTCTGCTCTCTACATGTGCCATTCGACTTTCAGTGTTGACCCACCCTCCTGCCCTCAATGTAGTGTGAGTTAATCTGGTTAATCTGGGGCCAGATAGGAATTTTTTCCCCACCTTTTCCTCATTTTTCCCCTGTTATCTCATACTGTGTTTGATGGAATTGGGAAAATTGGCTCTGGATGGAGTTGTTAAATAGGTTGTCCTGTGACAGATAATGGGGGAGAATAAAACTTTGGTGATCATCTCTTGGCACCCCTGTGGTGTAAGGTAGGGATCTTTAGCACCCCTCTTTAGTGCCCTGCCTCCCAGAAGGTTGGTGAAGGAGGTTACACTTGAGGTTAACCTGTGAATAAGACTCTCAGTTTTAGAGCCCTGAGGCTCGGATGGGAGTCCCTGGGTTACCTTCCAAGATGCTAGACTGGGGAGCAACCAAAACAATTTGGATTGTCCCTGGGACTAAGGTTTTATTGCCCATGAGTATGCTGAGCAGGTTGTCACAGAATCACCCTGGCATCAGCTGAACCCATATCAGGTTGCTCCCCCCTGACCTTGTATTTTACAGGCCAATGCAATCTTAAATAGGACAGCCCAAAATAAAGTGGCACTTAGTTAACCCAACTTTGTGTCTGGTCTCTTTATTCCATGGTTGAACACGGTTGCACATCAATAGCCAGTCTTTTTGTTGTTCCTGTTGAAAAGTGAATTCCCTCTAAGGTAATCTCCGGGGGACCATCTATGTTGGTGGGCTGTGGGATTACTGTTGGGTGGGGGCAGAGCCTTCCTATGATACTCCTTAATAATCTCCAGGCAGAAAGAGGAACAATTTGGGTGTTTGTCTTGTTCTTGAATGTGAAGTTGATCATTGCTTCACACTCTTTATCTTCTTTTCTCACACATGGATACCCTTCACCAATTCACACCCCATCCATTTATATACACATAAGCACATGTAAAGTGTATTGACACTGCACATTTATACAGCTATGCTTGACTGCCGTGGTACCCTTTCATGGAATCCTGGGATTTGTAGTTTGGTTAAGTAAATTATCTTCTGGAGAGTTCTAATCCCAGTTGATCAATGACTGCAGTACAGAAATCCAAGAATCCCATGAAACTACAAATCACAAGATCATATCCTTCATATTTCACAGATGCAAACCAGGACACATTTGACTAAGCAATGGTAGAGTGTGATCAAGATGGCAAAAGTTATTAAGAAAAAGACGTAACAAGCTTGGAGAGGCTGCAGGGCAGTTTGCTGTTGACTGAGCCTACTCAGAAAGACATGATTCAGCCCATTTTGCTGCTCTCTTCCTGCTGAGTTGAGTACAAACTTCTTCTGCGGTTTGAACTCATTTTGCAATAATTGAAGTAAGATGAAGACAAAAGTTGAGGAGGAAAGAAAACTGGAACATTTTAAAACAGATGCCAGTTTCTCTCTCCTTCACTTTCCCTTCTCTTCAGTTTACTTTAAATTGCTGCAAACTGAGGTCCCTATCACAATTCACTGTTATAGCACTATTATTCCACTTTAACTGCCCTGGCTGCACCCTGTGGAATTCTGGAGTTTGTAGTTTGCTGAGGCACTAGAGCTCTCTGGCTGAGAATTCTAAATGTTTCTCCCTAAACTGCAAATCCCGTGATTCCATGTGACATTGCCATGGCAGTTAAAGTGGAATAATAGTGCTATAACAGTGTAGTGTGATAAGACCCTGAGTTCAAAGTGTAGAAGCAGTTTGCATTCAGTTGACTCAGCAGGGGAGAAAGGAGAGGAAGGGTGAGATTTTGCCCGTGCAACCATTTGCTTTTGCTTGAACCTTCTGGAAAGGATAAGATTCCATCCCCTCCTCTGGCCCCAGCTGAATAAATTGAGCGCAAACTCAGGTTCCAGCAACTGAAGTATGCTGAGAACAAAAGAGGAAAAGGAGTATAAAAAAAAAAGCTGGGGCATTTTAAAAGCAGCTGGAAAAGTGAGATGATAGAGGATTAATTGGGACTATTCCTGCATTATTGGGACAGTTGGAAGGTATGCCGGATTATCTAGGATGAAACCATGGCAGTTACAGTACTATCAAACCTCCATTATTGCACAGCGTGGACACATTCTTGATGGTCCATTTCATTCCTTTTATTTCCCATTCTCTTGATCTTTCCCTCTCTTTCCCCCATTCCACATTTTCTCTTTATCTCTCTCTCTCTCTCTCTCTTCCAGTCCATTTTTGGCTCCCCTCTGTACCAATAAAAAGCATATTTTTAAGCTGCAAGAACTGACCATGAAATATGGTGCCTACAGCATATTTCCATAGTATGCTATACCGTTCTAGTTACTTCATCTGTCCCCTCACTTCTTTCTTTTTTCTCATTCCTACCACAGAAGGGGCAGGGGATTCCAGTAGTTGCCTAATATAAGGTTGCAGGTTGGCTGAGGCCCACATAGCAAACAGTGTCTGTCTCTGCTTTATAACATCACCTGGCATGTTCAATTGCTTTTATAGAATTATAAAATTATGAGTTTGGGGGGGGGGGGTTCTCTTAAGATGAGAACTCTAGTATTGCTTTGCTAGACAATGCAACTGATGCAAAAAAAAAAAAAAAAAAAAATCCTGTCTGAGCAATGACTGGTTTCATTTAAGAGATAGAGAGCATGGTAAAATATACTTGCTGAAAATAAATGAGAACTCCATCAGAAACAATCCACTAAGTTTTTCGGTAAAAATGAATACCTATGAAAAAGATATATTGGGATGGTTATTGTAGTATTGCCACATCCCAGGACTGATGAATGGTGGCATTAAAATGTTTGTCAAAGAAGGAAATGTGGAGTGTGAGGAAATGTCTGTACAGAATATGAGTGGAGCTATTTTATGCCTGCTTTGCTTGGCTTTTTAATGGGTTTTTTGATTAGCGGGTGCCAACATGAATTTTGAAACTTTCCCCTAAAAGTTCTCATGAATTTGTAATGCTGAAAACATGTGGCATGCTAACCTTCCACAGCCAAATTATCTATTTCAGTACCACAGCAGTGAAAATAAAATATCACAGTTTTGCTCTCTTTTTTTTCTTCCTTCCAGTCTCTCGAAACACAGTTCACCAGTACTACTCAGAAACAAGCCACGTTCACTTTCATTGGCATTTTTGTGTGCTTGATCTTGTTTTAAGGTTGCAAACCTATAGACCTGTTCTTGGGACTAAGTCCCACTGAACTCAATGGAGCTTACCTTTGAGGAGACATACATAGGCTTGAGCTGGAACTCCTAGGATAATATTTATGTAGACATCCACACTTTACAATACTGGTGGGAAAATATGGACTTCCAGATGTTTGTAGGCACCTTCTTTGCCAGTAGAGCCAATGGATGGAGGATACAGAGTACTGGAGTCCAACAACATCTGAAGCATCATACGTACCCTTCTTTACAGAATATTCAGCACATTTCCTATACATTGTCTTGGCAATCCTATAGCAACACTGAAACATAGGCCGGTAATACCCTAGATGAATTGTATATGGCTAAAAATAGGCCATCTCCTGAGGATGTTGTTGATGCACAATGTAGTCTACAAGCAAATGAATTGTCAAAGATAGGCTTAGGCAGAGAAAAATATTAATATTGTAATTACATAATTCAATATTGTGATAAAACAATGGCAGTGAAATGTCATAGTTTAATTAGAGTGTCTTACATTAGAATTGTCATTTCTACAGCCTTAGTTACTGAAACAATGGATTTTAAAAATTCTGATTCTGAAGTGCATGGCAAGGGGAATGGGCTGTTCACTATGTTCAGGTGTGAAACTTGCTTCCATGGTTCTTGCTTTTCTCTTTTGTGAAGTTTTTTCAATTGGGGGAAAGGTCAGTTCTGTTGCATTTCCCCTTGACCACCTCATCTGTACATTTTATAATGAAGACATTCCTTGCTGTTTTTATGGGGCATTTCAGCACTAAACTGTTACAGTGCTATTATTCCACTTTCAACATCCTATGGAATTCTGGGGTTTGCAGTTCAGTTCAGGTCAAGAATTTTGCAATATTCAACAGCTATATATTTGCGCATGCAAATTAAATTTGCTCCTTGTCCACTTTTTACTCTCTTTCTCTTAATATAAACCAATTTTAGTACAGATGGTACAATCCTCAACACACTCAAAAGTTCTACTGAAATTAGATTTAGGGTGTAATGAGATATTTTTTTCATCTACGTTTGTACAGTACTGCCTCATAAGAACAGACTCGTCATATGGAAATACTGGTCATTTTCCTTTCTCAGACAGCTCTGTCTCCTGTCTTAAATATCTGATCTTGCCATCATCTCTCAGATCTGTTTCACCTTTAGTGAGTGCTGGGTGTCAGCCTTGTAAAATTTTGCTTACTTCAATCAATACATTCTTGTCTAACGTAATGCCAAGGTGGTTGAATGAATAAGGATAGAGAGTTAGTCTGTTTACACTCGGGAGACTGAAAAATGCATTTGAGCATCTCTTGCACTATTTGTGCCATGAGTTGATGTTGTTAATATGGGATTGAACATGGAAGAGAAACTAAATCTATATTGCAGTCAAAGCTCTTGGGCAATGAGCTTGGTGTAACAGTAACAGAGCTTGGAAAAAGATACTTTTGGACTACAGTTCCCAGAATCCCACAGCCAGCAGGACTACTGAGTATGCTGGCAAGGGATTCTGGAAGGTTTTCTAAAGAAAATGTTCCCAAGCTTTATAATAATGGGGCAGTCCTGCAGATTTGGAACTTTGGTCATTTCTACACTGCACTATTAAAGTGCTATTATTTCTCTTTCAACATCCAGTGGAATTCTGGGGTTTGTAGTTTACTGAGGCCAAAGAGCTTTCTGGCTAAGAATTCTAAATGCCCCTCCCTAAACTGCAAACCCCAAAAGTCCATAGGATGCTGAAAGTGGAATAATAGCACTATAACAGTGCAGAGCGGAAATGGCCTTTGAGTCAGAATGCTGCAGCCACATTATTGGCTGTGAGCATGCGGCTTCTAATTCCTGTGGCTCTTTGTCATTTCTATGTTCAAAAAGCTCTAACTGGGGAATGAGGCAACCTGGTCCCACACATATCTCACTGAAATCGGTCAACCAAAGTTAGCCATGCCTCCAGTGGGCCTACTCCAACTGTACTTGAATCTGGACACAGCATAATATGTTTTACATAGCTTCTGTTGATGTTCTCGATTGGTTTGATGGGCTTCACTTTTTATTTTATGCAAAACTTGATTTATTAAAATGGTTAATAACATCTAAAAACCATTTCATTACATTTTTAGCATTGTTACTGCCAGTCTCCTTAGCATATGAACTGTTCCACGTTTAGCAGGGACAATCTCAACTAACCCTCTATCATTCCACTTTTTCAGCTGCTTTTAAAATGGCCCAGTTTCTCTCTCCTCCTTTCACTTTCTCCCTAGCTTGTTTTTGCTGGTGCAGATCGAGTTCAAAGTGGAAAAAACAGTTTGCACTCAGGCCATTTCCGCACGGGGCAAGGGAATTGCCCTGTGACGCTACTTACTGGGTCTTTTGGCTCCCCGGTCTGGTCCAGGCTGCTCCGAAGCAGTGCATGCTCGTCGCTTCGCACTGCTCCGGGGACGAAAATGGCGGCTTCCAGTTGGTTGAGGGTCTTGACCAACCACTGAAGCTTGCCAGCCTAAAGCCCGCCCCTGGCAGATCGCAGGCTCGCATTGGTGAGAGCCTGCAATTCTGCACAAGGGAGCAGGCTCGCACTGGTGCGCTCCATGCTTTTTAAAAACCTCAAGAAACAGGTTTTTCAAAAGCACGCTGGACGACCACTTTGAGTTGTTCCAGAGTGGGCTGAGGTGCGGAACTACACTAAGTAGTCCGGACCCAGTCCGCTCCCAGGTGCGGACGTCCTCCCTGGAGGACGGACTGCACCGTTTCTAATACCCCATGCGGAAATGGCCTCAGTTAAGTCAGCAGGAGGAGGGGGGAGAAGATGGGAGGAGCAAAATCTTCCCCTATCCTAGTAGTCTCAGGCAAAAACAAACTGCTGCAACCTGTCTTAGTTTGTGTGTTCTTCTTCATTAATAATTTTTGCCATCTTGACCACAGTTCACATGTTTCCCAGGTTTCGTCTGTAAAATGTTGGAGGACATGGCTTAAGAACTGTAGGAAAGGTAGACTAAAAACTGAAATACAAAAAGAAAGATGTCTCCTCATTGTCTGTTTGTTTGTCTGTTTTTATTTATCCGTTTGTTTGTCCAGAGACCCAAGACAACTTACGACAAATTAAAACAAAATATGGCTAAAATTGTAATTATACATTTTTTTTTAAAAAAAAGCCAATTCTATTCAAAGCAAAATGCTAAAATAATTTAAAACAGATCTAAAGCCATCTCCTTCCAAAGCAGTGGCGGAGCTTGGAGTGTGTGGAGGGGTGGGTGGGACGGGGTTTGACTGTGGTGCATGGAGACGTGGCTATGGGCCGGGACGCATGACCCAGAAACATTGCCGCCCGGGGCAAATCGCCCCCCTGCCCCCACGTTCCTATGCGACTGTTCCAAAGGCCTGTTGTTAGTGGTAGATTTTTTTGTTTTGTTTTGTTTTGTCCTGGCATTGCTCCTTCCTGTAGGAATTGGATCACTTAGCACACTTTAGCAGACAAAAAAATCTACATTGTGACCAGAGCTTCAATCTTTCCCCATGTTAGTTGAACTAGGAACAGGTGGGTATTCATTTCAGATTGCTTTTCATCACAGTTTAACAAAATTCAATTTCTTCTTTTTTGAGTGGAAAGAACTTGATATGTTGGGGTAAAAAAAATACCATGCAGGAGAAACAAAAAGTTCATAGATTTGTTCATCCAACCCAAAATTGAGGACTGAATCCATGTTTTTAAAACCTTGTTTGCAGTCTGCATTAGAGTCATCCTTTTTTGTTTTTTTGTTTTTTTTTTATAAGCTCCTCATTGTTTAACACCCATATGATATTCAGCTGCAAAATAACCCTCTTAGTAGTGAAAATAACTGTACCTATTAAATTAGGGTAAAACAAATATGAACAGGAAAAACAGTTCAGTCTGTTTTCAAACTTTTTCACATTTGGGAAGGAAAGAAGCTGAGGGTTTCTTTAAAGAAAAAAACCTATGCAAATACAGGAGAAATGAAAATTGAAAGATTTCTCCATCCTAAGTTCAACAGACATGGTATAAATCAATCAATAAATAGGCAAGCAAGTTTGGCTTCTGGAACATATCAGACAATCAGTTCATGGCAAAGGTAAAGAGCCATCATGAGCAGAAGTCTAAACGAACAGAGGATATTGGTATAGGAACAGACAATAGAAAATTGAGAAAGGGTAACTGAAAAATCCACTTGGCTTTCAGTATCTGGTGGGCCCTTAAATCAAGACCAAGCTTTCCACATCTTGGAAGCTGCTGGTCACTGCTGTGTGCACGTATATAATTTGCTGTAGATAGGACGGGAAGTGTTCAAAAGAATGGACACAACATTATATTGCTTATTGCTAGCCAAGACAGGAAACAGCATGCTATGATGCTGTTTTAAGCTCCTGCCCTTGTAGCCCTAATGAATGCTGGCTGTGAGAAAAATGAAGATCAAGTTGGGGTAAAAAAAAAAAAATTGGTGGGGGGAGCCCACACTGGCTTTCAGTTCATGTTTGCCTGAACTGGTAGCACCTGCTATGGCCTGGAGTATAGTAAATGTAAATTACATCTGCAATGGAGTTTGGCTTAATGAACCTTTTGAAGTCCTGCAAATTTTATATTACAGAACCACCACTGTGTGTGTGATCACATGTAGAATTGAAGACAGTAAAGCAAACTGCTTCCATGAATAAATGCTCTGAAATTTGCCATCTTGCAGAGGTAGATTAAGCATTCGATATTTCAGGATACTTCTTTTGAAATCAGGTTTTCCTGCTGAGCATGGCAGTCTAGGTTGGAGGGCCTGGCTGGACCATAGCTTCTCCGCATCTTTTACATTATTGCCTATCTGTAGGTTTCCAACTTAATAATAAAAATAAAAATAAAAGCAGGTTTCATTTATTCAGATCTCCCTTCGCCCAAACTTGTATACATTGGTCATCATTTATGTCACTTTCTATTTAGAGCCCATATTACAGATTTTATTTAGTTCTTTGTTTTGGACTATCCTTATAGTTTGGAACGCCACCATCCAAATGCACACATTTTATTTGGTTTAAAATGCACTAGAAGAATCCACTAACAAAGGCATATTACAGCTGTACATATGACTCTCTATGATTTCTTTCTTAAAAATTCAACATCTAATCGTTTAATTAAGACAATAGATTGTCTTTTTATGTGGGATTCAATAAATAGAATGGAATAATACAGGCTTCCCTACTTTGTTGCTTTCCAGATGTGTTAGAATACACATCTGTCAATCATGCTGGCCAGTGTAGTCTAACCTATTCTGAGGTTGGAAAAGGGATAGAGTGGAAGACTAAAGCCAAGACTTGTGTTTAAAATTTTGCTTAATTATGAAGCTCCCAGATTACTTCAGCCATAGCCTCAATCTAGCCTTCCTGTGATGATTAAATATGGTGACTGAACACCTGCCCAGACTCTGTACCATCTTGACCATTTAGGTAGAATGCTAGGCTATAAAGGTGAGAATCAACTGGCTCCAGTTGATAGATCTACGGACATTTTGAGATAGACACCAGTCTTATCTATGCGCTGTTTCAATATTTACATAAGCCCTATTCAGGGAATCATCAGAAGAGAGCAGTGTCAAGAAAAGGAATAGGCTTAACCTGCTTGCCTTCATTGTCGCTGTACTCACACATCAAGGAAATGTTGGCAAAGGAGTCTCATTCTGTTTAGAGGGTCCCCATGTGAGCTTGAATTTGGAAAAAGAACACACTACTCTTCAGAGTATAAATCTCTACACGAAGTGAATTATAACAGTGGAGATAGACCAAGCCAATTTCCTCATATGTTCAGTCAGTGCTATCTTGAACACCTGATTATAGCTATAATTTCAGAGTTTAGTGTTTGCTATTGTTATGCTTAGAGCTGCTCTTCACTACAAAGTTGGGGCTTGAAATAAGAATTATGGATAATTTTTGTTGGTTGGTTGGTTATGTATTATTCTCAAAAATATTTAATGTTTCAGCTATATATGTTGGCACAGTTCTAAAATACAATAAAGCTGCATGCCACCAGAAAGAGCACTGATTGGTATCCTGGTATCATTTTCTTCTTCTAAAAGAAGACAGACAGGAGAAGGGAGTCCTGAATCAGGGTCATGGGACAAGAAAGTGTATGGTGGGCAATGTAATCCCCCCTCCCCTAGCTAAAAATCAATTCAAATAACCTTGTCTTCCAAAGGAGGTGATAGCATACCAATCATGATAAGTAAATCAGATTGCCCAAATGAAGTGTCATGGAAATGAGAATGTGCATGGGTGAAAAAATTGTTTCCAATTGGTTTTGATAAATGTCTACAAAAATTACAAATTTCATAATATTCAGGATGGAAAGTTTATTTAAGGTTTTGTTTTGTTTTGTTTTTTAGTTGAATATGGGAACCTGATGGATTTGTTCGTTGGGGTACATAGCTTTGAGTGCTAAAAGTCTGTGTTTGAATCCCTGTTGAATCCCATCTGTGTTTGAATCCCATTCAGTATTGTTATGTGCCTTCAAGTAATCTCTGATTTGTGATAACTATCTCAGACAATTTTGTATGCAAGATTTATTTAGATATTTGCCATTGCCTTCCTCTTAGGCTAAGAGAATCTGAGGCTATTTCCGCCCTCCACTGTTATACTGCTATTATTCCATCTTCAACATCCTATGGAATCCTGGGATTTGAAGTTCAGGGAGGGGCATTTAGAATTCTCAGCCAGGGAGCTCTTTGGCCACAGTCAACTACAAACCCCAGAATTCCACAGGATGTTAAAAGTGGAATAACACCACTATAACACTGGAGGGCAGAAATGGCCTGGCTTGCCCAAGATCACTCACTGTTTTCCTTGGTCAAATGGGGTTTTGAACCCTGGTTTTCCAGGGTAATAATCCGACACTCAAACCAGTACTCCTCTATATATTCAACCATACCAACGCAGAATTAGAACTGCCATCTTTTCTCCTGAGAGGTTCCTCATCATTAATATCTATATGGCAGAGAGGTAGAGCATGATCCTATAGCATCCATATTTGATCAGTGCAGATTGGGAAATTTTTCTTTCAGTTCATCTTTTAAAAAATTCACCAACAATTGAAAATTCCTTTATACCTGGTAGAAAGAAAGTCCTTTAACAGTCCTTTACCATTCCTCCATCTATCTATCTGTCTACCTACCTATCTACCTACCTGATTTCTGAACTGTCTATCAAGACAAAGGCAGATTTTCAAATAAAGAGCAATAGCCTATAGTGTTTTCTTAAAATGGACAGTTTAGACTGAAATATAAAGTCTTTGGAGTGTTTTTTTTTTTTTTTAAAAGCTCTACAGAGAGTGAATTCCATAAATGTGGAGTCACTCTGAGGAAGTCTTGTTCATGGCACTATCAAAGACCTTGAAAATCCTGGATATACATGGTTTAATTTCAGATCCCTTACAGCTATAGCCAGCCTCAAGAGCAAATAAAGCTATATTTAATACACATTTGTGGCTGTTTGGCTGCTTTTTGTATACCATCTTTCTTGCAATATGTGGCCCAAGGAGGTTTAAAAACAAAATATGACTGGGAACCACCCGTAATAGCAAAACACACACGTACACACACCAACTGAATTGTTTAAAAACAGTGTATTTAAGTTTAAAAGATTAAACACATTTAAAACATAAGAATGAGGATAAAAGCACAGCATTCATCAATTTAAAGACCGTTCTGCAGCAATCAGTTAATTACATGCTTTCAAGTATATGCACAATTACTTGTGTTGTTGTTCTATACCTTCAAGTCAACTCTGTCTCGTGATGTCCTTATCCTGGGCCCTTTTCGCACCTTACCTTTTCATGCTGCTGGGTTGGAGCTTTCGCGTGAGAAGGCTTGGGAGGAACGCTCTCGCAAGCCTCCTGCTTCAGCTCCGCAGCTCCTTCCTGCTCACGCGAGCGCCCTGCCCGTGCCCCACCCCTTCCTTCCTCAGTGCAGCCTGGGAGTTGGAGGCTGCTTTGGAGCAGGAAGCGTGACCGGCTCAGCTCGGGAGGCTTCACATGGCAGATGAGTATGCCCCAGGCCCCTGACCAGTGCATGAGCGCACATCATTTTTGG
Source organism: Cyclura pinguis (assembly GCA_030412105.1). NCBI lineage: Eukaryota > Metazoa > Chordata > Lepidosauria > Squamata > Iguanidae > Cyclura > Cyclura pinguis. The sequence goes on from CM059602.1 coordinate 223,817,330, forward strand.
CTAAAAACCAAAAATAAAAAAATGTGTATGCGCTGCGCGTCCAGCTCTTGAGCGTCGCATAAATGTGAGTGCATCATGCAGACCGCTCCTCACATTTACGTGATGCTCAAGGGGCCCTTTCACTTGCAAAATGCTGTGCGAAAAGGGCCCTAGAGTTTTCTTGGCAAAGTTTTTTCAGGCTAGGTTTGTCACTTTTTTTCTCTTAGGCTGAGAGATTATGACTTGGCCAAAGTCACCCACTCGGTTCCCATGAGCAGGGATTTGAACTTTGCTGTCCCAGGGGCTAGTCCAATACTAAAACCAGCATACTACGGTAGCCTTTGAATAGCCAAAAGGTTGCCTAAATAAAAAGATCTTTGCCTAACAGCAGAGAGGGAGCCAACTTAATTTTTTGTGGCAACAATTTTCATAACCTGGAAGAAGGCATTGAAAAGGCCCTTTCATGTGCTCTCACCAGACGTGTCTACGAAACTAGTGAGACTGAGTGTTAGAAGGGAAAGTTATGCCATTTTAATCCTAAGAAAGACTGAGAAAAATATATTTAAATGTATTTTGAGGTGAAAGATGTATTAGCAAACATCACAGAATTTCAAGGGTAAATTAAATATTCTTAATATTAAACTGTGAAGCAGGTTATAAGATATGATCACACTGACCCTAGATTTAAGTACTAGATATTTCGGTATTCTTTGGAACTTGGCAATACATCTAGAAAGAAGGTCACGAATTTCTTTATGTACAAATGTAAGAGCAAATCATTACAAATGAACAGCACAATGGTATATTACCCCAAAAAGTTAAATAAAATAAATAGCAACTATAGTTCAACCAGTTGGAAATGTAAATCCCATTTGTTCATTTGTTGTGGATCTACTTGAAGGGAAAATAACACTGGAAAGGCTTTCTGATTTTTATGGTATTTGAAATTCAGATTTTTATTCATATAGTTTTTATTACCTTGAAAGAGAAATGATTACTTGCATGTTTGTTGCAATTCTACTATGCTAAGTACTGGAAACAGTACAGATACATGGAAAAGACATGACAAACAACATGTATGTTTTTAGTTTGAATATTAACATTAAAATCTGTATTCATGTTAAAGAAGGGAGAAGCTGTTTAATCCAAATGACCCAAATTTTATGATAAAGAATGCAATATAAATTATATAAGAAAGAATGGAGCATAAATTACATATGACTATGTTTGATGGGGTATAAATCTAATATAAGATGAAGTATACTTAGCCACATTGGGTTGGAACCAATTTTTTTTCCCACCAGCTTAAGTGGAGCTCTGCTCACAATGGTGGAATAAAGACAGACTGTCTTTGCAAGTTTCTTTTCTTCTGGAGTCACCAGTACTACCTTTCCCACTATGCTGGAGACTTAGCATTGGGGAGTGGGAGAGGGACAAGTAATGCATTTGCTTCCTGGAAACCACCACAGTATAATTTATCCATGTTGTCAGGACCCATCTTCAGTTTATTGGCCCTCATCCTCACCTTCATCCAGTATAAGTAGTTTCCGAAAACCTCTACAGACAGATAGAGAGATAAACAGAGCTTATATTTTCTGTATACTCAGGAGAGTGCATTTTAGATCCCTAGATGACCTTCTCCATTGGCTTCATGGAGATCTTTAAATACATGGGGAAAACCTCTAGCTACTATTATAGTATCAAATCCTATAGGGTTTATAGGAGTCAAGGAGAAATCCCCCAACACAATAAAGGTGGGAAAATAAGACAAAAGTCATCAACCTCACTGTCCCAAAGGAGACATAACAATGAGTTCATATGTTAAGTCATAGTCAGGTCATAATCTCTATGAGCCTTGTGCTACTTGTCTTCTAGATATCATCCCACTTTTATCATCACACCCTACCTCTGTTTACCTAGTAAAGCATGGAACTGGCTGGGAATTACCTATACTGAAGGAGGCCATTTCTACACTACACTGTTATAGTGCTATGATTCTACTTTCAACATTCTCTGGAATTCTGAGGTTTGTAGTTTACTCAGGCCAAAGAGCTCTCTGGCTGAGAATTCTAACTGCCCTCCCTAAACTGCAAACCCCAGTATTCCATAAGATGTTGTAAGTGGAATGATAGCACTATAATACCATAGGATGGAAATGGCCGATGTCATACAATGCAGCATAATTTTACTAAAAGTTAAAAAGAGAGGCCAAAGGAACTTTACATGGGCTCTCTGTTTTTCAGCAGTAGCTTTCTGTTTCCTGTAATGAGAGATACATCTGTGTGCAGTGTCTGCCATAAGGATTCCCCAGATTCTTTAAAAAATTTAAAAAAAAACTACAAAAACTTGCCACTATTTAAGCGGTGGTGGATTCCTACTCAGGATGACAACACTGTTATGTTGCTTTATGTTTTCTCTTCCTTTCTTCTTGTCCTCCCAGTTTCAATTTAGCTTTGTCTAAACATTGCCAGATGGATCCCAGCCATAGAGGCCATAAAATTTTTTTTTAAAAAACTTGCCTCACAAGTATTTTTGTGTCATATAAATTTCAAAATTGTTTACATACGCAATTAATGCCTAAATCTTCTTTAGTTTTATGGCTTCCCAAGTCTTCCTTAATATAGCACATTCCCAGAGGGTAGATTTCAAATGTTGTGAAATACAAGTTTTGTTTTCCAAACATATAGGATCTGTTGATATGTGAAAGACTTTTTTTTTAATGTGACATGCTGTTGATATTGTAAACATGCCAATTGGAATATATATATGGTTGTTATTTCTCCTTACCACTCCAGCTAAACAGCAGTTTGATTATTACACAGGTAAAATATTCAGTGTTATGTTATAGCTACTGCAAGCATTGATTAAAGTCTCTAGTGTTCATGAAGGCTGACAGGGATTCAAAGGAGGAAATGTAAAACTTGAAGGTACAGCAGTATAGTGACATTTCACTCTATAAAGCTGCCAATATTTTAATCCTGCACGTAAATCATTTCCATCAGTTCAATTCCATATCTTAATTTGTGTAGCAAACAAAGTATCGGATTGCATTATCTTTAATAATTAGGAATGTGGTACCAGTTTCCCTGCATTTCACAATCCCTATCAAGAAACATGGGTAAATTCCAGTTGAGGGAGGGGGGGATTTAGCTGAACACAGACTTGTTAAGGAAAAGAACTCATTTTCATTCTTTGATCAGCCTACATTTCATTATTTGCTCTATAAACCCTTTGGTTTCTCTGGTTTAAGTGACGCCTTCATCAATGATGATGGTGTATTCGTTTAGAGTGATGATTGATATGGTAATAGATACAGTGTGATTGAAAGCAACCTTTGTCAGTAGGGAGGCCAAATACTCAAACAGTATATTGGTCTGACTTGGCTCATTATTGGAGGCCTTTCATAGTCATATTGACTTGCTGTCCAAATGTTGTTACTTACCTGAAGCTTTCATTGTTTAAATGGTATAGACATTGGTATTGAACATGGCTTTCCCCAATATTTATCCTAAAAATACATACACGGCTCAATTATCTTCTGAAAATCTTATATCCTGTAAGTATTAAAATGGCATTTGGGGCCAGGAAATTAAATTTTGGATTTAAGGAAAAATACTCTTTTATTGGCAGTGCTACTGTTTCCTTTTCTCTCAATACATATACATCTTTGTTGTGCTATTTTTCTACAAATAGTCAAGAAAGTCTTTACTTTCTCTTTTTTTTCCCCTTCCAAACAGAAGGGTCACAACACTTTGGTTTTATTGATAAAAAGTGTGTGGGACAACAAAAAAGAGAGAACTCTGCACCCAGAGCACAACTCTTAACCCTTATTAGTAATGAAATACATCAAAGTCAGATAAAACCTGAAGTCCAGGGCAAATTGAACAAATTCTGGTGCTACCTATGGTGGAGCAGGCTTCCTTCTGAAGTGGCTAGAGAACCAGTAGTGGACTCTATGTGAAGCTTTGCAAATGATTCAAGCATTGGAAATCAGTGGCAGCAGATGGCTGTGGTCACTGGGGAGCTAAATCCACCCCAGGTTTTAGCTCATGCTTTAAGGAAGCTGAATAGGTTCAGCACCTTAGCTAGTGTTTTTAAAGTTGAATAACACCCAGAAGAGATTCATTATTATTGGAGCTGCCACCACCACCACTGAAGGTTGGATGGAAACATACACAATATTTTAGATCTCCAGAAATGCCCAGGATTGAAGATGGGCAGGTGAAGAGGGATGTAGATGTTATGTCCCACATTTCTTTTCTGTTCTGTATAAAATAGAAATAGTTTTATTTATTTACTTTTCACAAAAAGTAAAGCACTCCAACATGTCTGCTCTCTTCTTTTTTTCAATCAGAGGGGATTTTTCTTTTTTCTTTTAAACTCCATTAACATGTCTCTATAAAATCTGTAACATATCCAAGAGGTACATGGCCCTTGCATCTGAGGTATGTGCAGTTGTTGGTTGGGAAACATTCTTTCTACACCATCATTTTTTTTCCAGTGTTTAAAGATTTATATTAAAGAAAGAATTTTATAATCCAAATTATGGTTCTTCACTCAGCTATCAATTTTTACCATTAACTACAACAGTGGTGATATTCTGAGCTTTTCCATAGTAAATTACAAAATTAAAGAAAGGAATGCTATACATTTTTGTACTTTGTTGAAAATTCTTTCCCCTGGGTTTTATAAAACATTAACTTTTTTAATTTTGTTATTTTTTTTAATTCTAAATTTTTTTTTTTAATGCCCATGAGTACCCAGTCAAGGACTAAAGCAAGAATGGTGAAATTTTGGCTTGTTGCCATCATGTGGTCCCCAAAGCCCATCATTGTGTCTCCCAAACTATTTTGTGGAATCACTTTTGGGGTCTCCATTTTGACTAGGACACAGTTCCCAAAATATGGGGGTTGCAGTTTCTCATGGGGTCAAAAGGGAAGTTGGTGCCCAACTTTCACAGAGTTGCCCATCCTTGGATAAGAACAGTATTTCAAATGGGTTGTGTTCGTGCTTACTGCTATTTATTTGTTATTTTATTCTCCTTGTTCCTAGAAAATATAGATATTGACTGAGTGAATTATTGTGAACCATTTTCATTGTACTTTAGCAATTTTTTTTTAAAAAAATTAAAAGTTATTTTATTTTTCATTCAGGGAAGATTTTTCTGCAAGTTTCAATTTTGCAGCACATCCTTCTATCCATGGAGGTAGGTATATGTATGTGCATGTATCTGTGGTAATTTCTTTTCTTCTGCAATTTCCATATGGGTCTCCAGAAAAAGATATCCCCCTTTATCCTCATACAATAACAATGTGAGTTTGATTATTGTGGACAGTGTCTTACCAAGACCACACAATGACTTTCATCTCTGCATACAGATTTTAATCTGATTCATCCTAGTCTAAGGCCATTTCTGCACAATGACATGCTCTCACATCGTCCTGTTGCAATCCCAGCAGTGCCTCTGCTGGGATGGGAGTGTGTCCCCAATGCTCCACTCCACACCTGACTGGCTGCCTGTGGAAGGGAGTGCAAGGGACATGCGCCTTCCTTCTGCACTACATCCAGCCTTTCCCCCATGCTGCAGTGGGGAAGGAAACGTGTGATCGTGTTTCTGTCCCTTCTGCATGGCTAGGGGTGATGGGAGGGTTGTGTGACAGTCCTCATGCATATGCTTAATGGATTAATGGACCATGCGTGTGCTTAATGCTTAATGGAAAAATCCATTAAGCAAATATCCTACAATTTTGACATGCAGGGACATGCTGGCTGTGAGACTGCAACAATATCATGCAAAATCACGACTTGCAGGCTGTTGCTGTCACATCCCCAATGCAGGACAGCCATGCCATGTGGAAATGGCCTAAGACTCAGACCCAGTTCAGGCATTCTGCAAGATAGATCAATGCTAGTCAAAATGGTGGCCCATGGCAAGTTTATTAGAAATAAATAAATAACTGTAGTCAATGGGCACAAATATGGATTGGTCCCTGGCACTTTGGATGGGGGGAACCTTCCTGGTCCCCCACATCAAATTGTTTGAGAAGCATTCATTAAGTAAAGATATGAGTGGAGACACATGCTAGTCCTACCCCTTCAGTATCACTTTCCTAAGTCTCTTTCACACTACACAATTATAAAATCTTGCTCCCTCTCTAACTATCACAACTGCTTCTTATGGAATCCTGGGATCTGTAGTTACCTGAGGTACAAGAGTGCTCTAGTGCCTCACAAAACTAAAAACCCTCGGATTCTGTAGGATGCAGCCATGGCAGTTAAGTGGTACAAAACTGCTATAATAGTGCAGTGTGAACGGGACTCTTGTGTGGGAAACAAGAAGATGAAGAAAACTTGGTTATATATGTAAACACAACTGAGAACCCAGAAAAGCCAGGGTTCCTGACTGTGTGGACTATAGCTTTCGATACATCAACTGTAATGTTAGCTAGCATGCTCCCTTTCTCACATGTTTATACAATCTAGATTACAGAATGCCTGAACAGTGCTTCTTTCTACAGTATCATGATGGCTGTCACAAGAGACATGTTATGCACAGCCATTTGTCCCCTTATTGCTTCTACAACCCCAATGCCTTAGATGGATGACTCATGCATGTATCCTAATCCAAGGGTCAGGCTAATCCACACTTTGTTCTGTCTGTTTTCAGAGCAAGTAAACCATTTTGCCTTTGGCACAGACTAATGACATTCTACAATGTTTGATCCTTCCCCCAATCAACACTGCATTTTAAAAAAATAATAACAGTACAGAAAGTGTGAAACAACCATTCTCAATTACTATTCTCTGCAAGCCTTGTTAAGGGAAATCTAAGACTGAATGTCCTCACACAGTGAACTGAGATTTCTATGGCTGGGTGATTTTTATTTCACTTAATGTCTAACCTTTCATTACATTTGTCCCAGCTATGGATCCTATTCTAGAGAGGCTTGTGCTGTAAGGCCAATTTTGATATAATTTACATGGATAAGTGGCAGAACATGATTCTCGTGCCTAATGTGACATTAAGGCTTGCATAAACTATAACTCTTCCCGAAGTCTTAGAGCACTTCCCTAATGAGCTGCTTTCACATAAGTGATGTGAAGTTGAATTTGGGGAGGTGGGAAAAAGTGGAAGGAGAGAGTGCATTTACGTACACAAAGCTTTTGAAAAACACAGTTTAGGAACTCTTACATTGAAGATAATATTTTCAATAGTGACATCCAATATCACTCAACATCTGGGCTTTCACTCTACCTCTTCCAAGATTCTTTGGAAGGTAAGAATATAGTGCATCATACCAGTATTATGTAGAGTAAGTTAGAAGAGCAATAGAAGAAGAAGAAGAAGGAGAAGGAGAAGAAGGAGATGTTGGATAGGTATACAAATTTGATTGTATATATTTCTTTGTTTTTTGTTTCTTATGTATTTATAAAAAGAAAGAATGATTATTTGTAAATTGGATGGATGATTATTTTAAAGCACAGTAAGAGATTATATTCCCACTGATATGTCATGGGTTAAAAATGAACAATTTTTTTAAAAGTTTCAATCTTCATGTCAAAATTTTGTCATCAAAATTCAAGAAAAGCTACGCAACCCAAAATTTTGGTCACCTATTACAGCTTAAAGAGAGCTGGATACATACCTGTCTCTTACACTTAAGTTACACAAGAGTTGTGAAATGCTGTTTCATTAGTAAATTGTGATATTGCACAGCTAAATGAAGAATCAAATATACACCCACATCTACATGTCCAATGCTTTGTTTATATCCCTAAACAATGTACACACGTATCAATATACAAACTACGCTCAACGGCATCACATGTGCAGTTCTTCTTCTGTAATCTTGAACTGAATACAAATATTCTATATTGGACAAAAATGTTCATCTGCTTCTGTATGAAAATTTATGCATGTAACAAAATTATTTATGCAGCAAGCTTTTGGCCAATGCTTTTGAAAAAAGTGATATTTAAGGTTAATTGATATTGTCTAAAAAAATGCAGTTCAGCTTTATATTTTTTGTTTTTAGTAACAATGTAAATCCACATTTGTCTTGGCCTTGTGTGTGAAGCTGATACTGCAAAAAATTTATTCTTGCCATGAGAGTGGGCAAAATATTTCTTTAACCATTCTCACAATTCTGAAACACTACAATACTATATAACAGTTGCTATTTTGTTTACATGGGTGTATAGGTGAGCAAAAATTTCTTAGATGATCAGTTCTGGGGACTATTCTTTTTTCAGGGGAGGCTCTCCCAAATTCTGCCAGAATTCCACTTTTCCTCCCCAGATAATATTTGATGTCATGCCAACTCATAATTTTTTGCCATCTGCAAATAAGGTGAAGAATTTTGTGAGACCATTTTTGCTCCGTGTTATTATGGGAAAATACCACACTTGCTGGTCTGAGTGCTCACATACTCTCCACTGTTTGAGTGACTCGGTTAAAGGGCTCAGATTTGTCTATTGGCCATAAAGCATAACTTGGATCATACTGATTATGTCTGATCAAAAGACATTTTAGTTTCCTGGTGGATCTTGTTTTCCATAGTCTCTTTGAGTCTCTCATATAGAACAGAATAACACCAGAAGATGACTTACAATGAGTCAGAGCAATGGTCCATGTTGCTCAGTGCTGTTCTCACCAGAAAGGGGCAATTTGTAACTTTCTGGATGTTGTTGAGTTGCCACTCCCTACATTAATCACCATTGGCCATGTTGACTTGTACTGATGCAAGTTGAACTCAAACACCATTTGCAGGACCAAAAGTTACTCCCACTGCTTGTCAGTTGAACTGCTTGTCAGTTGGTATCCAGGTTTTCAGATAGGAATCTTCTCAAGCTGTACCTAGAGACATCCGTGAAACTGAACTGTGACAATTGACCAGAAAAACACATGGTGCATTACTGAATGAGAGTCTTTTTTAAATCTTCCCCATCAGTTGGTTTTTGCATAGATAAATTATACTTTTTAAAGTTGTACATATCTTCCCTTCTGAAGTCACATTGCTGACTCTGAATTGTACATTGTCTTTTAACTTCAACCCTCCTGAATAATTAAAATAGCATTATGTTGATATGCTTTAAACATGTAACAAATTAGTGAACATACCATGGGCTCCCAAGCCAGTTTTGAATGATCATCATCGGAGGAAGAAGGAAAGATTGATGTTTATTTTACTTTTTTATTTAAAAATCTGCTTTAATATTAAAATGTGTATTACATTACCTATGTATCTTGTTCCTGACATGCTATACCTGGTTCAGATTTTAATTTGTCTGAGCTTGTCTTATCATCAGAGATGTAGTTTTATTGATTAAATAATTCAGTTAGCTGTCCCCAAGATAACAGGCCTGCTTATTGTCACAAGAAAAGTTGATATAGTGTACTTTATTTGCAAAGATTGTACAATAGTCATAAAGTAATGCATAACTACAGCATTTTTATAGATTTGTACACTTTATGTACATTTCATTAACTACCATATCTAGTAAAATATGTATCTATTTGATACAAATTAAAATTAGCAGTAAAATTGTTCAGATTTACCAGTTGTCTTTAAAACGAGGGAGTATAAAGAAATCTGACTTAATACATACATATCCTTTAAAAAAAATCTCATCAGGGTTTCTTGGCTTTCAAATTTAACTCCTTCATCATGACTTGATGTGTGTAGTCAGTGAGGTTGATTGTTTTTCAGCCCATTGTGACATTTGACTGCAAGGAAAAGATATATGGCATGTTCCTGTAATTACATATGGAAATATGTATCATGCTTTTTCTGGGTCAACCTTTCTTCCACAGGGGGTAGGGAATGGGTTATGGAGAGTTTATCTTTTTAATCCTGCATTTTAAAATATAATCCCGTTCTCACTTTGACACAGCAAGTAGGCATATTTAAAGTGACGAGTCTAAAAAAATACTGCTTTCCACTAACATATTGGTATTTTAAAAGTGATCTTAACACTGTTGTCATCTCTTCTTGGCTGCTGAATATAGAATTCCATCTCTACTACTCTTCCTAATGAAAGCAGTAGATTGTAAAAAAAAATTATACACATTTATAGCATATGTATACACACACACACACACACACAGAGTGTGCACTGGCGTTCATTCATGCTAGTTTCGGCTGAATACTTTCATCTGGAAGAGACTGTCTGAGAGGGTGATGTCTGCACTGGGCAAAGAAAACAGTAGAATAATGTGATATGTGTTTAGAAATTTGCCCAACAATTTTAGTAAATAAGTGAATGTTGCAAATACCAGTTTTGATCATCTGTTTTACACCATCCTGTAAGGAGATGTTTTGAGGCAGTGCTTGGAAATTTAAGATTCTTTTTCAGGGTTAAATATAGAACTTAGAGAAATATGTTTTAGTTTAACCAGTCCCCAATAACAGAATAATCACCATAATAGTAATAATTGAACCTTTGGACATTTTAGGGATCTTTGGTCTAGGATTTAATTTTGGAAACTACATCTTCCAATGGCGAGTTCCCAATGCAACTGTGGCTATGTAACTTTTCCATTTTCTGTCTGCACATCATAGAAAACAACTCCCCAAAATCCTTCTTTGCCATTTTTTATGCTAACTTTCCTCCTGCTGTTTTCTGGATGGGTAAATACTCAGCCAAGGATTTGACAGTCGCATTTTTTACCTACGATACTTGTTTCTAGAGCCTTATATCAGACAGTTGGTATCTGACAAGCATGTGATAGTTGGCATGCAATGGTATTTAGTCCTTTGTCATATTGATAGCTGACTTGCATGTGGCTTTCAAACTTTGCATATTCAAGGAATAAATTCTATAACTTGTCTGGAAAAGGGATTCCTATGTATCTGCCATTAAATAGGGATGGAAAAAACATTTGAGAATATATGAAAACTGGTTGAAAAACATATGTTTTGAGTGTTGAGAAAAACTGATGAGATGAGAAGAATCCTGGACTGACAAAAATATCTGCAATTTGGGACATAGAGTGTGCAAAATTCACATGTGGTTGTTTGAGGCAGAAAACAGCATTTTCTGTGCGGGTATTAATATTTCTGCACTGAAATATTTTCTACAACCATGCACAAATTTTGCGTAGATGAGTTCTGAATTACAAGTAGCATTTGAAAATGGTTTGACTTTTGAACACTTTCTTACAGTGGGGGGAAGGAAACTTGCTGAAATTATTCATTTCTACCTTTAAGAAGCAACTTAGTGAAGAGTAACGTTCCTACCATAAAAGTTGGCAATTTACAGATAATACTGCAGCCTACACTATGGTACACACTCCCAATCTACTTGAGGTAGTGCTTGGCTTCACCATCACCCAGTGAGATCTGTGCCCTAACATACTTCCCACCTTTCTCTGTGGCTGTGCATTATCGGAATAGATCAGCAGAGAAAGACAACCGCTGTTTTGAGAAAGAGATTGTCTTCTCTTTCTGATCTTCTCATTGAACAACTCTTGGGGGAAAAAAAACACTTCCAAAGAAGCTAGTGCTCCTAAGATGACAGGCTTACAATCTATTGGTATGCCATATTTGGAAGTGCTTTATAATTATCATACAATAGTATTTAATATTCAACAGTATTTTTTTATGTAATGGTGTTTTATCTGACAGTATTTGATAGATAACATACAGTGCTAAGTAGTATTTGACAGCCGACAGCTCTGTATTGGAAGCCTGCCATTATGAAAGCTGTCAAAGAGATGACAGCAAGTCAAAAGGATTCAAATTTCAAAATCTGAGACAAAAAAAAAATCATGCTCAAAATATGAATGGCAAGTTTGGAAAATTCACCATGTTCTGTTTCATCTCTAGCATGATGGGATTTGTGCTCACGTTACTCCATTTTAATCTTATCCCAAAAGGACTACTAGCAAGGAACAGCATTGTCCTTTAGGAAGAGCAGAGTGCACACACAGGCAAATGGCCAGGTGCAAGGTTAGCAGGATGATATGGACCACCTATGGATTTCCTTCTTAGCTCAGAATGAAAACAAAGTTAGCTTGCTGTTTTGGTCTTATCCGTCTTGTACGTGAAATCCTTTTTGTTGCCATTGGATGAGGAGAAGAACAGACCCAACACCTTCCTGGCCTTTTCGTTTCCATTATGTCCTCTGCTTATGCAAGCAGACACCTATTGTAATTTACAACTCTATTCTGTTAAGGGTCTATATTATATTATATCATCAGCTGTAGGTGTGAATTGGACTCTACTTTTCAGATCTGTCCCCATCAATGTGTAAAAGGCAGCACACTTTATTATAGTGATGTTGCAGAGGCAACGGGGCCAGAAAATAGCCCCTACTTTTTTCCTCATGTGTGGGTAATCATATGAAGAGGAAAAGAGCAGCCTATGGCACAGAAGTAACTAGACAGGAATATTGTGTATACCAGCCTTCTGCAATCTTGTCTCCATCTATCTACAACTCCCATTAGCCCCAATTAGGGATGATGGAAGTTGCAGTGCAAATCAGGTTGAGCAAGCTCTAAATTGTAAAACTATAATATTGATGTTGCTGTTGTGTGCGTTCAACTTATTTCTGACTTATTGTGATCCTAAGACGGACTTATTATGGAGTTTTCTTGGCAAGATTTCTTCAGTGGGAGTTTGCTTTTGCTTTCATCTGAGGCTGAAAGAGTGTGAGATGTCCAAGGCCACCCAGTGAGTTTCCATGGCTGAGTGGGGATTTGGACCCTGTTCTCCAGAGTTGTAATCCAATGGTCAGACCATTACACCGTGCCGACTCTGTTTTACAGTATTGAAGAATTTGAAGATCGTGAGTTGCATGTCCCAAAAAGGTTGCAAATACTTCTATATGGTAAAAAATCCAGCTGTATCAAATGAACCATACTATATAAATGAACAATTTGTAGAAGGGCTGGTTGCACATATGAAACAGTAGCCATCATAAATATTGAAATGTTTGTTCCTAATTTTCATTTTGTACTTTTCTGCAGGAAAAAAAAATGTTGATAGTGCCAGGCTAAAATTAAATTCATTTTTATTTAAAAGGGCACAAATTATTGATAAACACATCTGAGTTTTCAGATTGGTTATTTCTTAGAGGTTATTTGGGGTCATAATTATAAATCTCATTATCTTGCTTGAAGGAGAAGGCCTCTTTCATTATTACAGTGCTGAGGTCCATATCCCTGAAGCTAATTGCAAGGTATTGCTGCAGAGTTCTAATTGTTTGCCATCAAAATAGCTGTGTAAGCTTGATTAACAGTGTTCAGCAACATTCATAATAGTCCAGGCCTGGTCCTGCATAAAATAGAAACTGGGGGGAAAATCAATAAGATTTAATAAGATCAGGAACAATCACTTACAATAGTACATCAATCACACAAAGTAATAGGTGCAGGATTTGATAGGGTCCTGAACTGCCTGAGAGATTCATAACCAGTACTCGTTAATGATTTGTCCATTTGCATTTTATCAATTCAGCTACAGCTGACAAGCAGAAGGAGCAATAAGGAAATATGTTGACTTAAACTCATCAGGCCTTGCAATTAAAAAAATAACAGATAATAGCAGATAACCTGTCATGTGGAAATCAAAAAGAGCCAAAGATGTGAGGGCTACATCTATCTGACTTTCTGAAGTGTGAGATTATAATAAATTGGCATAATACAAAGGCTATTAGCATGCCCATAACCTTTCAGTAAGCCTCATTATGCCTTGCAAAAAGCAAGACAAAATATAAGATTTGAAATTTGTACTGTGCTTGGGGTTCACTCCCCCTTCTCCTTCTCTGTCCATCTTTCATGTAGAGTAGATCTATAAACATTTCTAAAAATGTAAACTCAAGGTACAGATGATTGTCTAGTTCTCTGGCCTTTTAAATAAACAAAGCTCTAGCCTCTGCCTTGGGTCAAATCCATATCAAACGGTGAACCAGTCATAATGAGGTGGCTTTCTGATGATGATTGTTTACTATTAACACAGTCTATCAGCATTTCAATGTTTTTTTTTAAAAAAATTGCCCACTAAACCAGCCTAAAATATAGTTTCCAAATTGTTTAACTATGTCAAGGCCCATAAACAAATGCTACATATCTTTTCAGGCTCAGATCAAATGTGTACAACATTGGGTCGATGTCTGTCTCAAATAAGCAACCAAGAATGCATAACCGTATAAGGAGGATTGCAGACCCTGAGTATCCACACAGAATCTAGCATCCAGCTAGAGTAGACCCATTAAATCAACTGTTGAATGGTCAGTCAATGCATAGGTTAAACTCATTGATTCAATGGGCCCACATTAGTCAGGATTAACAATCAGATTTAGGCCACAGTGAGTTTTAGAAGTCGGTGCGCAGCAACTGAAGTAAGTTGAGGACAAAAGGGGAAACTGGGTGAGACAGAATGGAAAATTTTAAAACAGGAAACCAGTTTCTCTCTCCTCTCAGTTTCCCTCCTTGTCCTCAGCTTGCTTGCCTACTTATTTTAGTTCCTGCAAATAAAGTACAAAGATAGTTTGCACTCAATTAATATGGCATCAGGAAGAGGCGTGGAGAAGGCAGCATCTTTTCTTTCCCTGTAGTATCAGGCAAAAATAGCATCTGCTAGTTTGTGTATTCTTCCTCATAAATGACATTTGCCATCTTGACCACCCTCTCATGGTACTTGGTCACACATGGTTCCAGTTTTCATCAGTGAAGTGTTAGAGGCTCTGAGATTCCAGTACAGAAAGTCAAATCTGCTACTGAGGCCTCTTCAAGCACATTCAGTGACCCATTCATTCAGCTTGAGTCCAGACTATCTGAAATACTGTATCTGCCTCTATAAGCCTGCCTTAGAAAGGAGACCACCAATGAATGTCAGGTGCTGTAGGCTATATTTCAGAGGATGAAAGTGACAAAATCACTTCTGTATACTCCTTACCTAAGAAAATTGATGATAATCATGGGGTTACCATAAGTCCACCAGCAACTTGAAGGCACATACCCACACATAAGATCTTAGAAGAAAGGCTTTCTCTTGATGCCACCACCATCACAAGCACATTTAGTGAGGACACTCCTCAATGGCTGCTCTCAGTTTGTGGAATTCCTGCCATGGGACGTTTAGTTGCCCCTCTCTTTCCTTTCTGCCTGCCTGCAGCCAAATACTTTCTTTTTTAGGAAGGAGTTCAGTTTATAATTCATGTGGCAGAATGGGACTGTGCTTCTGTCTTTTTTATTATGTTTTACATGTGGCTTAAACTGTTTTAACTTGCTTTTAATAGAATGTTTTTAAAACTTTTGTACAAGTAGTTTCTTTAACTGTACCTTGTTTTAATTGGATATAAACCACCTTGGGTCTTGCGCAAGGAGAAAGACAGGATATAATATAAATAACTTCTCTCTCTCTCTTTCTCTCTCTCTCTCTTCTCTCTTTCCATGTAGACCAACCCTTGGCAAATAACTCATCAAATATACTGTCCTCCTTGTTGACTTCGCTTTTAAGACCTTTCAGAGAGCTAATAGTGAGCAACAATCTGTCATACTAAAACTCTGTGTGTGCATATGTATCCACCATAGTTCCAAAACCATGAAACTTGGACACTTGAAACTTGGCAGGAATTCTAGGTTGACTGCCAGAGTTGCCACAAAGTTTTTGATTTTTTTAAATTAATTATTTTATTTAATTAAAAACTTCCTATAGCCCACAGTAAGCATCCTTCATCTTCTTTGACAGTAGGGCTCAAAGCAGACTTGGCAAGTTCAGCTTTTATTGCCATCTCTAGAAAATGGTATTTACTGTTTCCCTGTGTGGGACTGAGAACTTTTCAGATTGCTTGGAAAGAGAGGGGGTGATGCTACTTTCTAGTATATGGGGGGAGAGAATCTGAAGAGGGAAAAGCTTCATGCACAAGGTTGGCAGGAAGAAAAAGAAATATGAGAAACGGTAGGTACATAGGAAAATCAAAGGGAAAAATCAAGAGCACAGGTGTTCCTAACTTGTATGAAGGTGGTTCTTCTGTTAATTTGTTTTAGATTTTTATTTATTTGATTCTGGGTTTTTGTTTTGTTTTGTTTTGTAATTTTGCTAAAGATTAAAATTAAGTTTTTTAAAAAAGAAAATGCTTGAGATAGACATCAGCTATGGCTAAATGCTTCCCATTTTTTGCTCTTCTGCTTGGAGCTCTAGCTCTTACAGTTTTATCTGGCATCCAATCTTCATAGCAACATTTAATGCAATTGTTATGTGTGGATGCAAGTAGCAGAGGAGAACTGGGTCCAACTTCCATGCAGGCTCTATTTATTTATCTATTTGTTTGTTCATACAAAGCCTTTCTAATGAAAAGATAAGGTGGCATGCATTTTTTATTAATAAGATGAGACCACCTCTGATATTATGTGGCCCAGTTTATATAAATGTCAAGACAAAGGATCATGTGCTTCTTCTTCTGAATTTGGAGCATGCATTTCCACCTTACTTTTTCACCATCCACATGAACTAACTGGTGGGGCTGATTATCTACATGGCAGAAAAGGCATGCAAATCAGGCTTCCACATGGATGACCTGGCTCAGGAACCTAGTTATTCTTTATAGAAACTGCTGAATATAGTAACCTCTTCCATTTTTGCTCGTCTTATTTCCAAATATTTCTTTCATCTTTAATTGTCCATTAAACCCTTGCCATAACCCTAATTACTTTTTGTTATCATTTCCCACTAATATTGAGCAAATCAACTTGCAAATCTTTATATCCATTCATCCCTTTATTTGTATCCCACCTTTCTTCCAGACTGCAAAGCAGCTTACAAAAAGACAGAAAATACAGTAAACCATCTATATTTGAAAACATACATACAAAATTAAAACAGTATTAAATAACAAGAGAATTAAAAACTGTACAGCATCATAAAAGCCCTTTAAAAAAAAACACAGTTTCTAAAGGCTTGCTGGTAAAGGCCATTTCCTCATTACGCTGTTATAGTGCCATTATTCCACTTTCAACATCCTATAGTATCTTGGTGTTTGCAGTTTAGGGAGGGCCATTTGGAATTCTCAGCCAGACAGCTCTTTGGCCTCAGGAAACTGCAAACCCCAGAATTCCACATGGTGTTGAAAGCAGAATAATAGCACTATAAGAGTATAATAGCACTATAACAGTGTAGTGCAGATAGGCCCAAGGAAATATCTTAACCTACCGCTGAAATGAAAACAAAGTATGAGCCATGCTAACTTCCCTAGGAGGGAGCTCCATAATGTGGGAGCAGCCAGAGAAAGGCCTTTCTCTCAGATTCCCACCAACTGTGCCTGTGAAGGTAGTGAGGTAGAGAGAAGTGGCTCCCCTGCAAATGTTAGAGCTCAGACAAGCTCATATGGGAAGATATGGGCTGTTTATATTTCCAGCTGTTGGCAGGATTTTGGTTTATGATGAATTGCTCAACATCATGTTCTGCACCTTTCTTTATTGTCATGAATTAAGTTGGAGGGTATAATTACTTATTGCATTTTACACTATTTCATACCAACCACCTTTCTGTACTTAGTATTAATAGTACATCTCTAGAGTCCATTTTTGACTATTAAATGTCAATTCCATGCCATTTGGACATATTCTCTCCCTTTGGCTTACCTGAACACAAGAGTAACTATACAGAAGCCCAATAAATATACTAAATATACCATGAACTTTGAAGACTTATATATTATGTTCATTTTTTACCTCATTAGGGTTGATGCTGATGCATTGTGATACCTCACCCCTTCTCAATACTCCTTTATTCTTTGTTTGTTTGACCTTCATCAACAGACCACTATTTTTCTTATGGGACCTAACAATGCCATGATCATCACTTCTTTTATTATTGTTGCTTTGAAACTAGATTAGGTAACTTTTTTGTCAAAACCACAAGATATTATGAAGTGCCTTAACAAGGCCTATATTTGATAACAAAAGGGAAAAAGCAATTGTATTATTTTAGATTTTTTTCCCCACTGGCTAAAGATGCCCCACATCGCAGCTGGGACATGGTTACTTTGTATGTAACAGTCCTGGTCTGTTCTGCTTGAATAAGCAATGCTAAGAAGGAAAATATCCAGCTCTGGGTGTTTTTCCATGAAAAAAAAAATGAAGGGAAGATCTGATTCTAGGCAACAACTGCAGGTCAGTAAAGACAAATCACACCAGAATGATTTTTACCCCCAAAGGAACAGCAAAAAGGGAACGATATCAGCTGTATGGAGCTGGTTCATGTAAGAGAAAGAATCTTGCAATAATGTTATGGCCTGTGGCTGACAGTTTGTGATTTCGTGCGCCAGTTGTTACACCCAGAGAATTGTCAAATGAAGGCCATGGTTAGAAGGGTTACAAACAGTTTTGTATGGAGAAAATAAAATAAATAAAAAGTTGAAGTCTGTAAGATCTGCAAACACTGTCTGTTGCTTGAACTTTTATTTTTGGTCTTATTTTAATTTAGGTTTGAAATTGGATGGGTGCAAAGGGGAAAATATGGGGTTGCATCTAAAACTAGATACTCTTCCTGTGCAATCCATATGTGTCTTCTATGGAAGTAAATCCTATTGAGTCCAATGGGACTTACTGCCAGGTGAGTGGGTTTGGGAACGGCTTTAAATTATTTTATTTAAATACAGCTGCCTCTTCCTACTATATCCTCTGGACATGGAGAGACCAAAATGCTTCCAAAGCCAGTTCATTACACATTTCAAGGAAAAGAGATGGCATCCTCGCAGAGCACTTTGTTCTGCCTGCTATCTCTATTGAAATGTATACGAATTCTCTGACATCTGTGTGTGGATCTTAGCATGCTCAGATCTCTGGGTTAAACTGATAGGCTGAAATCTGCCATGTGATCACTCCCCAAATAGACTGCATAAGGGTCAGTTGGCCTTCAGCTCATGCAGCATATGCCTGATACAGAAGCTTGAAAAGTTGTTTTTTACAAAAATTATTATAGATCTGTCACCATGTTGGTATTTTTGTCAGAATGATTTGATATCTGGGATGACTGCATAAAGTCAAGTTACGAATCTCACAGTGTCATTACTTATAACTTTGCAGCATGTTAACTTTCTTTAGAATTTACATAATGTTTAAATAATATACCTTCTTTTCCCCTTATCCCTACATTAATGTGATTAGAATCAGTTGAAGCACTGTAATTTTCTTGTAAGCCTCCTTTCCACCTACGCTTGCTTATTATAAGTATAATTTATAAAACTAGCAGTCCCTGATCAGTTTAGCTGTCATTTTTTTTTACCGAGAGCAAAAAAAAAAAAGCTTTATAAATTTTATTATTGTTTCTCTTTAATATCCCATCTCAGATAAACAAACATGTGAAAATTGTTTCCGTTCTTTATATATTTTCATGTTTTATCTTGCTGCTGTAAATAGTAAAGGAATACTATTCAGGGACTGATATATTATGCAATTAAATTGATGGATGGTTAATTGAGCCAATATGGCATACCATATGTGTACTCATGACCTGAATGTCATTGGTCAGATTAAGGCTTCACACATTTGACCAGAGAACATATGCTCTTATGGAGATTGAAAGGGAGAGTTATTTACATAGTGGTAAAATCAGCATAGCTGGTTTTATTTTATTTTTTTGGGTTAGGCAACCACTAAGTCCTAATGAGCGCAGCTACAAAGGAGCTTTTAAAAAAGGGTCCTGAAAAGATATTAATTAAAAGCTTACTGACATCATGGTCATTAACTCTGGCAGACACTTTCATTAATTTGTTTGATCTCTCATGTTATATGACATATTCCGAACACAGTGTTTGTGCCCTTTTGTCTCAAACATGAACTGTCATTGAACTTTTAATTTTTAATTATCCTTTGCTAACTTTTTTTTACAAATAAAAGCATTTTATACTGATGGGTGGGAGCCATGCCTGTGAGTTACAACAGCAGGAAGTACATGATCGTTAAAATGGCAGCTACATAAAGAATGTTAGCCAGATACAAGCCATGCACTGGGATATAGATAATTGTGTTTGGTGCAGATTTTGGAATTCTGAATTAAAAGAGGTGAAGTCCAGTGCTATCATTCCACTGATATACAGTTTCTATCAAATGAACTAGAAGTAGGTTAATTTCTACTCCCTTCTATGAATCACTAAAATCTTTGCTGGAGGGCTGAGTGAACCTCTGAACCAGGTTGTAGGGTGATGTGAATGGGTGCAACTGAGAGGAAAGAAGTTCTGTCATGTTAGCAGACATTAAAACACTGGATTCAGTCTGCAGTCTTGTATCCAAAGATGAGCTGATGGATCAAGAATACGTTATGGTGTGTGCTCATTTAATTTAATTTATGGATTTTGCATAGGCTGTTGTGTATGTGTTACTTACAATCCCTTCAGTTTATTCCATTCAGATCTCTCTTTTATCCCTCTGCACTTGCCCAGTGTAAAACCACTTGGTGCCTTTCCACACTACACTGTTATAGTGCTATTATTCGTCTTTCAACATCCTCTGAAATCCTGGGATTTGTAGCTCACTGAGGCCCAAGAGCTGTTTGGCTGAGAATTCTACATGGCCTTCTCTAAACTTGAGATCCCAGGACTCCATAGGATGTTGAAAATGGAATAATAGCGGGGTAGTGCAGAATGGGGTAGTGTAGAAATGCCTTTGGTTTCACATGTTCACTGAAAAAACAGCCACCAACACCACCCCAGAAAGACTCAATATTGTTCTATGTGTGTTTCGGTGCAATCATAGGTCCTTTTCACATGGCATTTGCCATGTGAAAGGGCGCCTGGAGCATTGCGCTATTGTGAGGAGCAATCTGCATGACGCACTCACAGTTGCACAATGCTCCAGGGTAGGGCAGGTACCGTTTGCACACTTTTTCATTCCGATCGCACATTGATCCAGGGACCCGCGTGCACTTGCCATGTGTGCGGAGCCTCCAGAGCCATGGTGGTTGCGCGTTCTGCCCCAGCACAGCCTGGGAAACTCTGAGGCTGCATTGCTGAAGGAAGAGGCGGGGCTCTCACGCTACCTGCTCGGGAGCAGGGAGCTTGTGCGGAGCTGAAGCAGTGGGGATGCGAGAGCCTCTCGCTGGAGGCTGCTCGCACGATCCCCACACCCTAGCACTGAAAAAAGGTAAGCTGCAGAAAGGGCCATAGATAAGATTATATTATGATTAGTTTTTGTGGTTTTTTAATGCAGAAGGATGTTTTGGCAAAGTAGAAAAGGGAAAGATGCAGATGAAATGAAGTCTGAAGCAAACTGCAGATTCTCCTATCCTGAGATTTTTGAAATTTTCATAAAATAAGAATTAAGGAAATACAACAAATGTTTGGAATAGAAGAATAAAACAGAGAAATCTGCTTATCTCTACTTATATTATACTCCAGCTTCTATATTTCAACTCCCCCCCTCAAGACATCAAAAAAGCATAGTTGTTTTCATGATTATTGGGTTTATCTCTTTCTGGCAGCCTTATTATTTCTGTTGTATTTTATTTATCTGAAATACTATTTAATGGCTTTGTCAGGTGTTTTGCATATATTTCTTCTAAAGCAGCTATTAGGGAAGCAACTTCAGCATCACAAATGGTTTAAAGTAAATTATGTTATTTTACAAAATTTATCACTGTAAGAAAACGTATATCCAAGGCAATGCTGTTTTATCTTTGACACTGCTTTGATGAGTCATCCCTTTTGACAGGTAACTGTCTGCTTTAAAGCTATTTCGTTTGCATCAGTGCAGAGATAAAATGAGAGCAGATCACGAGGAAGCGCAGAGGCAAAATAACACCCATCACTGTATTATTAGAAAAATAAAGATTTGTAATGAGTCAAAAAGGAGAAGAAGCTAATAGAGAAATGTCTTTAATTTAGGCATTGATTATTGCTGCAGATGTCCATATCCTTTGTCCACTGGTATTAATCTGTGAAGAGAATGGTGCTGCCCCTGCTATGTAATTTGTTACTGACACTTTGAAGAAGATTATGATAATGTGCATATAATGCAATTGACAACAATGGAGGAGTCCTGTAATTGTGAACTAAATTCAAGGAGGCTTGCTTTGAGAACTAACGGTGCCTTCATTTAGATTAGCTTACCTTTTCAAGTGTTCTGCGAGAAACCTCTATCACACAAATTGAGGCAGGAACTTTATTATCATCACTATAGCAACTGCAAGGAATTTTATTTCAAAACAGTTGGCTACCTGAAAATTCTCACATGATGGAAAGTACCACAGATGATATATACATTTTAATTCATTTTCATTTTATTCCTGGTTTGAAGTGTTCCATAAAACAGAGTACTGCACTTTTTATGAAGAAGAAGAAGTAGTGGCAGGGGGAGAACAAGATAGCTGGTTCCATCTTAAATTGCTTCTTTAATACAGCCATTTTCTATTAGGAGAAAAGGTGTTTGCAGACCTTGGTGGTATTATTTCATGTAAAACTTTAATTGTACCAAGCTGCAGAGTAGTTTTTGTTCTGCAGTATGTCAGTATGATTTTTAATAACTCAATCCGCAAGGCAATGAAGGCAAATGCTTCAATCCAGAAAAGCCCATCCATGTGCAGAAACTGGACCAGCTTTATTGCTACTGTAAAAGCATGCTGTAGGGAAAGAACTCAACCAGTTCCAAGATTTGCCTGAGATGGCCAAGTAGCCAGCAGACTCCATCCAGTCCTGGTATAAGTGAGGGTGTCCTCCTTTCTTAAGCTTTGGACCTAGAATGGCAAACTTGAACATAGCTGGAGTAGGATGTTTGTCGGTAGGTATAGGGTGTGGCAAAATTAAGATGTTGTCCTCAATGAATTTTCTTTCAGGCCCCAAATTTCTAGCATCACAGAGAGTAAAACACTGAAAATCATTCACACCTAGAATTGTTGTATTTGCTAATTCCTGTGGTAATTTTGCCTGTCCTTTTCTTTCCACGACTAAAGCATTTCTAAATACTCAACTGAAGTTTTAAGTTACTAAAAAGCTAGAAATTTGGGGAGCTTAAGAAAAACTTCACTGGGAAACAGAATTCTTGTTGAGGGAAAGTCCTTCATCCCTCTCTCACACCCATGTAAGAATCCATCATGGGCTGAACCAGGCCTGCAAATTTTTTTTTTAAGTCTCTGAAAAACCAAATTGCATTGCTCCTTTTACTTTTGAGTTTGGGATGAAGGATTCAGCTGTAATCTCCCAACATACTAACCTCAAATCATTAGCTTGGAGTGGCAGAAGCCCTTTTTTTTTTTAAAAAAAGTAAAATGCTAAGAAAGGCATTGGGGGTGGGATAGGTCACAAAAAGTCTTGAGAGCTGGATGCAACTTGTGGTCCACTCTGTGCCACTCAGTCTCTAGAATGAGAGCTGGAAACCCGCAGCACTCCAAACGTTGCTGAACTACTAGCCTCATCATCCCTCACTACTGCCAACAATTGCTAGGCAGTCTGGGATGAGATTGTTTAGAGTCTAATGACCTCTGGAGGATCATAGGCTCCTCAGTCCTGCTTTAAACAGTAGGTGGCCCCACAGAATTGCTCAGGAAAACATATGGGACTGTTACTCTGGTGTCTGCACCCAACCAGGTATCAGATGAGAAAGCAGATTTTATAGACCATTGCATTCATATATAGTTGCTTCAATGACTGCTGTGGCCTTTTCTTCTCCAGCCATCATGATTGTGCAAATTATGATAGCATGCCCATCAGATCATGAGGATATAGTTTTGTTTTTCAGAGACTTAAAAAAAAAACATTTGCAGGCCTGGTTCAGCCCATGATGGATTCTTACATGGGTATGAGAGAGGGATGAAGGACTTTTTCCTTCAGGATGACTTTATGAAGTCACCAACTGCCAGAGCTAAGCCTTGTGATTCATAAGTCTTTCACTAATATGAGTATTTCCTATGATGTGCTTAAATTTGTTCCCTTTCATTTGTCATAGCATATTTTCTTTGTGCATTTTATAGTACTATATGTTATCACAAGAGAGAATGTGGAAGGGGAAGGAGAGAGGACAATTTGGAAAGAAGAGAGAAAGAAAGATCTATAATTTTGTGTGGATGCTCAGTTATTACTTAAATAGTTAAAGCCACAAGAAAATGAGTCACACACACTTTGGCAGAGATAAGAAAAATACTGAGGGAAAGCAGCAGTGATACAAAACATGAAGTGAGGTAAAGTAGATCTTTGACTCTGTTTCTGCTTCTCTGATTGGACATAGTCTTTACCGGCAATTATTTCGAGCCATCGCTTTTTACCTTCATACATACAAAGATCAGATTATGAAGTCATTTGACAGTGGTTTGACACACCATTGCTGTGTGGTAGGTGCACAATTTCCTAGTCTTCACAAGCATAGTAAGTATCCAGGTTTCCCTTATTAATCCTTGGGGTAGAACTTGATCTAAGGCAGACTGTCTGTTGCCAGTTTTCAGTAATGAAGGAGTCTGAGAGGGATGGAAAGTAGACTGGCCCAACTTAGTGTAATCTTGCTTGCAAACTGCACAGTTTTGTGCAACTAGATGTTGTCCCTACCATGGCTCAGCTGTCATCATTTCAACCTAATTTCCTGTTTGCCCCTAACCTTTGATGCTATTTTACAAATATTGTTTTTGATTCACTGCTGAACTGAAATGTATTGCTTGCTTAGGTTCCACCTGGATCTTGTCACCATTGTTGTAATTTTAAAAGGATTTAAGAATTACAATGGAGGAGGGGAAGGAAATGCAGATGTGTAGGAAGTTGGAGAAAGCCAGCATGCTGTAGTAATCTGAGTATTGAACAGGGATTCTAGAAGACTAGAGTTCAAAACTCCGTTCACCCATGGAAACCCACTGGATGACCCTGGGCAAGTCACACTCACACGTTCTTTGAGGAACCCATTTTACCACTGGGTAAACCTCTTTTGAAAAAAATATTGCCAAGAAAATCCTATCATAGAGTCACCACAAGTCAAAGTGGATGTGAAGCCACATATCCAGCAAAGGAAGTTAGAACATCCAACATGAGGTCTTTTTGGTTGACATAGTAGGGTACTATTGTACTGTAGCAGAGATAAGGGGCTCTTTCACATTACACAGGTATAGCACTGTCATTCTACTTGAATTGGCATGGTTCCTAAAATTTTCAGTGTAGGGTTGGGTGCACAGAATTCTCAGCCAGAAATTATGAACACAATAATTTTTCCAGTGCTAATAGGATGAATTCAGTAGTAGAAGGCAATGAACACTGGAATAGTGAACTCTTCACTAAATATAAGTGTACACACAAAGAGAGAAAAACTCCTATGTAATTTGGTCATTAGACAGCCAAAGGCTTCAATCTTACCTCCACTTACCTGGGAAGATCCTTCCAGTATTACACGTGTGATTCAGCTTTCATGGAATTGGGGATAACTTTCCACGCTCGTTCCCTATTTAGCAGGTGCATTGGGACTGAGTTAGTCGACATCTGCAAAACTTTAGTTCCAAACAAGGTCAGGCTGACACCAGTACTATATTCATGAGCCTTGTCTTGTTGGAAAAGGTGGGGGTAGAAGCAGTCTTATTCAAGAAAAATAGGGGGGAACTGTCTGTTTAAGAGAAGTCATTTTCTCCAATTGCACACATTCCACATTAGTTGAGACGTCAGATTATTTCCAGCTCAGGGATTTTTCTAAAAGTTCTTCTTAGTTTTATTATTATTATTGGAAAGATTCAGTATACTACAGCAATCAGTTGGTAAAGAATAGAATAATATTGTTTTGTTGTTGATTCTTACATCTAAAATGCTGGTAACATAATGAACCCTCCGGAGATGCACTCCCAGGTGGAGCAGTTTGTGTCTGTGCTCGAGGAGGTTTAAATTAGTTTTTTTTTTAAAAAAAGAATAACCTGTGATGAAAGCTCTGCTACCAACTGCTTTACTTGTCACTGACTCTTCAGGGCAATAAACCAATTACTTGCTGCTGTAGTAAGGCCTCTTCCTTACCGTTTTTAAATGCATGTTAGGGATATAGCGATCTTCACATTTTGGAGGAGTCAGCATTTCCAGTTCATTATGACTGCAAATTAATGGGCTTTCTTACAAAAGCAGTTTTGTTGTCAAAAGGGACTGGTTACTGGCTTCATTGGTATACAAAGGGTTAGCATAATGGGCCCCGCTCCCACACCTTGAAAATGCACTATAACCCCTTTGTTCTTGAAAAATAAAATCGATGACATTAATGCTCCTAATATGAAATCCCTGCTTTCATCGTTTTTCCAGTGTCTACTGCCCATGACCTAAGAATGTACATGAGTTGTGTTTCTTGGAAATTATTTCATGTTAAAATACACACGAGCAGAAAATAGGGGGTTGTCTTTGTAGATTTTTTTTAAAAAAATGCTGTGGTGCCATATAGAGCATACCTTTGGATGCTCTACAGAATTATATCTCCGTGGAGAGATTTTTGTTTTAAATTTTGCATCTTCCTTTTGCATAACAAACCCAATTTAGCAAAGCAAGAAAAGCCACATTGAAATGCTTTGCAAGCTAATGGGCATGAAAGGTGAGGGTAAGAGAAGCAATCCAGGCTCCCTGGTTCAAATCTCATATTAGCCACAAACTCACTAAGTGAATTTGTGGGGGTCCCTGTTAGGTATGTACAGAGATTTTGGTCAAGACAGGCCATCTTGACACAGTGAGGAAGCCTGCTGTGGGTTCAACTGCTTTCATTAGAGATCTCATCTCCAATGCAAGAGCAGAGCAAGTATTGTTTTAAATGTTTTTAATGTTTTTAACTTATTTTTGGAAGCTGCTTTGGGTCCCATTTTGGGGGAAAAGGCAGCAAACAAGCAAACAAAGAAACACTTGCTCTTGTGTTTTCTGCATGTTGAGGAAAAGCACAAAAGGATAGACCGATGGGACACAAAGACTCCAACAACCCATCCAAAACAACATTTATTATCAGTCCATGCAACAAAGTAGCATTTATCACATCTTGTCAATTTTGCACATTATATAGGAATGAGGAAGAAAAACATTCTCAAAAATACACAAAACCCCCTGCTCCACCACTGTCACACACAAATCTCTTCATTTTTTGAGATTTGTTTTATTTTATTGTTGGCTTTGTTTTGTAGACTTTGTTTAGTTCACTTCACTTTACCGTGTGAAGACAAATCAAGTCATGTTTTTCATCCCTTGTGGTTGTAGGCAAATCACTGTTTCTACCACCAGCACAATGGGGAACACGATGCAACCTGCTGTATAGGATTGCTGTAAGATTACTAAGAGAGAATATGCAAAGAGCTCCATGCAAACTATTGTTATTTTATTTGTTATCTTTGTAATAAGGCATTATGAGTTGTTTTTTATAATACATGGTCTACCAATTCTGCTAAATAAAGAGATAACAGCATCATTGTAATTCTTTGTTTATGTGAACTGACAGTGCAAGTTCTCACAGATGAAGTTCAATTTAATTCTGATACGACATATTGGTATGGGTAACCTCTGGGACCCAAGAGGCTGCACTCACTCACACTCTCCAAATTTATGAACTGCTGTAGAGATACCCTGTTGCAGTCACTGCTGAACTTGCTACTGCTGGAGTGGCAGTAAAATAAAACAAATTTTCCTTTAAAATGTGTGTTTTCTTGTTTTGTGTTGTTTGCAAGTAGCACCAGGGTTCTAGCAAATTTCTGGGAATGCAACTTGACTTGAAAAACAATGATTCTTTAAGATATATTTAAAGGGCTGCACATTTCCACCATGGCTGGAGAATGACAAAGACCAGAGTGGAGATTCATAAAAACTGCTAGAGAGCTACATGTGCTGTCCCCCTATGCAGCCTTCTAAGTTCTTGGACCAATATTTTGGAAACAAAATGAAGTCAATTTTCATCAGTGGTGGAGCTTGAAGTGCATGGAGTTGGGGGGCAGGTGGAGGGGTGGGCAGAGGAGCAGGGGATTGGCTATGGCACATGGGGCATGGCTATGGCACGTGGGGGCAGGTGTCATGCCCTGCTTCCAGAGTATGGACTCTGACTCAGAGTCTAAAACAGAGGGCATGCCAGAGCCTGCTGTACAGAGGGAGTTACAGTGCCAGAAACAGAACAGGAGATGGTGCCAGCTCCAACAGAGAGTCCTGCCTCTTCAGATATAGAGGAACACTTACCTCGACCCAGCTTCACAGTGTACAGGCAGCAAAGAGAGAGCCAGTGTTGCTCTCTCAAGATTTATAATTGGCAACAATCAATCAAGTCTCAGCTGTGCTAAGCTTGGGACCTATTTAGCTGGCGTCTTTCTCCTCCAGGAGTTGTCAGAACTTATCTGACCTGCTACCTTGCTGGATACCTTGACAAATGCTCAGATTGACCTTAGACAATCCCTTGTCATGAAACCCTGCTGGACTTTGTTTATGTTGGACTTTATTTATGACTCCTTGCTTACTGCCTGGAAATAAATAACAAGCTGGGAAATATTCAGTTTGTTTTGTTTGATTTATCAGCTGTGCCAAGACTGAGATAGGACAGCAGGACTACAGCGTGTGTGGCGGGGCTACAATCTGTGAGGGTGGGCTGTGACACATGGGGGTGAGGCTATGGTGTGTGGGGGAGGGCAATCAAGAAGCCGCGGCACCTCCAAAAAGTTGCTCCTGGAGGCACACTGCCTCCATCACCCTCTATCCCTACACAACTGGTTTTCATATATGTATGTCTCTATCTTTTTGCTTGGATTTCCTCTTTATTTTCTATGTTTGCTCTTCCCTGCCTTTCTTTTTCCTCACCCCCTCCCTTCTCTCTTTTTTTTTTAAAAAAAACACACACAATCCCACATGCCCAATTGTCAATGAAAAAACAGT
Organism: Cyclura pinguis; assembly: GCA_030412105.1. Taxonomy (NCBI): domain Eukaryota; kingdom Metazoa; phylum Chordata; class Lepidosauria; order Squamata; family Iguanidae; genus Cyclura; species Cyclura pinguis. The sequence goes on from CM059602.1 coordinate 223,846,076, forward strand.
GTTGTCACTTATTCATCCCAGTTTCAAGTCATGATCTACTAATGGAAAACCCATGGTCTAAATTGTATCCTAACGTTGAGCTATCTGCTACTGAGAAACAGAAATTATCACCTTTCTGAAATCTTCTAGCAACAATGTTTTTTCACCATAAAATGATAACTCATGATGAATGGCACACACTTCCTAGTCTTTTGAATGGCACAACATGCCTTCAGACCAACAATAAAGCCATATTTGAAAACCTCGATTGGTGAAGACTTATGAGCACAACACTGTTCTCCCAATCTGAGGACATTATGATAAATGCTGGTATGTATTCTTCAAAGTAAGTCACCTTGATGTTAAACAAATGGTTTTGTGAATCCATCTTAATTCTTTTAAGGAAAAGGGCTTGGTGAAGAATCTTTCTTAGAAGCCAATCAGTAAGAAACGCTGGAAACAATCTAGATCCTAAAACTGGAGCCTTGTCCATAATGTAAATGCATATATTGGCTTGCTGAGCTAGGAGTTGTAACAAGAGTCATTTGTTAATGGAGATAACAAAGTGAATTCCAGCCCCCCCCCACACTAAAAAAAAAGGCAGCTTGGAAACATTTTTTTTTTCACGATGCAACTACTTCTTTGGACCACAAAATTTTTGGAGTTCTAGTCTTAAGGAGTAACTTTTTCCAAGCTTTGGATCTGATCCAGTCTGTACTTTCTGGACAGATATGCAGATCAGAATATAGTTATCCACCAGCACTGATACTTCCCATACATTCTAATGCAATTTTCTCTGGTCAAAAATAAAATCATTTTTTTTTAAATGCATATTGTTGGGAGAGGGGAAATATTAAGAAATGTGTATTTATGAAGAAAATGAATATAATGATATGTAGTAAAATAAAAATAGTAGCTGGAATCTACTTAGTCCCAACTAGAATAGACCTATTAAATCAATTGATAGATAGTCAACATGTTGCTAAATCCAACTGATTCAATGTTTCTAGTCTAGACTAACATTTGTATTTAGGCCAGTATGAAGATTAAAAAAATTCAGGCTAATTTTGAATCTCCCTTCTAAACAGACTAGACTGATAGGTACTTGCTAATGTGATATAGCCGAGAGCAGACTTGCACCCAGAGAAGTAAATAAGGACACAAGAAAAGGATTTATTTAGGGCACCATTTATGAACAAGCATCAAAGAGATGCAAGGGAGGACCTGTGTTAGAATTCCATTCTAAATGGGTAACAAGCCCAACTAAACATCAGTACATCCAGAATCAAAGAAAGGTAATCCTTAGGCACCCATTGATGTCAGTTATCTCAGATGCAGGACCTCAGAATTCTGAATGGATGAAGAAAGTTGGTCTCAAAGGTGATCTTCTCAATCACAGCTCCCAGAACCTTGAACTGCGGGAATCAGGAACTACCAGTCACCTTAATTGTTAGGGTCAGACACTCTCTAACTCTAAATGTTGTAAAATCTCTATGTGCCTCTGCCAGCAATCCAAAAGGGGAGCTAAGATCAAGCAAAGCAAGGTTATAAGAGTTCATCAGTACTACTCATTGCACCATCTGAGAGTATGCTTGATCACACATTACTTGTATACCACAAGTAGGAGCAATATACTGTATTAGGAAATGGGACAGAATCTTCTCAGCTGTGATACCTTAATTATGAAAAACTTTCTCCTTGGACACCAAACTAGGTCTGACGCTGGCTTTATTGTCCCATCAAGTTATCACATGGTTCTTTATTAATGCCTTTGGGGCCTAATTGATTACTGCCAAAATGTACACATACATGGTATTGAACTGACTTTTTAAAAAATTCTAAGAACCTCTTTTAATCTGTAAAATTGTTTAATATGTTTTGCTCTGTTGATTGTTTAATTTTTTGTTTCAAAGTTCTTAAATTGACTTTACTTGTATGCCACCCTGAGGTCATTTCTGTGTGGCATCTCAGTCCCACTATGGGTACGGGATGGCAGCAGTCCATGGGCCATGATTCTGCATGATGTTGTCACGGTCCCACTGCCATCCCTCCCCACCTGTTGCGATTGCAGGACATTTGTTTAATGTATTAAATACAGATTAAGGTTGTTCTTTCCCGGAATCAATCTAAGGTTTTTTTTGTGTAATCCCGAACCCTGAAACACTTTGAAAAGCCAGCTCCTGTTGCTCTTACAATTTAATGGAGGCCATAACTAGAAAACAATCCACTAATCAGGACAAAGAAGGATAATGAAGACCTTAGGGTGAGCAGCTGCCACAGATTTAAATAGTTTTTATTTTAAAAAATATTGTCTTTGCTTTCTCAAAGTCCTCACAGAGGATGAAGCACAATGCAAGTACCACGATTTCAGATATTCAGAAGTGTGCGTCACTAATGAGAAAGTGAAGAGTCTGCATAGTCCAGCTTCACACTTATCTACAATGAAAGTTCCAGAGAGGGAAGAGCAAAGGATACTTCTATTGGGTTAGAATCTTACTGATTTTTGAAGGGGCCAGGATCAGATTTTGGCAAAGATACCTGACTGAGGTACCTAATATTTCTGGACAAGCCCCCCTCTGTCTTCAATAGCACTCACCGTGGACAGAGAAAGAACACTTAAGTTACCCCTACTGAATCTCACCAGGGTGAAAAGGGCAATAGATAGAGTGCAGGAAGGAAATGTATTGCTGTTTAAGTAGCAACATCTCTTTTGAAGTAGAGGATTAATCCTGAATAAATTCAGGACACAAGGCCTGAAAGGCAGGCTTAAGGGGAGATAATCTGCTCAAGGCCTTCTCCTTTGCATGGTTGGAAATAGCTGGGGGATCTGCCTAGGTTTATCTGCCTTTTCTTTCCATTTACTTATCTCATTTTTAATAATATCTTGCATTTATAGTGCCTTTCATCCTAATGATTCCCAAAATACTATATAAACTGGTAAGTGTGTGTGTGTGTGTGTGTGTGTTTACAAGAGAAAGAAGGAAAAAAATAAGCAAGCATGTGCCTGTACCTATAAAATCAGAAACTATACATAGGGATTACTGCATGAACAACTGAAAAGCAGTCACCAAAACAGCTGTTTGAACACAAACATTAGTGCCATTGGTGATTCTGCCTCTGTGCTTTATGGCAACATGGTGACATGTAGCTGTCAAGATGTTCTTTTAAAGGTTAGCAGAGTTGTCATATGTCCTGAGTAGATTGAGAACTTGTCAATATCCAGAAATACACATCCACAGACTTCACACTCTTAGCAAAGAAAGAGACATGGATTTTATTACCATTATTACTGAAGCTAAAGATATTTGGCTGAATTTGGAACATTATCAGAAATTGGAAGATTATTTAAAGAAGGGAGGGAGGAAGGGAGGGAGGGAGGGAAGGTAGGAAACATGTTAGGTGTTCCTTATAATTTATCACAGTAATGTGAGCTGGTGTACCTTACTAATATATTGCTTTCCTGTTAGTTTTTCAGTTAATTCTTAGAAACACTAAAAAGAAAATGATCACACTCCGAAACAAGATTGTAAGGAGTAACAGGTAAAAGTTACCCGTTAAGCTAAAAAAATGTAACTCTTTTCAGTGGTCACACCATTTTGTGAAAAAAAATCACTCCCCCCCCCATTAGCCTCTAAAACGCTGAGTTTACAGGTAACATCATTACTCAAAATGTGTCACTTCAAAATTGTGTACAATATATGTTTTGGTATAGAAATCATTGCCATATATCGAAACGTTCTCTTATATACAGAGAGAGGTTTAAGTCTGAAAGTGTTATCACAGTGATCTTTTTTCCTCTATCTACCTAGCTTCAGCTTCATCTGTTCTGAACTAGGACGCTTTGAAACAAGAAAAATGTGGTCTTTCCAAATGGTATATAGCAAGTGTATGCAATCTACTGTGCTCTAGATATTTTGGGCTATGTAGTCCATAAGCCCCAGGCATTATGGCCAATGTTCCAGAATTCATGGAGTTAGAAACCAGAACTGCTGGAGAAGAAAACAATATCCACTCTGATATAAAGTGTTAGTATCCTGGAACAGAGACATAAATCCTGAACTATTCCATTCCTGCATGCAGTTTCCTCCCTGCTGAAGAGGAAAATGAATATTCTTCCACAGTATTCTCCCTGCACTCAAACATCCCAAAGTGTTGTGCAAGAAAGTATTCTGTGGGGAAAATGACTTTTTTTGTATAAACCTTTGTTTGTATGTTTGTTTGTTTAGAAAACTCTTTCTGCGTGTTAAACTTCCTCAAACGTTTTTCTCTGCATAAGAATTCTTCTGAAGTACTTAAGGATGTTGGAATACCGGGGGGGAAAAAAGATGCAAAAATTTTGTTGGTCTAATATTCTTCCCAAATGTGGTTTCTGGACTGTTGGAAATCCCATTTTTCCTCCCTCAGAATGAATAATTACAAATATTCTTTCTATCCCTACTTTGGATCACCTGAGACAGATAAAAATATAAAGAAATACCTGATTTGAAAAGATAATAGGCTGGATCCAGATAACCACTTACAGAAGGAGATCAGGAAGTCTCAGAAAGTGTTTCTGCCTACTTTCCCATGATATCCCCCTTCGCTCTTAGTTACCCACATCATAGCCTGTTCTATTTGGCAAGGCCTCAGACCTTTACAGGAATATTTTTAGAAGATGGCCAGAGGAGAAATGGAGGTTCGGAAAAGTTTCTGTCATCCATTGTCTGTGAGCAATATCTCAATTTGAGTCCATTGTTTCTTCTCCAAACTGGAATTGATGCGATTAAGAGTTCTCCTAGTTATAAGTCAGTTAGCTTATAGACCATCCAAAGTTATAGATCTCTGATAAGTATACCTCTAGAGCACATTAGCATGTCTGTACCATAACCCCCCTGTCTACCATTTCATGGTGATTTTGAATTCTTTGTATTCCTATGCTTTCTGAAGACTGGAAGGGGATATCATAGAACTACCACAATAGATAATGATCTGCTACAAATCTAAACAATGGTACAGCCATGCAGAATATATTCTCTCTGTAAATTTGCAGATATATAATTATCTTCAAGCAATTAATATGGCTATAATTGAAATGTGATGAACCAAATCCATTTTGTAAATTTGACTCTGCCTTTTTGTCAAACTGGTGTGTTTGTGTGTATTTGTGTGTGTGTGGGTGTGTGATGGGTTGTGGTGTCTTAGAAGGCACAGGAACTGATTTTAGGATTGGATATCCTATCGTATCATATCGTATTATAACAAATATATACTCTTTTTAAGATTTAAAACTATTGAATTAACTTACCAAAAATGCTGTATGTTATTACTGAGAACAACGGAGATTGTATTATACATCATCTTTATAACTCTGTAAAATATACATCAGTTAACACCAAGATTAAAGAAGGAAAATAACCGAATCATTAATAGCATTATTTCAGGCATCTGTAATGTGAAAAAGGTTCTTCTATCAGTGCAAGGAGTACTACTGATTTGGCATATCTCCCTAAGCAAAGAGTTCTAAACTTTAGATGTCAATAAAGACAGGACCCCTGCATCCTCCGTGGTCAGTTCTTGTATGAAGGAAGAAAACCCTGACGTAATCATGATTTAGAGTCAAAATCCTAAAGCCATTTCTTTATGTCACATACCCATGTATAAAGTCTCCTTTTTTAGTCTTACACAAAATAATTACTTATTTAAGTATCCCTTTCAAAACATACCAAAAACTAAAGATTAAGTATTATGTCAGAAAAATATAAATATGTAAATCTCAGAAAAACTATAGAAGAGCAACTCTAGAAAACAATTCTACCCATAAGACTCTGTGACTCAAAGAATTGCTTTCCTCATGCAACTGTCACCTGTGTCACTGATCGCTAAGAGGGACTCTCTTGTGGTTAATATGAGAAAAGAGCTGGAAAAGGATCCCCACAATTACCAGAGCTCCTGCTTCAAAAGATTCTGTCCTTTGTTCTTTACTGCCGCGCATCATTAGAACTTCCTCCAAGAAAACCTATGTGATTCCAATACCATTTCCACACTAGACTGTTATAGTGCTATTATTCCACTTTCAACATCCTATGGAATCCCTAAGGCCCTTCCCTAAACTGCAAACCCCGGGATTCCATAGGATGTTGAAAGTGGAATAATAGCACTATAACAGTCTAGTGCAGAAATGGCCCAACTCTCCTACCTCTATCAAATCCTTCCCCAAGCCCACATTCTCCATGAAACTGTCAGCACAAACCCCATGCTCAACCATAAACATGGTGGTATTTGCCATGAAGTCAACTTCAACTTACAGTGATCCTATGAATGAGAGATCTCCAAGAACCCAGGACATCAACAACCTTGCTCAGGTCTTGCAGACTCAGGCCTGTAGTTTCCTTCACTGAATCTGTCCACTTGGAGTGCAGTCTTCCTCTTTCATTACTGCCTTTTATCCCAGATTGTCTTCTAAAATGGTAAAGAGATGAGAAGCAATGTAAAAACTTTCAGTGTACTATCATTAAAAAAGGGACGGGAAGGAAATTTGCAAAATTGTTTGTTCTTAGCAAATACTTGTTCTTACCCAGCTTCTGCAAGAACTGTTGTCTCCATGAGAAGGAGACATCCCCCATCAATCCATCCTTTTATAGTCCATCTATTTCCCAAACTGACACTGCAGGATGCTTACAAAATAGAAGTGCAATAAAAATACATATGGTTAAAAACATACAAAAAGCTGAGATTAAAACAGAAACCGACAACAAAATTTAAAACATTTATAATATTATTTTAAAACAAAGAATAAAAGCAGTACAACACCATAAAAAATAATTTTCTTTTAATAAGAATAAATTCCTCAAAGCAGGAAGGAACCAAAAAAAGTTTTTACCTGCCACCAAAAAGACAGCAAAGAAGGAGCTATCCTAGCCTACTTTGGAAGGGAGTTCCAAAGTCTGGGAGCAGCCACCAAGAAGTCCCTGTCCTGTGTTTCCAACAAATGTCTCTGTGAATATGCTAGGATAAAAAGAAGCACCTCTCCTGAAGATCTTAAAGCATGGGTGGGTTTATATGAGAAGATAAAGTGCTTCAAACAGCTTGGACCTCAACCATATCAGACTGCCAACCAATAGAGCTGTTTCCAGAATGGAGTTGTTAACAATCTGGTGGCAACTCTTTGGTCCAGCTGAAGTTTGTGAAGGCTCTTCAAAGTTATTAATCTAGGCAACAAATATTTTGCTTTTTGTCAAGGTTTCATAAATTTAAAAAAAAACCCACCACCAACAACAAAAACCCAATCTGCACAAAAAAAGAAAAAAAACCCTGTCTTTTTCTTTTCCTTTCTGAAGGGAAGCACACATACATACATCAAGCACAGAGAGACTGGCTGATGGATTAAAAAGACACACACACACACACACACACACACAATCAATCCAGCACTTCTTATCATTAAAGGTTCTTGCAACAAGGCTGAAGCTATTACAGTTTAGCTACGAAAATTGCACACAAATTGTGCTCACAAATGTCCAAATTCTCTGAATTAACAGAAAATACCTTATCTTTCCTGCAGGTGAGGAGCAAAATTGTGGTTTCATGTGACAAAGAAACAAATGAGGACTTACAGCCCAACATAGGATCAACTTTTTGCTGAACTGTGCATACTTTCATGAAGCAGACTCTGATTAATAGTTTTGTGTAACTGAAAATCACATATTGCTAGTGTACACAGTAATGTTGGTATTACGTATGTGTATGTTTACTAAGGAAAGGAGAACATTTCCTGATTTATATAGAAATAATAAAAGGAAATAAAATGTGCTTATTTTGTGTGTACATTGTACGGGAACGTTGTGTGATTAATTACCAGGAAAAGTTGCACAATACAGAAAGCTTACTCTTGCCTATAGTTAGAAAAAGTTTTACCTAGATTCACACACACCCATACTTTGGGGGGGGGGTACATAGTAGGGTTGGATATGGTTATGAAAAAGGACTAAAACTTTTTTACACACAGGTAATAATATGGATTGAATTTCACACAATCAACAGAAATTTGACCACTGACAGATTATTATTAACAGTCTTTACAACACACTTGAATACATCTCAGTTTAGTTGTAAGTCCCTTTGATTTCAGTGTGGCTTCGTTCCTGGTAAGATGTTGTAAGTTACATTGATTTCCATTCATTTCTATCCCAAGTTATTGTTGTATGGTCCATGACATCACCAAATATTGGCTGACAATGGAATTGATTGCATAGTTTCCTACTTAGCAACCGCTGAACAGTTAAATCATTTGAGCTTATAAAGGTACCTTCACTTACTAAAAACATATAAAGGTACCGTTACTTAATAAAACTTATGCATAATCAAATACAAATAACGGTATCTAACATAAGCCATTCCTGCCCCACATTGTTATAGTGCTATTATTCCACATTCAACATCCTATGGAATCCTGGCGTTTGCAGTTCAGGGAAGGGCATTTAGAATTCTCAGCCAGAGAGCTCTTTGCCCTCAGTAAACTACAAACCCCAGAATCCCACAGGATTGTGAAAGTGAAATAACAGCACTATAATAATGTAGTGTGAAAATGGCCTCACTTAGCAGCCATACTAAGAAGCAGTCTTATGGTGCTATGCTTGATAATAGGTGAAAACATTTTCTCAAAGTGTGTTTCAACTTTCTGTAAGAAGACTTGAGCAACGATTCTTGCCTTGAAGCATGCCACTTTTCATTCTGAATTCTGTTTCATTTTAAACACCCTTTGAGAGACAGTAGTGGATCTCTCCAACAGAGTAATCAAATTAAAAAACAAAAACAAAAAACAGAAGCTGAACAACAACTGGTCCCATGCCCCCACACAAAGGCCATTTCCACACGGGCTTAAAGAAATGATGCAGAGTGTCCTCCAGGGAAAACATCTGCACCTGGGAGCGGACTGGGTTGGACCTATTTACTGTAGTTCCGCACCTCAGCCCACTCCCAAACGACCCAAAGTGGTTGTCCGGCATGCTTTTGAAAGACCGCTTGAAACAGGTCTTTCAAAAGCATGGAGCACGCCACTCCGTGCCCACGCTCCGGTGCAGATTTGCAGGCTCGCACCAGTGCAAGCTTGTGATCTACCGGGGGCGGACTTTAGGCTGGCGAGCTTCAGCGGTTGGTGGAGAGCCTCGACCAACTGGAAGCTGCCATTTTCGTCCCCGAAGCAGTGCAGAGCGACGGCCACGAACTGCTCCAGACCAACCTGGACCCAAGCGTGGAGCCAAGAAGTCCGGTAAGTACTGGCATGGGGCGATTCCTCGCTCCGTGCGGAAATGGCCATTTATGAGAAAAAGAAAACAAGCTTACTTTTAAAACCTTGTGCATAATCAAATACATAGAGGAGAAAGAAGAAGATAAAACAGCTATGAGTTAGAGTGATATAGGAAGACAGCGAGTATGGAAAACTAAACAAACAGAAAGTCAGCAGTCACAAAAACTATCTGTTAGTGAGTATAAGCATGCAAAGGTTGCTAACTCCTTCAAGTGCCTGCTTGTAAGAACTGGACCACACAACCCAATACTGTTCCCTCTGGCTCATCAGGATCTCAGGTTGTAAATGGATATCTTCCCTAGCCATTTAAATATTGATTTCCAAGCACACAATCCTTCATATTGCTTCTATCACGACAATTTTTTCTTACTTTTTACTAACACACTAAGTACTGTATTGATCCAGCAAATTATTGTCTCACACATACTTTTACAGACTATCCTGGTCTTATATGCACCAACACTTTTGTTTTGTTTCTTTCCTAGATATGCACTCCCCCGAAATTCTCTAAGAATCTTGCCTGGTCTCCCACAACCATCTTTTGTTCAGCACAGTCAACTGGGTGGTGATTGGCACACATGGATGAATCAGTCATGGGAATGAATTTTTGGAGAAAAGGGAAAATGAATGAATGGATGGATGGATGGATGGATGGATGATGGCTGGAATCCTGTATGGGATTTACATCTGTGTAAACACCACAGTTACAGTGCTACACAGTGAACCCAGCCCAATCCCCCCCATCCCCACTTACTGGGAAGCAGACAATGCGGTGAAGGGGGTCTCTTTCCCTCTAAACTGAGAGTTCTCCCTTGCATGCAGATCACTCACTTGGGGGCAGGGGGGAATTACCCAATCACTTCCTGATTGACAGGGGAACAGATCACAGATCTCCATTGCATACAGTGGCTGCTGCCCAGTAAGTGGGAACTGGAGGACTTTTACTATCCCTATGTAAACCCTAAACTGGGAGCTACTTAGGGATCATGAATGTGCAACACACTCATAGTTGCCATACTGGATTCCTGCCATCAGTAATAATATTTTATTACTAATTGAGGGTGATAGGAATGGGATCCTAGAACAAGTTCTTTTTCCCTCCCTTTTGTTCAAACTAATTTATGGCCAGTAGTAGTAGGTGAACGTACATATCATTCTCATATAAGGTTGGAACATCCATTTAGTTGTGTGTTCATGCATGTCCCTGTATTTATTTCATTAAAACATTTCTAACATGTTCTATCTCTGGGCAAGGCAACTAGTTTAGACAATTTAAAATTTAAAACAATAAACAACCGAATAATTTTTGAAAAGTTAAAACAATTTCAGCCATGTGTGCACGGAGATTTAGATGAAATCATTAGGCTTTAATTTTAAAATAAATACCTTGAAGCCAGCATGAAACCAATGTCAGCACTAACTGGGCCTCTAAGGGAAAGGCATCCCACAATCAGTAGATACATCTTCCATTCTGTCGTGCACTTTGAGAGATAATGTAAATAACTCTGCATAACTCCTCCTGCATATACCACCTCAAGACTGTGATAAATTACAGATTTAGAGAAACCTATACAAGACCCAGTTCCCTCCTTACCCCATATTCTTTCACATCATTTCAGATAAGGACTTCTGTAGAACTTGAATGTTTGCTTACTACTTTGTGACATTTTGGTGGCCTTAAATAAGCTACAGAGGATGCTTATGCTTCTTCCATATGACTGAAACGCTACAGATTTGTACAGATCTCTGTTATGAAAATAACAATGCTAGGCGCTTTCCTTACTTTCATGGTGTCACAAAGAGTGCAGCCTATGACTGTTTACTCAGAAGTAAACCCCACTTGTTTAACCCGACAAACTTCCAGGTATGCATATATAAGACTGTAGGCCAGTTTTTACAGAATTTTGACCATGAGAATTGTTTAAAGGGGCTTGGACAATGAACAGTTCCCCAGAAACTCCCAAAGGAGAATATATGATAAATTCCAGGGGAACATTTATAACTGCCAGATGCATTTTAATGGTAGCGAGCAGAATACCAATAGCTTCATTGCGTTGCAGGACTCATTTTATTGGCTTTTGTGTGCTGCTTTTCTTTATTATTAGAGTGTTTATTTTCTTCTAAGAACACAAGTGAATCCTATGCATATATCTCTATTAGTATCCCTAGCCTTAATTATTTCATTTGTGTTTAAGCCATATGTTTATGCACTTTACAGCATAATTTCAGAGCATTTTCTTCTCTTTCAGTTCTATATCCTCTATTTTTTTTCCCTATATGTAATGCTGGGAAAAAATGCACATTGGCTTCTTTTCTTTTTTTTTTTAAAGGCACATGGGTTTGTAGAATCCATTTTGAGACCTGCCTCTTGATGTTTACCTCCATACACATGTCGCTGTATTTGCTTGATTTACATTAAGCAATATCTAAGTGCAAATAGTAATCATACACCAAAGTAAACCAAAACTATATGCAATTGCTTCATCTGTTTCTTCAATTGCTCTTGTAATCCCATAGATTCCAATCTTGACAGGTAGCATAATTAGAAAATTCTCTTTGTCTTATTAAATGTGACTCTTCTCAATAGAATTCACTTCGTTGTGAGACAAGGACTGAAAATATACTTCAAATCTAAAACGGGAAATCAAGGGGGACTGTTTTATTTTTATCTGTCTTTGTGCAAGCGACATTATTATCAAAGGATATTGTAATGCCGAAAATGTACTTTGGGGATTTAAATCACGTATTAGCCTGGAAAGCAAAAAGTGCTGTAGGGCCCATGCAATATATTTTCTCATTAATCTGATTGAAAGATTATCCTTCCTATAGCTATGAAAAGTCTAATACCCATATATCCATCTTTCCTGCTAGTAAAATTCAGCTTTGTGTGAAGTCATTGTCTCTCGTGTCTGAGGTCCTACGCTCTTCTTCATTTCTCCCTCTAAGCCCGGCTGTATTAAAATAAATTCAGAGCAGGACGCCATTTCATGCACACATTTTGATTATTTCATAAGCTGCTAAGGAAAATGGAAGTATCAGCAAGTCATGCAGTTTTACTGGTAATGTAATGCTTGTCATTACCTCAGTGGTCATGTGAAAAAGTTTAGCTATAATATCTTTGACAAATGTTCAGCGAGTCAAAACAGTGCATTTAAATGAAATGCAGATATGAATGAGCCATTATTACAATCACAACTCCAGCTTAGAAATTATTAAATATGAATATATACACTGTCCCAGCAACCTGACATTTGTAATACGTAACTAGCTGTGCATTCTCCTTGCCCCCTCCACCTCCCGGCCCCCCCATCCCTTCCACCACATCATTCTTTCCCCTCACGGCCCCCACCCTTGATTCAGAATAAAGGAAGTCATTTTGATCAGAGGCTGCACACAGTAATTGAAGACACTCCTGATGATTTCATGCAATCAGAGTGGCACATTATTTGTGATGAAAATTAAGTAAAGGAGGAAAGCCGATTTATAGGTTGTCTTGCTTATGGTCAACCGCCTTTACGAAAGATCAGACAGCCTCAACCGCGTACCCGTATACATATACTTTCCACATCATAGATTTACTGAAATTTTCCTATAACCTTCATCATAATGTGCAGCACTACCACCATTTTAAGCTTTTTTTTTTTTTAATAAAAAACCCCGAAATGATGGAAGCAAAAATGTCTTAAACTGAATGATTTCTCTTTTGGAGCTCTTTTTGAGTGCTGATAGCATGAACAGTATAGATGGCTCCAGCCATAACTGTCACACAGATAATATTCTTTTATGCCTCGAGACACTAAGATGGTGCTGTAGATAACCAAAAGGAATAAGCTGCCACCATCACTAATCTCCAGCTTTGAAACACTATAGCTTTTGCATGGTTAAGAGAAGGTAAAATAATCTAGGAAGCGTAATACAGGAGAAAATGAACATAGGGACAAGCAATGGAAGCTACTCATATGGTATAATTTAATTTCTCCTGTGAACAAAATTGGCCATGTGACCAGTTTTTGTATTTTGTTTAAAGTGTGTTTGCTTAAAGCACTTGATAATGCAAAATACACTGGAGCCCTTTAATCCTCTGACATATTTTGGTTTTGACTACAGTTGTGAAATTGAAATGTATGGAATACATGGCCTTATTGTTCCCTTCAGAAATTCGCTTCCAAGAGCTGCAGAGGTTAGTTGTGGAACATGTGTAACAGATATTCACCACAGCGGCAGGGATCCAGCTCACAGAGGTGCACTAGTCAGAAGTCTCACTGAAATCAATGGGACTTAAGCATCTGCCCTGGATTCTGGCCAATGGCTGCTCCACGCCAGACAAGGGTCATTTATGTTGATTATTTTTCAATATGTGACTATGTATGCTATGGAGAGTTTAATAAGAAGTTGGGGAATTATTTACTTCTCAGCATTGTATAGCACATGTTTCCTTGTTAGTGGAAACATGGGGATACTGGGTATGGGGTATTGAGTAACACATCTCATTAAAGTTTAACAAAGTCATTCTATTTCCCCACTTAAAGGAAAAAACTTTGAGATACAGACAGATTTATATTATACTTGAGAATGGATCTGATTTCTGACTGCTGTTCCAACTTCTGATTATTTTCCATCTGAACAGATACTACATTTCCTCTTTCTGTCTATAACCAGGAAGATATGCAGTGCAATTCTCCGCATGTTTACTTGGAAGTAAGTTCCACTGGGTTCAATCAGATTTACTCCCATTAAGTTTGCATATGATTGCATCCTCTGAATAAGTCAAAACACTGAAAATGTGTCTACTATGTACCATCATTTTTCCTGCTTCCTAAGTTTTAGATTCCTTCTCCCAGCATCTGTTCAGAAATGTCTAATTAAAAAAACCTTATGGTTCTAAGATTCCTGCAAGATTCCAGTGAAATTACTGGTGGAGGAGTAAACGAAAAGTAAACCACAGAGCTGAAATGCACTGACTCTGTGTATAAACCACCACCACCACCCTCTCTGTCTGTCTCAAAAGAATTACAGTATATTTTCCAGAGAAATATTACCAATCTATTTAGAAGTCAAGAACAATATGCATATTCTTATTGAATATGTGGCCTCTCAATGCTAATCTGCTAAGTTGTGCCCCCATGTACAATCACATTGCTAGGGCAAGAGCACAAAGCATGCAGGAAGCTATTAAATGCACAGCAGTATTTGAAATCGAACCACGGTGACTTGTTGTTATGGCATGCTGACATTATTGGTTCTTGTATTCAGTTACATAATGATCTCTGAAATTCACTTCAAAAAGTGTTCTATAACACCACTTAAGAGTTTTCAAAATCTAGCTATAGAGGGCACAATCCACAACTTTATTAACTTCAGCTTGATGTACAAACAAAGATATTCCTTCCTAGTAGTTGTGTTCAGATTCTGTTCAGAATCTGTACACAAATTTATTGAATATGCAAACATATGCAATGGTATACATTGATTTAAAAAGAAAGGAACAAAGAAAACACATATCTTAATACACTGCAATAGAAAATAAATGCTATCAATTGAAAAAGAAACTTTGGCAGTAGAGGCAGGAAATTTGGATGACAGCAGATCCACTAATCCTTAGAATTTCAGAAATTATAGAGGACTGTATGGTGGGCATGGGAGCAGGTTTTCAGGGCCCTGTTTTCTCCAGTTATTGCAGCTGTACTTACAGAAAAGAGCCCACTGTCCTCAAGCTCCCATGTAATTAAAACAGTATACTAATTTAGACAGATTCCTCACATTTCATTTCTTCCAACTAACATGTGGAAAACAATATAAAGACCCAAGTGTGTATGTAGGGCAAGTGAGGAATACATATGAAGGACATGATGATCAAGCTGTATCTTTGTGTTCCACAAGTATTACAAGCTCTAGGGGGTTGCAGGGGCGGTTGAGAAGCATCAGTTCTGGATCTGTCAAAGAGGTGTGTCTTTCCTACCTGGCCTCTATAACACTTTTTTTTTTCCTTCTAACTTTACAGGAGCCAACCCAATACTTGGTGAAATGAGGAATTAATATATAGTGTAGTGCCTTGTACTGTGATTTTCAAATGCCAGTGTAGGACTTAGGGTGCTTTTGCACAAACTTATAGCAGTTTGTCCCTAGTCATGGCTCTATGCTAGAGAAACCTAAGATTTAGTGGGGGGGGGGGAGTAACCTGGATTGCTAGATTGGTCTACTTCTACATTTTAGGGCAATGAATCTTCAAAATATCTCTGGAAGAGTATTCTAAGTACTGCACCAAACTACAGATCTCAGGATTCAGAAAAACAACACTATTAACAGTTCAAGTGCATGGAACCTATATAACTGTGCTGTACAGATACAGTAACTCCAGCGTGGTGTAGTGGTTTGACCCACTTCTTGCCAAGAAAACCCCATGACACGTTTGCCTTGTTGTTGTGCACCTTCAAGTTATTTTCAGCTTATGGCAATCCTAAAATGAACCTGTCATGGGTTTTTCTTGGCAAGATTCATTGAGAGTGTTTGCCTTTGCCTTCCCCTGAGGCTGAGAGAACGTGATTTGTTGAAGGTCACCTAGTGGGTTTCCATGGCTGAGCAGGGATTTGACTCCTGTGCTCCAGAATCATAGTCCCATGTTCAAACCACTACAACATGCTGGCTCTCAGGTTCACCTGAGTTGAAATGACTTGAAGGTGTACACAACAACAACAAAGAAATATGTTTGATTTTGATAAGAATTCACCAAATTCCTGTAAATGTCTTCATTTTCTAGACAAAAAGAAGGTGACGCTTGTTTTTAATCCCACAGGTAGAAGTGGGAATAAATTGAAACTGGCATATTTCTCCATACAGGTCCAAAGTTTTGAGTGTTTAATGGTTAAAAACCCATGTTTGAAACCAAAGCTTGAAAATGACAGGCTACAGGTAACATGGAGGACAGGTTAAGAAGAGTATATCCATGTTCTTTTTGCAGAATTACAAGAACACTATGGTACATCATTGCTCTTGTAGTGTAACAAGTTATGTTTAGTTATTGCTTCTAAAACACTGGTGAAGGAGCATTTGTGGGTATTTCTGTGGCTGGTTTTTTTTTTGGCCCACTTAGCTCTTTTTAAAGGTTTTTTTTTATAAATTCTTAAATGATAAAGGAACCAATATTGATGTGCTCCTAATGCCCAGTTAATTAATAAAATAGCGTGTAAGAGCAAGTGTTACTCTCCCAGCATGTAACACCTAACACATGACTCTTTTTAAAATAATATTCCAAGCTGTTTTAAAAGCTGTATATTTAACCATGTTAGTTTTGAATTGAAGTTGCTGCTTTTTTTTCTTTTTCAGCTGGCAAGTACAACTTGGATTTCTCCATGCAAGCAACACGTACCTATTGAATTTTGATAGGATAAATGAGGACAAATGTCATTTTGATCTCAAATTCAAGATGGAATAAAATTGAGGATTTAAAAATTGAATGCAGAGGAAAGTGAAGCTGACATTTTTTATTTTTTTTTTAGTGATGTAAATCCTGAATAGGTTTGTCCTTTTGCTGGAAGTGGACAACACATGCAAACACAAAAATCCTCTCCACCATTAATATCAGTTCTGGAGAGATTTTTCTGCATTTTCATGAGCATTTTTGCATAGTTCTTTAAAATGAGCAACACTGAGCAATACATCAAGTGTTGTCTTGGGTACGTGGACTAATAAAAGTAGTTACTCTGCAAAATTATTTGTGTGTTTCTGATCAATCAGCCTGACCTGTTGTGCTTGCTGTGTGTTTTTGATTCACTTCACAAAGAAGAGGAAAAGTTTTGTGTGGAGAATTTTTTTGTAAAATGCAGAAAATGTAACCCCTCGTTCCAGATTGAGTGTTTCAATTTCATGCTAGAGACAATATTTCACAGGTGGGTTGGCAAATCCTTGACAGGCTGTCTTGTCATGCCAAAACAACTAATGTCAACCAAAATCTCATAAATTCTAAGATTTCCCTACGTAACTTTTAAGATTTTCCCATTAATAGTAGAACCAGCAAAATGGGCATTGTATCTAGTGGTTCTCTAGATGGCTTGTACTTCAGCTTCCAGAATCTGTTCTCATTGGACATACTGGTGGAGCATCTGGGGGTTGAAGTACAAAACAGCTAGAGCATCAAAAGTTGAGCACATCTGGTCTTAAAGTGTAGCATGGATTTCTTTTGTAAAGATGTGCTAAAGGAATTCTTTCTTATTACATTTTCTTATATAGAAATGGATGTTTTCCATATTGTAAAAGCTGAGTACCTTGAACGCATGCAGACTCTGTTTTGCTCTATGAACATCAGAGGACCTCTGCTGAGTAAAAAGTCTATGCACCACTATTCAAATATTATAAAATACAGGGTTTTTTTTAACAACATGGAGATTAAACTCTATGTGAGAAAAGGCTAATGTATAATTTTTCATACAAGAGAAGCAAAGGCAGAGAAAGACAGCTTATATGGCAATTCATGTCCTCAGTCAGCTCATAAAAATTGGAAGTGTCATAATAGAATTGCTGCCAAAGATTTCAGAGACAAGCTTTCAGCAAGGTTGAAGGGACTGGCTAAAATGTGCAAAAATAATATGTTTTTGAGTTATTACTTGTGAATATCTTATATCTTTTTCACCCCATGTAAGAATTCATTAGTAAGAATGGTAGAACCAGAAATACCAGTTGAATCAGAAGTACCAACCAGCAATTGTACTCATGTCCTGAGGATGGGTTTTCCATAGACAACTGGTTGGCCACTGTGTAAGCAGAGGTCAAGATCCTATTTGCTGTGTTAATATGCTGGTGAAAGAGGAGAATTGGGGAGAAGGTAGTTTGGTATCAAAGGAAAAGAGGTCATATTCACCGCAATGACAGACGGAGCAGCAGTGAAAGTTATCTCCATAAGAAGATGAAGTGGTCCTGCCTATTTCTGATATTTCTCTGTCAGAAAAGGACTTTCACCATTATATGTGACATGTCTACTGATATAAGT
Organism: Cyclura pinguis; assembly: GCA_030412105.1. NCBI lineage: Eukaryota > Metazoa > Chordata > Lepidosauria > Squamata > Iguanidae > Cyclura > Cyclura pinguis. Next base: position 223,864,324 of record CM059602.1, read on the forward strand.
CACCAACAGGATTCCAGCCATTGTGTTGACTGGATAGGCCTTGATCTTGACTCATCTTATGTTCTTTGGTTTAAAGCCAGATATCAGTCTGTGCAGAGGATTCATGACTAGGTTTCCTGATGCATTTGTTTCTACTTTGATACAGCTAGGAGAAGGATTTGCATTTTTATCTAGAGAAAGATCTTGGTGTGTGCACTTTCTTTGGTCTAAATTGTCTATCTGAAGCCGGTGTTTTCCTGCAGGGCAAGAGAGGTAGCTGTATTTCCGCTAAAGTAATTAACAGCAGCTCTTAGGTAGTACTGTAGATAGAATTAGACATTATTTCCGCCCCCACACACCACTGCTCTAATCACATTCAGAGTGCCCTCACCTGATGTATTAAAACAAATATAAAACACTCACGCAGGCCTTCACCATTATGATTAAAATGCCTTGTTATTTATACCAGACACCAAGCGAGGAATATAGAGGTTAGACAAGGAATATCCATACCAAAGTGTTACCAAGCCTTAGTGATTTAGGACTAGAGTACCAGAAGAACCAGAAAAAGTTGGTCATGAGTTTTGGTGGTCTTGTGAGTTTTTCTATTCCCAAAATTGAGGCTACCATCCAGATAGTTTTCTGTCTCCCTTGCCTGATTGCTGGCATCAGAAAAAAGGGTCTTTTTTACCTGGTGCCCACTTACAAAAAAATGCAGGGATGATTTCTTTGATCTCTTTCCTTGGACTTTTTTTTTAACTCCAGGCATTTTAGTTTGTTCTATTGGCTGTTGCTCAATTTATTATAAAATATTTTTCTGTCAAATATAAAATATTTTTCTATAATCATTGACCTGATTCTGATTCTGTTTTTATTTTGTTTCTAATGTTGATTACTTTGTTTCGTTGCTTTATATTTAAGTGTATGAGTTTTATTTAAATTCTTTTGAATCGAGTTGATTTATACCTACTTTGGGAGTATATTTTCAAGATGAAAACTGGACCATAAATACGCAAATGACTAAGCTACAGGTCCCTCCAACTAAATTCCCATGGGAAAGTGCACTGCACTCTGAAGCTGCTTTGCACTTGATTATCTAGTGGTTTGAACACTGGACTGCAACCCTGAAGACCAGGTTTTGATTCCCTGCTCAGGCATGGAAACACAAGGGGTAACCTTGAGTGTGTCACACACACACACACACACACACACACACACACACACACAGATCCAGAAAACCCCATGATAGGTTTGCTTTATCATCACCTTCAAGTCGGAAATGACTTGAAGGCACATAACAATAATAACAATGTGGAGGAGGCATTACACAAGGAGGTACTGAATATCACCTTATACACTTAAAAACTCATACAGTCATGTAATCCCTGATTGTGCCAGCATATATTACCAAGTGAGGTGGATTTATATGCCTTTAAGATATCTTTAATGCTATTACAGTCCAGAACAATGTAAACACTAAATTGTAATTCTAGACACATATTAGCAAAAGAAGATTGCTGCATCCCAATACTGAGATGAACTTGCTGATATATGAAGTTACTAAGCACCACCTCCTAATTATATCAAGTCTACATTGATATAATTCAGAAAAAAGATGCAAGGGTTTATCAGATATTATTGGTGGAATATGCAGAAAGATGGTGTTGCCAAACTAATATTATTTAGGAAAGGAGCTCATGCTTCAAAGTGAAGTGTCACAGGAAAAGATATGGTGAATATTTTTAAAAAAAATCAAAGAGGAAATCTATCTTATTTTCCATTTCAAGTGAATAGTTAACATGGGACCTTACTGTAACTGCAGAGCAGGCTAGAATGGTTCTGATGCATACAAAAATGAATTACCCCGTCTCTTGTTAAGTACTGAAATTATCTGCTTACGATACTATACTCATAATTTCATTTGGACATTATTCTTGAATCATGGCAGTAGAGAATACGTCCAGATTCATGATTACTGCTTCTCAGTCTTGGAATATCATTCTTTAATTCTGAAAATGTCTTTGAAGTGATGGAAAGTCCCTATAAATGTAGTGTGACATTTCTAACATTTTGTCCTATGATTTTGGCAATGCAGTGGAATCAGCACACTGCTCAGGATTTGTGCACTGCAGGAGTGAATGCTGTGCACTAAAGCTCATTTCTCAGTTCTGCCTCCATCAAGTATTATTGGTGATATTCTATGCAGTACCAAAACAATGATAAATAAGTCACATGGTAAATACAACACTATGAAAAATAGGATGGCAGAGCTCATCAGTTATGTTGGTTTGCTACTCTGCTACACATTTTGCTCAGCATGCTGCTATATAATGCGTAAGAAATCTACCAACAGCTGGTTTTTGCAAAGAAAACATAAAGTGGGAACAGGTGTATTTATTATCAATAATAAAAATCATATTGTATTGCCAAAAAAAAAAAAAAAAAGACCCCAAAACAAAAAGCAAGCGAAAATAAGGATGATCAAGACTCATGCTTCAAGGAACAATCTGATCACTCTAAAGGTCAGGAATCAATTTTTCTGTCCAAGCAGATATTTTATTTTATTTTATTTTTACCCTGACATGGGGGAGAGAGCAGAATTAGGGCTGGATGCATTTTCTTATATTTTTATTTTGTTCCATGAGTATACCTTCTGTTGCTTTCTGCTTCCAAAGAGTTTCAATTTAATTAGGAGACTTTCTAAAATTTAATTAGGAGACTTTCTAGAATTGGAACCTGCTGAGTTTGCCACTGGTAGGGCTTCTGGCATGTCCTTTTCAGTTGCAGCACCCCAAGTTATGGAATTTACTCACCAAATAGATGAGATCATCTGCTTCCTTACTTTGTTTCAGATGGGCAAACTATTTCATGCCATTTCATGTTCTGTAATGTTTTGTCACTCTTCTGTTTTAATTTTAATGCCACCTCTTCTCTATTTTACTGTATTTTATTATACTCCTTTGTCTCTTGCTTTATGTGAAGTTCAATGTTTTTATTGCATCTAATCCTGGATGCCTGGAAGATGCAAGGCATGATTTATAATTTTAATAAATAAATATCAATATATTTCTTGAGAATAAAATATATTTCTATTACGATACATCCTCACATTTTAAAAACACATCTTTCATTCTAATTAGTGCATAGAAGTCACATCAAGCCCTGAGGGACTTTTTTTTTTGTTCTGTTCATATGCAGCTTTAAAAAAAAATTAAGATTGCAGCATCAAAAGCAACAGAATTCATTCCCTTTTTAATCAATGTCTCTTGAATGATACTGAGAGAGACAAGAAGACCCTAATTGCAGCATGGACCATGGGAGAAAATGAAATGAAATGAAAAGGTCACACAGATTGTACTGCTTCCACCAAGGGAGGGTCAAGGTGGTACTAGAAGCTTGTCATCACCATTTTTCAGACCTATTTGGAGAATAAAAAGACTGAGAAGAAAATTAGCAGGGTGAGACTGATTTGAGACATAAATGAATGGTGTAAGGACTGCCAAGTCTGCACATGTTACATAGGAGCAGTGTATACGATCCCTATATGAAGCCAGCAGCAAACTGGAATTCTGAGGGCTATTGTCAACGAAGCCACCAGGGATAAAGAAGAGATTTTCCTTAAATGCAAGAATGTAACACTGGGGATAGCTTTAATAGCAATAGTAAGAATATTTCATAAGGGCTGATCTGTATTGTACAAAGTCCAGAGTATGGGAAAATATGGAATTATGTGATAATTAATTCTATTTGGGGCTGCTTGGATTCTGCTTCTTTTACTGTCCATAACAATGTTAAATTATCTCTGAAACTGTTCTTTCTAAATATATTCATTCAACATTCTTCAGTATATTAAAATAAATATTTTACATATTTCTATATGTATACACATAGGCAGAATGGTGTAGTAGCTTGAACATTGGACTACAACCCTGGAGACCAGGATTCGATTCTCCACTTGGCCATGGAAACCCATTGAGTAACCTTGGGTGTGTCACACATGCTCAGCCCACAGAAAATCCTGTGTGAGGTTCACCTTAGGGTTTCCATAAGTTGGAAAAAACTTGAAGGCACACAACAACAACAACAACAACAACATGTATATGTATGTGTACAAGTATGTGTGTGTGTGTGTGTGTACACACACACACACACACACACACACACACACAGATCTTCTCCATTAATATTGTGAAGGAGAAAAATAGATGCATGCAGGGTAGAACTTCAATCAAACAATGAACAAAGAGAGTAATAACTAGCCACAAAAAACAACAACAACAAACACACCTCTAACTGGAACAACTGAGATGGTCCACGCCAGGGTGTCCCAATGCATTAACAACCCTGAAGAGGGCAGAAGGACACCAAATACTGGGGGCAATACAACACAAATAGGCAATAGTACAAGAACCCACCATCAATGGGCCGGGGGGGGGAGAAGAGGGCAGCTTATGAGAATGCCCCATGTCCTTAGATGTCTCTGTACTAATGCACAGGCAAATAAACCAGATGAACTTGAATTCTTAACACAGGAGAGTAAATATGATTTAATAAACATCACTGAAACATGGTGAGATGAATATCATGATTGAAATATATCAACAGTCTAAAGAAATCAACCTCCAGGAAAGAGGGACCATCAGTATTGTATGTCAAGGATGTGAACACCTGTGAAGATATTTCATGACCTAAAGAATAGAAAACAGATTGAGAATGTTTGGGAAAAAATTAAAGGGTGAGGGGGAAAAGAAAGACCCACAATAGACTCCCAAGTCAGATTGAAGTCTTGAGTGTTGCCTTTCTAGAACAGATGATGAAACATTCAAAAACGAGAGGTATAGCATAATGGAGGCTTTCAATCAGCTTGATATTTGCAGGAAATCAAACTCTGCCAAGAATGTAAGCTACAAGTTCTTTATTTGCCTTGCTGACAATTTCAGCGATCAGAAAGTGAAGAAGGCAATATGGGGATCAAATATCTTGGCACTGATCCTAATTAATAGGGAAAATTGGTCCACAGGATGGAAGTTGTGAGATTCTTGAGAGAAAGTGACCATATTCTCTTGGTATTTATTATCTAGAGGAAAGCGGAAACCAAACATAGGCCATTTTCTGCCTTTGAGGCCCCTCCTGAAACTGCAAACTCCAGGATTCCATAGGATGTTGAAAGTGGAATAATAGCACTGTAACAGGCTAGTGCAGAAATGGCCATAGACAAACATGCACTTTGGACTTTTAGGAAAGCTGATTTGATTAAGCCTAGGGAAATATGGTCAGAAATGCTTGAATGTAAGGAAGTTCATGATGGACGAAAGTTTCTTAGAGGTGAGATATTGAAGGGATACATAAACTATTCTGAAGAAAACTGGGAGGTATCTAAGAAAGCTAGTATGTATGTGTAAATAGTTTTTGGATGAGCTGAGATCTGAAAAAGATGCATACAAGAAATGAAAGAAGGAGGGAATCATCAAAGGAGAATACAAATAAACAACCAGAGCTTTTAGGGGGAAAGTAGAAAAGCTAAATGAGGTCAGGCTTGCTGGAAAGGTTAAAAATAATCAGAAAGGTATGGGCTTTTGGAAACAAACAGGGATGTAATTCTTCACTAAGGTTCTTCTCAAAGTAAGCAGAAGGTAATTTCAGCAGTTTTCTTCTCACTGCTAGAAAGTCTTTGAGAACCAGTTTTCTAGGGCTATTCAGAGTTCAGGACTTATTTTGCACACAATTTGCATGTGGTTGTTTTGTGCAGAAAACAGCATATTCTGCATAGGAAACAGCATTTTATGCATGGAAAATAATGTTTCAATGCATAAATATTAATTCCTACACAGAAAGTATTTTTTTCTGAAGAGAAAATGCTGTTTTCTATGCAAATCAACCATGTGCAATTTTACCTAGAATAAATCCTGGATACAGCATTTTCTGCAAATAAAAAAACATTTTATGCACAGGAATTAATATTTATGCATTGAAACATTATTTTCCATGCATAAAATACTGTTTTCTGTGCCAAACAACCACGTTCAAATTTTAAGCAAAGTATGCCCCAAACCACAAAGATTCTCATGAGTGAAGAATTCTTCTCATTAGTGTTTCTCAACATTTGAAAAATGTTTTTTCAATCATTTGAATATTTTTTATTATCTCCATCCCTATGAACAAGACAATGAACAAATAGTAGAAGGTGAAATGCTGATAAGAGGCAAAGTGAAGGTAGGATTGTTCAACAGATACAATGTCCTGGTCTTCTCCCAGAATGAAAACAATGCTCAAATTTGGTGAAAATAGAAGAAATTATGCTGTAAGGGGACTGCAGCCCAGAAGAGACAAAAAAGTAGTATAAGAATGCAAGATATTTCATTCATAAACAGGCATCCAAGGTCAAAGCCAAATATGTTTTTATTAAAAAAAAAAGATAATATGATTAAATGGGTGCAAAATATTGGACACTCAGTTGAGTTGGATACATGGGTGAAATCATGGAAAACAGACATAAAATTTACACCAAGTTTGAATGTAAGGGAAAATTTTTATAAAATGTTACATAGATAGTACATGACATCTGTAAGGTTGAAAAAAATAACAAAAAATGGGAATGGAAAATGTTGGAAATGTGGTAAAAAAGAGGGGTCCTTCTTTCATATGTGGTGGACTTGTAAGGTTGCAAAGAAATTTTGGAAGGAAATACATGATGAAATTCAGAGAATGTATAATTTAAACTTTGAAATGAAACCAGAATTCTATTTGTTGAATATGTTAGGCCAACAAAGAGAAATAAGATCTCACCAGAAAACATTGTTATATGTTATAACTTCGGCAAGAATGACATATGCGCAACACTGGAAAGAAGGAAATTATATTGATATAAAAGAATGGAAATTAAAAGTTCTGGATATGGTAGAGATAGAAAGGTTGGCTTTTTCACTTAAAAATAAACCAATCCAGAACTTTGAAAGAGAATGGCAAGAAGTTCTGAACTGGATAAAGGAATGGGGGAAAGATAAGAAAGAGTGTTGGAAAAAATGGTAATGAAAATTAAAGATGTTATAGAATAAGTATAAGCTGAATGTAATAAGGTTAAAAGTAATAATGTGTTAATCTTAGAATAGAAAAAATGTATAAATGGAATGTAAATACAAACTCAACTAGAAAAATGATGCTCGGAAGCAGGGAGGGGAGATTTTGATTTTGAGTAAAACCTTAATAAAAATATATACCAAAAAAAAAAAAAACCAACCCTCTGGAATATGTGAAAAACACAGAGCTAGACCTATAAAAATCATCATGCTGAAACTTTGGATTGGAGGAAGTTCTAAGATTTTCCACGGTTTATCATCTCCAGGAAGGACAGTTAGCAGACACATACCTTATGTAAAGGTATGCACCTATCCCCACACACCATACTGTATGCCATGTGTATACTAGACCACCATTCTACTTTGGTCTTACCTGATTGTCTCCAATTTTGAAAACTAAAAAGGCTTCAACTGGGTTAATACTTGATATCAGAGACCTTGGAGGAATATCAAAGATCTCAAAGTTAAGGCTATTAGAAGGACTGTATTTCCTTACATGAGCCTGTTCGAGCTCTAAGATCTTCAGCAGAGGCCCTTCTTTCTGTCTCATCTCAGGATTATTTCTCCGGATTATTTGGTAGGAACAAGGGAGAGGGCCTTCTCAGGGGCTTTCCCCTCTTTGGAACTCACGCCCTAGGAACACTAAGGTGATCTCCTCATTGTCCTTCTTCTGCCAGTAGATGAAAGCTTTCTATTCTGTCAGTTTTATTAATTGACTGTAAAGGGTTGTTTTGTTGACTTTTTATACTCTGTCTGTTTGTTGTATTTCTTTATTTTTTGTACTTATTAAAATACTTATACCCCTGAATCCAAAAATCTCAGGGATACTTAGAATAAAAATCAGTGTAAAACAATAAATAATAACAAGATGAAAAGACAAAAATGATGAAAAGATGAAACTGATGAAAAGATGAAAATGTATGAAATAGTTTCTTAGTTAATTTCAGATGATGTAATGCAGGTTAAAACAATTTCCACAGTAAGACGTGTGCATCCTGGATGAAGTTTTTGGCAATTTTAAGGTATGGGAGGAAAATGTAAGGAAACATACAATGTATCCTCCAGACAAATGCAAGTTGTACTTGGATAGGAGTTCAGATTTCCCTCTCCCCTCGTGCATTAAAATTAATGAGGTGGTTGTGGGGGCTGTACATACGTTCCCTGGTCTCTTTTCTGGTGTACACACATCCCACCCTCCTTATGCGTGGCCAGTATGTGATGTGGCTCATTGCTCATATTGATGTATGGAAATAGAATTTCTCCATACCAGAGGACACCCTACCCCAATCAGGGTCCCCTGAGCTAGAGCAGCTCTTCACATATACATCAGTATACAGGTAGCACCCTTCCATATTGTAGCTGGACAACAGATGCTATGTTATTGCGTATAACATATTGATGATGGAATAACTGCATGGACTCATACCTAGGACCCATTCCTAGGTTATCTAAATCACCATATTAGAATGTGAAGCCTTCAAATCTTTTTTACGAGTTAACCTTATATGTGATCCGAGATGTCCCATAAAGTATATTGTCCACCCACTGTCAAGAGACAAACACACAAATGTATGGCTGAATTAAGACCACTTTATTTACCATTTAAACCTGACCTGTAGCAGAGCTGCATAGTGTGGTGTATGCTGAAGGAGGTGTATATTTACTCACTCTTCAGCATGTCAAATGTGAGCACCCCATGCTCCATAGACAAACCAATAAAGTTAGCTTACTCCATGCCAGCCAAGTCCCAGGAATTCTTTACTTGCTGATCTCTTCCTCTACACCCTTAAAAGAAGAAATCAAGACCAGCTCCAAAGGTAACTTATCTGTAATGTGACAAAGCAGCGCTTTTGAGACTATCTGACGTGGGGCACCTGCAATTTTTTTTTCCAAAGTCCAGAGACCAGAAACATATTTGTGGCCGTTGATTATGATTGTGTCTTTCTTTCTTGGAAACTTTCCAGGGACCATCAGTCAATGGCTCAGGAACTGGCACTGGTCCAAGGAGCTTCAGTTTGAGTAGCTCTGCCATAAGGTGTAAAATGTATCTGTGAGCTTCCTCTTGAAATCTCTGAAATAGTGCCAACTAAGGCTAAATCTAAAATTGTGCTGGTGGCCAGACTTCAGTGTATCCCAACCCTAACCTTTCCATACTTCATTCTCTTTCCCTACACATCCAAAAACTGGCTCTGGAGTATTTCCAAGCCCTCTGGAGACAGTTTTGTGATCATGAGACATTTGCAACTGGTAATAATCAGCCTTTCCAATTCTTTTGGAAACGTCTATGCTGCCAGTGGAAGTTCACCATTGGATAGTGGTCGTGAGTTCCACTGCCTTGAATTTCTGAAGTTTCTCTAGATTATGCCTTTGTCTTCAAGAATCTAAATGGTCCTGGGTTTATGACATTAACTTATATCTAATTTCACTTAGTATTATGAGCCTGTGCAAAGTTGGAAAAATAAATTCTTATTTTTACTTCCCTTTCTTCTCTGATCTGTCACTCTCTCCCACCCATTTGCTCCCCATCTTTCCCAAGTTGCTCCTTCCCATGTTAAAGTGATTGCTCCAGTGTTCCTATGTGCTTCATAATGCTTTTCAAATTAAATCTAATCTAATCCAGCAAATTAAAAAAGCAAGTCTTCAGTATACAAAAAAGCAAATGCTACTGACTGTACTTTTCCCCTTGGCGTTTTTCAACTTTTTTTTTCCTGTCTTTGTGCAGTATTCTGGCAACTAAACAGTTATGTAGGAAATCTTTTATTTGGGAAATTTGTGAGTAATCATTTTCTTTGGGACATAAACCCTAGAAGCTTAATTTTCAAGGGATCATCCACCCACCTCAGATTTAGTAGGAAAAAAAATGTCCAAATCCTCTTTAATTAATTATCTGATCGATTAATCATTTAGTAACATTCTATCACCTCTTTTCACAGAAATCATTATTTCACATGTGATGTTCAGAGTAATAGACAAAGAGAGGGTGTGTCATCAATTTATTTTGATTGTGAAAAGATTTCTCAGCTGTATAGGTTCTTTGCTTTTATAATAGCATGCGGCATTTAATAGTCAATTCAATCGTATAATCAGTAACTACAGCAGATACAAGAGCAGGCTTTCTTTTTTGGGGTGGGGAGGATTGTTTAGTCTCACTGTCTTGATTTCAGGGCAAGATTGTGATGTGTGACTCCCATTTCCCCTTGAGCTCAGCATTAAGATAATTGCATAATAAACTACAATCAATGAGGACCTTTAAATATTGCCACTTTATTCTCAGATGTTATTGTTTTTAAACACAAATCCTGACATCCAATTTTGGCTAACACGTATAAAGTGGCATTCAGAGTGGAAAGCCCATTTGTCTGGAGGCCTGAAAAACCTAAAAGCTGGTTTATCTTAGTTATTAGATGTCTTATATGGGAAATATTTATGTTTTCTATAAACAGGAGGAGGTGAACATTCCAAAGGTTCTGTTTTTAATTTCACAAAATAAGTAAACAATTTCTCATTAGCTCACATTTCACCATTTCCATTCTTCTTTTCTCTGTGTGTGTGTGTGTGTGTGACTATTTTCTTGACGGTTTGTTGGGCCTTGCTAGCAGAAAATATGCTGTACGAGTGAGCCAAACCACACTAAATGATTCGGTCAAACCCAGAGAGGCTCTGCCATTTCTTTTTATAATTTATAATAAGATGTGACATGTCAATTTAAACAAAATACACAATATTTGCTGACGGCAGTGAAAACTTTATATTAAAATAACGTGTTGCTGTTAAGAACAGATAATTGAGCGTACCAAACTGGTAGGTCCTGTCTGGCAAAGTAAATGCAATAACATTAATGTCTGCTTAGGAAAAAAAAAAAAGATAACAATGATTCAAAGAGGGTTTTTTAGAAAAAAGAAAAAAAGAAAATTAAGAATCTGATCCACTTTACAAAATTTTAGCACTTGGAAAAAATATATTTCATAATATTTCTTCTCTTCCCACCCTTGGAGAAAAACAACATACAACAATTAAAGATAACTTTTCATTTTCAAAAAGATAAGGAAAGCAGGAGTAATAGTAGTAGTAGGTCTTATGATTGGACACCAAGACTGCATATATTTTCTTTTAATCATCTTGTTCCCTGAGTTAACAATTTCCCCTCCCCTTGGCAGGCAGCGATCTTCCATCATCTTTTGTCGTACAAATACACCCTAAAGGATAAGACGAGTCATAAGGCTTTTATATTGTCAGTATTTTTGACATTTTGTTTTGATGTTGTTGAGATTTACATGCTCATCTTCAAAACCACCTGCACTGGGAAAACCCCCATTGATTTGAGGATTAAAGCCTTAAAATGTCTCAAACTCTACAGCAAGGGAGCCCAAAGCTCCTATCTTTACAAACCAAACACCAAAAACCTTCATGTGCTTAAGATCTATATGAAGACATCACTTTACATATCCTGGCTCTGATCCGCTACAGCGCGTGCACAGCAGCTTGAGTGCAGCTTTTTCTCTTTTTTTTTTCAAACAAAAATGTTGAAATCCTGCCAATTGGGTGTTTGATAGAGAATTGCAGGAGGGGATGCTCAGTCCCTGACACCTCTTCCTGAACAACTAATCAGCAGGATTTCAACTTTTTCAAAGAGGATACATACTCACACACATACACACACACACTCAGATTTCACACTGATAGATCAGGCTTGGGAATTGTGTGTACAGTGCCTTCCAGGGTTGGCAAAGACATTTTGTTTCCTGGGAGGGTTAGGAGTGCAGAATATGATACCCTGCTTTCCCATTCAGTTCAAGGTACAGAGTACCAAAAGTCAGTCAAATTATTTTGGCACATGAGGCAGAAAATTGTTGCTGGGTTGTTATCCTACATTTCTCCCTGTGCAGGCTCCACTTCAGCTTGTAAGATGAATTCAATAAACAATATAGGTAAATGCAATTATAAAAATAAAAGATTAACATTTATAAACTTTTTAAAAATTGAATTATTATGACCTGTATTCTCTAGCAGCTACTTAGTCAAGTCTACCTAACTCACCTGTCAGAAATTTCATTCTCTCATCCTCCAGTCACTGGCACAATGAACCTCCTTTGTAGTTGATGCTTGGTAGAGTAGGTTGGAGTGGAATTGTGACAATAGTATTGCAATTGTTACTAACTAGCAATCATGAATATGGGACAGCTACCTAGATGTTTTCATCTGTAACTGTTCTGTATTCACAATACCTACTCAGTTATGAATTGTGATGCTATTTTGCCATGATCATAACTCCCCGCCCATGAGAAGAAGGATGGCCATTCTGCTGGAAATTGGAAAATGGAGAAATGATGTTTCTGCCAGATTTGTGAGAGCAGTCTGGCCAGTAGAGGCTATTTACTTAAGTATATTAAGTAACAGATAGAGAATAAGAGGCCTATGTTTGTATGTTTGTTTGTTTTTAAGCGCTCAATTTAAACAGTCTAAATCATAACAAAGAGAGATTGAAAAAGCAAAGCACCACAAAAAAAAATCCAAGTGTAGCTTGCTACCATGCTTTCACTGTGGCTATAAAATCAGAGCAATCTATGCCTCAAGAGGTGAAAATACTTACCCTACCAATACTTAGCTCACGTTCTGCTGCTGACACCTCAGCACTCCCACTCTTTTCAGATTGGCTAAACTAGAATCTGGAAAGGTCCTTTTTTAGACAACAACTCAGTAGCCACACTGGCCAAGGGATTCTTGGAGATACCAAACTCCAGATTGGCCCTGATGTGTGCTTGTTTGCATGATTCTCCAGGTAAACCATGATAAACATGTAGAAACCTTGTACCTGTAGCCTCTATCTGGGTTGGACCCATATTGTCTTGTCTGAGCAATTTCCTGGGTAATAACAATCAAAAGTGATCTAACCTTCCATCCTGTCTCCTCATTTTATCATCTGGGAGGAACAGGAAAAAATACACCCCTGCCCACAGTTAAGTGGAACACTAAGCCCTAAATCCAACCGGTATTCCCAACTAGAGTAAACTCAGTGGATCAGTGGGATTTTTATAACATGAATTCTTGAATTTCCATTCAGTACGTAATTTAATGGGTCTACTATGGCTAGAAGTAGTTAATTGTATTTAGGCCATTCTCTACGTTCTGCACTCATAAGCTTCACAGTGGCTTATAAACAACACCTGGATTTGTTTGACAGCCAGATCTTAAGATGGATGAATCTTTCCAATTAAGCTCATATACTTATTTTTACGATATTAAGTTTGTTCTATTGCATTTCTGCGTTTTTTTAAAAAAAATCCACATGAATATGCATTAATTTTGCCAGGTGTCCCTTATTATAAGGGATGTCCTTTATTTGAGGACCAGAAATCTTGGTCCTTATAGGGTTGGCAGTTGTCCCTTATTATTTGGAGCCCTCTCTTTGAGGACTGGGAAGCTCTGTTTTTTAAATAGACTGAACAAGGTTTCAAAAATGGGGATGAGGATCCTTCAGAGAGAAAGAAATGTACATCATGTACATTATTGAATGTGGCCAATATGTAAATTTTATAGAAAGATATGTGACTAGGTTTATTGTAATCAACACTTTTCCTTTGATATTTAGGTAAAACGCAAACTTGTTAATAGCTGCATCCTAATTGTCAACTCTGCATGTCATGAATTTCAACTCTCTATACTCACACTTTTTGGGCCCATATATCCCATTGCATGCACTTTTGTAAACAGCATTGCATCATTTGGGCAAGTATGAATCTTACCTTATGGTTCATGTGTAAGTTCAGGAAGGACAAATTTGGTAAGTTCACATGAAAAGAAGAACTGAACAAATTTCTCACTCATCCTACTGACAATATTGATTGGAGACACAGCATGGGAAAGAATTTTCCCATACAATAAGAATTTTCCCATATAATTCACTCACTGTTATCACCCCTCTTATTTATAGATTTGTTGTAAACATATAGCTGAGGTTGCAGTTCATGGGCAGACATTTTATACCCAAACATTTTCCACAAGATGCCTCTTCCATGTAGTTGCATCAGTTGTGGTCACCCATTTTGAATTGCTGCTTATTTGTATTAGAACTGAAATGCATTCTGACCAGATGTTTTCAAGGTTTTCTCTTCAACCATACAGACTAGAAACCTTATAACACAGAACAAAAACATGAAAGCTGTGATAGTGATAATTGTTAATTCTTTGCCAGGTAACATACTGCACAAGGGATTTTTGGACAATAAATGAAAGAATAGCAAAAAAAAAAAAAAGTGGATACAATATAAAGCTTTGGAACTGAGTAATGAAAGTTGAAATTAATACAGGTGATGTAAGAGCAAAGAATAGTACAAGGTCATCTACAGCACTGGGCTGTATGAAGACTGACATTTTTTACAATAGGTTTTAAACACAGTGAACCGATTCTAAAGTACAGGAGCCTGAACAGAATAGAGAATAACATTTTTAAAGGGTATACTATAACACTAGGGGTAAAATGGCTGTCTGAAAAAATTATGTCTTTTCAAAAGCTCTGAAAGTTTCATAGAAACTCTTTTGTCAAGTGGATTTTTGTTCTTCACTCAGCAGTTTCAGTTCCATTCCCCTGTGTTTCAAATGTCAGTAAACAATCTCTCAGAATTAGATCAAACCATGGTTTATGGGACTTTTTTTTCTTAATCTAGCATTTCTTATATGTGTTTATGCAAAGCTGTCAGGTTTCATTAAACCATAGTTTTCTGTTACATCCAGACTAGGAAAATATGTTTTAATCTGTGACAAAGAACAAACAAGGATAGTAAACTATGGCTTTTGAGGTATAGTCATAACAAAGTTCAAGTCATACATGCACTTATTTGGAAGTGAGCTCTTTTTGAGTAAAAATATCAATAATCTTCCTTCCTTCCTTCCTTCCTTCCTTCCTTCCTTCCTTCCTTCCTGTTTCCCTACCTAAATATTTCCATACTACTTCCTTTTTTTAAAAAATTACTCCAGGGCTTTTTACAAAATTCAACATATTGATGACATTAGACTGACATACTTACATATCCTCCATACAACAGAGTAGAATAAAATAAATAAAATAACATAAAAAGGAGTCCCCTTAAAAATGGAAATAAGTTTCACCAAGTCTGTTCAACTGGGCATTACAAATGGAATAAATCTGACAACTAGGCCACCCAGTCTTAAATCTTGGTGTCATCATTAGTTCTAGCCTATCCTCCATGGAGCTTAATACATGCGTAAAACCACTCAATGAAGTCATCTGTGTTTTACAGTATGATGTCATCAATATGCAATTGACGCCAAAATCAGTATCTCTTTTTTATTGAAAATGAGGCGCAGTTCTAAATCAGCTTCTGACCATAGAAGTAGGGTGGATGAGGCCACTCAACTAAAGTTCAGTCCAGACCAGATGAAACTATTGGTTAAATAGTGGTTCTCCTGTTTATGAGTAGTATTCATTTTTTTTTCTCCATGGGGTTGCATTTCCCCAATGGACTAGGTCTGTGGTTTGAGAAAGCTCATTAATCTATCTTCAGTCATACTGAACACAGACTTTGACCATTTCCACACTACACTGTTATAGTGCTATTATTCCACTTTCAGCATCCTATGGAACCCTGGGGTTTGCAGTTTAGGGAGGAGCATTTAGAATTCTCCGCCAGAGAGCTCTTTGGTCTCAGTAAACTACAAACCCCAGAATTCCACAGGATGTTGAAAGTGGAATAATAGCAGTATAACAGTGTGGTGCAGAAAGGCCCTTTGTGTTTTGCACTACCTTTTAATAGGGTAGATGAGGATTTTTTATTTTTTATAATCAAAATTCATCAAAATTCAAATATAAAATAAAGCAAATTTTACACGTTTGCTTATCCTTACCTTTGATCATTTAAGTTATTGTGCCATCTGACACCCACAAGTAGAGAGGGAAAAGAAATTTGTTGCATTCTCATTTCCCTATAGAAACACTTGTTTTGCACCTTCCAAGACTGAGAGTGGAATGGATGACATTTTGCTTCAGCAAGGAAAATTATTTTAACAAAATCATGAATACATTTGAAAAATGCCCACAACTAAAAATGCATGGATTTAAAATTTTCACACAGAGAGTTTACCCAATGGGAAAATACACACCAAAATACATGCAATCAAAAAATGTATACAGCCTTTTCAATATGCACAAATCAAATCTATTCTCTTCTCAAACAGAATGAGACTCAGTCTTTGCATTTGGCTATACAATTATTTCTTCACTGTGTTATAGAAAACTCGTTCCTTATGCTAACTTCAGATGAGAACAAGATAAAAATAAAAGAAATGGCATTTTTCTTCATCTTTTAAAAGAAAGGAAAAAGAAAAAGAAGAAATTCTTCTGGCAGGGGAACTAAAACCCCTTTGAGAACTTTAAATATCAAAACTGGAATTAGGAGGACAGTTGTGGGAATATCTGTTCTTACCCCCCGAGGAACACAAAAGAAATTAATCTTTTCAGAAGTTGAATAAGATCTGGAGCAATAATTTTCTAAATTTATGCACTCAAGAGTAGGCTCCAAAGATATCACTGGAACTTAGTTCCAAACAAAGCTGTTTGGGGTTGGAATTAATCTGTGTAACAGATAGCACTGACTTAGCGAACCAAGGTGATGTTGGTAGTAGGAGGGGTGGTGAAGAGGAGAGAAGTAAAAGGTTTAGATCTTTCTATCCTGTGATGAATCTACCACCTGTTAAGTTAAATGTAAGCAAGAATAACAAATACCAGATGTTTAATGAGGAATTAACTGGACACTGACTTTAAAACATTTATCAAGAATTTTCCATATTACTCATTACACTCTAACTTTGCATCCAAAAATTTTCTGAAAATATATTAGAGCTTCAACAGATAATTGGAAAAATATGCTAGGTGGTAAGGCTAGAAGTCCAGACTTTGTGAAGAATTTCAAGAATCGTAGACTGCATCCCCATCTTTTTAAAATACGTTTTTAGCTGTATTGCATTTTTAAATTGTAAGCCAACTTGAGTCCCAATATTGGAAGAAAGGTGGATAATGTGTTGTTGTTGGGCAGCAGCAACAAAGTGACTGATATTAGGCCGATAACAAATGAGACAGAATGAAATCTCTCTGCTGTTCAGGATATTAGTTCTTATGAATCAGTTGTATAGTTTAGTCATTCTCATTCAAAAATGTAAATCAGTTAATGAAAGGCAAATTCCCCTTTGGATTTATTTGGAATTATATCAGTATTACTAATGAGCTTTCTTGTTCGGTTTTTTGGGGGGGACAGGAAGCAGGGACACTACTTTGTTTTGTAAAAGATTTCTCCTATTTTATAATGTCAGTCAACCAATAGTTACATTGTTTGTTACCATCTGGAAAACTGTATTTTTGTCCCTCCTTTCCTAACCTACCCCATAGCACCAGCCGTAGCAGAGAGTTACCCAGAAATTTCATCAGCTGTCTACTACTAAGATTTATGTGCAGGAACATGGTGGGGGTTTAGAGCTGAAAGAGGAACAACAATCAAGAACAATATGTGTCAGAAGAAAAATGATTAAATGAGAATTTGATAAGTTTGTTGACTTTGCTTTGTCTTTTATTATGTGTGTTAAAATTAAATAAAAATATTGCAAAAACAAAATAAGAGCAGTCAGGAGAACTCATCCAGACTGGCAATTTGTGTTTAATTGTAGTTCACCATTTATGTCACTTCTTAACACTTCTCCATCCAAATGGTCTACTTTCTTTCTTTCTTTTTTCAAAGTCAGTTGGGGGTGTCTTGCATGTGGCAAATACAGCAATATTGTCATTAAAGTTTACCACTTCACCACTATACATCTAGAGATCGTTTTATAAATAAGTGTGAAGAAATACTGAGAAAGAAACAGAAGGAGACCACATAAGGTCTGCAAAGAGGAAACAGATCTAGAGGCAAATGGGAGGTGGTGGGGACCATACCTTCCAACCCCCTTGATTTATCAGATTAATTTTCCTGATTCATTTTCCTGATTAATCCTCTGCTATCCCACTTTTTTAGCTGCTTTTAAAAAGCCCAAGTTTCTCTCTTTGTGCTGAGGTTACTTCAATTGCTGCGAACTGAATTCAAAGCGGAAAAGTAGTTTGCACTCAATTCGCTCATTTAAGGATGGAGAGGAGAGTTAGGTGCAGGAGGCTCAAGCAAAAGCAAACTGCTGCACCCTCTCCTAGCTCCTCTGTTCTTCCTCGTTGATAATTTTTGCCATCTTAATCACACTGTGATGTTGCTTGGCCACATGTGCCTTGGCTTTCATCTGTGAAATGTTGGGTGGTATCAACAAAATGAATAATTCACAGGAGTTACACAAGCACTTAATTTAAAAAGCAAGGGGGAGCGATATGGTCTACTCTACACACTGGTCACACTTAAGCAAAACAGGGATTTGAAAAATATGTCAGTTTAATTTCCGCTACATTTCTCAAAATCTCAGCATTCTTGTTCTGTCCAAGTTATGTAGCAGGTTGTGAGATATATTATTTCTTCATACACACAAATTCGTACATATTTTAGTAGATCTATTGTGTTACATCAAAATTTGTTACACATTTTTCCTAATAGCCACATCTTATGCATTTCTATTTGTTAGATTTATATACTGCTTTCCTCCAAGGAGCTCAATGTGAGGTTCATTAATTTCTTCTCCCCAATTTATCCTCATAATAATATTATAATCATGTTGAATAGTCAGCCTAAAAGAGAGTGATTGGCCACAGGTCACCCACTGAGTTTCATGGTTCACTAGGATTTTGAATCTGGATCGCACAGGCCCTACTTCAAAACTCTGTCTCTTAAACAATTTTTTTTAATGTGAACATTACTGCACATTTTTCTATTGCCTATGTTTTACAATATATACATTTTTAATCATTCACATATACTTGCAAATAATTTTTTTAAAAACTGACACTTATGATTTCTCTCTAATGAGACAAAAAACCAAAACATAGGCCATTTCCACACGAGGTAAATAAAATGGTGCAGTGCGTCCTCCACGGAGGACGTCTGCACCTTCAAGCAGACTGGGTCCGGACTACTTACCGTAGATCTGCACCTCAGTCCACTCTGGAGCGACCCCAAGTGGTCCTCCATCGTATTTTTGAAAGACCTGATTTTTCAGGTGTTTCAAAATGCCGGCGCAAGCCATTGCGTGCCTTCTCTCTGATGCAGATTCACAGGCTCACACCAATGTGAGCCTGCGATCTGTGGAGGGCGGTCTTTAGGCTGGTAAGCTTCAGCGGTTGGTCGAGACCCATGAACCACCAGAAGCCGCCATTTTGGACGCCAAAGCAGTGTGGATCTACGCCCACACACTGCTCCTCCTCACCCTGGACTGGACCGGACCCACAGAAGATCCGGTGAGTAGCGGCAGGGAGCGATTCCCTTGCCACGTGCAGAAATGGCCATAGATGCACACTTGTTCTTTGATAGTTTTGCAGATTGTGAATTGAATAAATCCATTTCTTTCTTTTTTTTTAAACTGTGTTACTGCGAATTTCTTTTCCATCCTTAGTACAGAATCTTGTTTAATATTTCTAAGCTAGACAAGAATTCCTTGACAAAACGGCACTTCATTTCAACTTGCTTGTGCATCAAACCAGCTAAATATGAACCTCAGCAACATCATTAACATTACCAGGGTTTAAAAATGAAAAACTTTGTTTGTGCTGTGTCCTAAATAACTTCTTTCATTCTCCTTCTTATATTTAAGAAAAATTTAAATTCTTCAGCAGTTTAAAGCAGGTATTAGACATTAGTGACTTTCTGGAAACAGGAAATAGTATTCTTCATCATTCCTGTCTACAATGGGTATGATTTAAATGCCTCTACTGATGCCTTTGTGACGTAGTTTTGACATTGCTGAAGCCTTAGCAATGATAAATGAGTGACACGTTAGTTGCTCTATTTGTTTTTCTCACCAAGAACCTCAAAAGCATCATTCTGTGAATATTGTTTGTGTCCCGGTGGTACTTATCTTGTAAGGTATGTAGAAACCAGAATATTTCTTTCTCAGTATTTTAAAGTATTTGAAAGATGTAAAAATGAGAACTGGTATTTATATTCTCTGCATCAGAGCAACAGTTGTAGTCTTGCCATTCTTGGTAACATTAGAAATAATTTTATCCAGTAGAGAGGACTAGTAGTATGGTTACTTCCTAGCATCTTGGAGGCAGATAATACAAACACGGGAAGGAAACATGATTCTCACTTCACCTCTTACCCCAAAATGTGGGTGACTCAAGGATCCACCCATGATACTAGTACCCACACAAGAAAGCGGGGAATATTAGCCCAAAGAAGAGGCCTGTGAGAGCGGGGTAGCCTTACAAGATCTTTTACACTTATGTCTACCAGTATTAGGGCAGAGAAGAACCTACTGGAGGCCCAAAACAAAGCTTATTTGTTTTATTCGAGGAACTGCAATCACACACACAAGATCCAAGCAGTCATGCAATCACACAAGGCTAACTGAATGAAAAGGGAGGAAAGTTTTGGACAGCAATATTTTCAGGGTGAAGTGGGTGGTATTTAACAGTCTGGAAAGCAGCAAAGAAATGATGTGGCTTAAATGCAGAGTTTAAGGACAGTATACAAAAGGGAATCAGAATGGCAGAGTAGTGACCAGCATCCAGCGTATTGTGATTTGGCTAATCCAGAACCAGGATTTAAATATTCTTTTTCTGCCTGGAGGTCAAAAGTGTTAATAGCAGAGTAAACAATGGAGTTGGGAGACTGGAAAAAGAGGTCCAGAATGAGCTAATGGTCTTAGTATTAGGTAACAAAGGGCTAGTGCTAGTCTTGATAGATCTGTAATTGCTGGACAGGTGAAGGACAATAAGGGAAGATTGTTGGTTAGAGGAAGAAGGGCTAAGACAATGAGCCATCCTGTGGGAACATCACAGACATTATTGTCTCTTAACAGTTGAGTCATATCTGTAAGTTCATTATCATTGACTATGATTATGACCTGGTTTTGCCTTGAGATCTTTCCTGACCTGATGTTGCAATGTATGTGTTCAGCCAGATTTTCCTCTTAGCCAGCATGGCAGACTTTAATTTATAATTTATATTTATGCCAATTAATATATTCACCAATTATATATATATATATATATATATATATATATATATATATATATTGCCAATTAGACCATATCAAAGTGTGGAGATGTACAGCCTATTAATATATCCACATGATTAAATTCATTCACATGAAGAAGAAATTGGTTCTACAGAGATGACCAGTAGAAGATATTTGGCTACAGAGTGACACATGTCTAATAACTAGAAGCAAAGAGGATTACCAATAAGACCAAAAAAAAAAAAATCAGTCTAAGAAGTATACAAAATCTCTGTAGTACCCACCCTCCAAAAATCTTGCCATGGCATGTTGAGAAGAATATATATTAACATAAGGACAGGCCATGAGCAGTCACACATCTTTCCTCCCACACACCTCAGTGGCACTTCCTGGCCCCCAGTATCTGGTCTCGAGGCAATTGCCTCACTTCGTTTAATGCTATAGATGTTGCTAATATGGATTGGGCTTAATATAGCTATGCCACAGAATCCTATTCCAACATTTAACCAGACAATGAAATTATTCAGCTTTTTCACCTGAAGAGGAACATAAGTATTGGATAGAAGCAGTACTGTGAGCAGAATGTTAAATTTGATCATGGGACTTCTACACTCAAATCCCTATTGAGTAAGTAAATGACTGCATTTCCATCTAGCCTGTCTCATAGAATTGTGAAGATTTAAAATAAAGATATAATAATCTGGTCTGAGCCGGTGGGATAAAATCAGAGAGAAAACAAAATATGCAAAATACAATACTTTGTGTAACAATGAGAAGAAAAATGTGTTGCCTGACAGAAGAATGTGAAGTGCAGAGATGAACTGCTACATTCCTTATACCAAGGATTATTATTATTATTATTATTATTATTATTTCAAGTAAGGAGTACAACTTTAAGTCTTTTTTTTTTAAATATCCAGCTAGATGGAGTTGGTGAAATATCAGCAGCTACCCCCCTCTAGATCTAGTAATGAGACTGCAACGTTTCCTTTGGGATATAAACCTCACCACAGTCATCCCTTTGTCACTTCAAGATTGGATTACTGCTGTGTGCACTAATAGAAGCTTCACTTTAACCTTCAACTAGCATGGAGTGCTTTCCAAATGATTTTTGAGAATTAGAAGTTGAAAGTGCCATGTCTGAGATCATTATAGTGAGGGTTGCAGCAAGTTTGGAAATGCCCTCTTTCTCCCTGATAACTTCCGAAAATTGATACAACTTGAACTGCTGAAGCTAACAGATATGAGCAAGTGGAATCTGGTACAGTGACATTCCCAGTTAGGGTGAGTTTCTCCACTGATTATTTGCCTCCCTCATCAAGGAAGGACTTTGCATGGGTGGAACACCTACCACAGATCAAGCACCATTGTTGCTATAATATTTTTGATCCCTGACATCACTTCAGTGACAGTACTTTGCAATGGGGGTAATTCACATGTTTATAGGTAATTCTAAGAATATTTACCTAGGAAAAAAAGCCCTCCTGCATTCTAATATACTGCTTTTATTAGTGTATAAGACCCACCTTTTTCCTGGAAAAAACTGTTCAAAAATGGGGTGTGTCTTATACACCAGTGTGTCTTATATGCCAGCAAATAGTATTTTCCAGTACATAAATAGGGTGTACCTTATACATGGGTGAGTCTTATAGGCCAGCAAATATGATGTATTAGGAAAACGGAAAGGGAAGAACCCTGTTAAATCCAGTGGTGGCTAGTCAGACATCTAGTCCAAACTTTAAAGGAACTATTCAAGGTGTTGAACCCATGGATACACGGATAGCTTAAATGTCAGATTAAAAATTGGAGCAAATATACTGTACCTCTGATATGGTAACTGTCTCCTGGTCTTGATCAAAGCGTATCTAATTCTGAATTGTTCTTTCAGATATGGAACAAATCGATGTCTAGTGGAAGCCTGCAAGCAGGGCAAAAAGTCAATAGCCCTTGCATAATGTTGTTTCCAAATGCCTGGTATTCATAGGCTTCTTACTTGATAGAAGTAAAACATAGCTACCATATCTAGTAACCACTGATAAAACCTTATCCTTCATTAATTTATTTAACTTCCACAAAACACAATATTGTTGTTGTGGCCTTCAAATCATTTCCCACTTATGGTAACCCCAAGGTGAACCAATCAAAGGGTTTTCTGGGGCTGAGAGTGTATGATGCACCCAAGGTCATCCAGTGGGTTTCCATGACCTAGTGGGAAATCCAAACCCGGTCTCCAGGGTTGTAGTCCAATGCTCAAACTACTACAGTATGCTGGCTCTCATAAAAGACAGTATACCTGTGCCCAAAATTATCTGGTGCAGCTATGAAAAATATGCCCTTTTTGTCTATCCTGAATTTCTTCTCTAGGGAGAATAATAACTTTTTATCATTTTTTTTAAAAAAAACAAAACAAAATAGTGAACAAGTATGAAAGTTTGTAACCTTTCCTCACTGAAGGGTTGCTTCTGCAGCCATTTTGCAATGCTTTTATGCCCTTGTTATGAAGTGCATACAGGACTGCACCTTTTGGCTTAATTCATGGATATGGCATTTCACATAACTGCAGCTGAGGATTAAAGGTACCATTTAATGGTACTATTTCAGGTACCATTTCAGATCAGATCTACCATCCAATAAAGTGAACTGAGTTGCTTCAAACAGCACCATTAAGGAGAGGGATGGATAGAAGAAAATGTCCTCTGAGTCTAAATGGTACATTATTATTGGCAGAATGTTTATCAATGTAATTTTGCAATTTTAAGATCCTGAAGATAAATTATTATCAGCAAATTATGAAACAATCTATATACTGGGCAAGAAACTAAGCACTATAGGATTAAATTAATTTGTTCTAAGTAAAAACATTGCCTGGGCAACTAAGCCAACCATACAACAATTTACAATAAGATAAACAAATATCAGCAATAAGAAAAAGTCCCATAAGTTACAGACAGAATGGAAAGCCAGTCAGGTGTAGTTTAGCCTTGAAATCATCAGGTGGTAGATAGCCAAAATAACAGTGATGAGTGAAAATCTTATGAGATTGAATGGGTAGCAGCCTTGTACAAAAGACCAGCAAAACTTATTTCTTACTGGATTGACAAATATAAAGGAAGATACCTTCAATCTTCTATAAGATACAGGGCTGAAGGGACCATACCTATGTCAACAGCAAAACTTTGTCAAATATTATTCGCAACAGAGATGAAGTTACTGTTTGGACACTAGACTCCAGAATTTGTTGGGTGGATAATGGCACTATTCTATGTGGTAAAACCCTATGGTTCAGGTTGATCTTAAGCATGGCTTCCACAGCAATTGGAACAAACTGTACAAGCCATCCTTCACATACGTGAATTTTATCCAAATGGAAAAGAGATTTCATAATTCATGTCTTTGTGGTGACAACCACATACTACCAAACTATGCTACTGCTATAGGCAAGTGAAGTGGGACTTAGCTATGAGTCATTAGCTGTACACTGAGATGTCAACTGATAAGTAATCCAGATATTTTCATGTGAATATCAGTTCTTGGGATAAGTGTGGGGATGAATTTAATCCTGAGCAAGTTCTTGGGAGCTTCATCCATCGCAGGCAGGATCAGTGTCAAGGCTGGGACCATAATATAAGTATATTCTTATTTAAAGATCTCACTGTCAGCAAGCAGTCCCAAGAATGGTATTTCAACTTTTTAGAATGGAAAGACACTCATGCAAAAGTTGGGAAATGAGCTAACTCAAGGGGAAGGAGGCATGATCATTTGGCAGACCACAGAGGGCTATACTGGGGCTCCCACAGGGATGAATTAAACTCCAGAACTTGAGGTTCTCCACCTTTGAGTTAGGAAATCTCAACTGTAGAACTGGAAACACCGAGTCTACAAGAAGTAGGACATTATGACATATATGCTATTTTCACATCTACACTATACATATATCATCAAAAGAAGAGACACATAAAAGAGCATCTATATTATTTTTAATTTTTCTGGACCACCTTTATATTTGAGGCAGCCATTAGCTTATTTCATTGCTTCCACTATATCAGTTTGCATCGTACTTTGTAGCGTAACATAGACAAAAAGAAAAGTATATGCCCGCAGTAAAAAGCAGCTATTATTCACCGATTAGCCAAAACACAGATTCAATTATGTGTTTCAGTCCATTAATCTGGGAGAATTCCACTAAATTTAAAATTTAGTAAAATTATTCATTATTGTGAAACTAACACTGAGGGTTTGAATCAAGGGTAGGCCCAAGAAATATACATATCTTGCAGAAAGAACTGCTTTTTAAACAGTAACGTTCAGCTTTTCCATTAATGAGAGATCCAAAATCACTTTTCAAAATATGTATAAAAATGAGCAGGAGACCCATTTCAACGATAATACTAGTTAATTTCATAGCTGAGTTAAAAGCTGGAAACATGTTTGAGTATTCTGTTATGCCATCATTACTTATAGAAATAATCCCTTGCAGCTGTGGCAATTGACGATAACACACAATATATACCCATCAAGATATTTCATGACAGAAATGGAATTTACTTGTGTCATCCACATGTCTAACCAACTTACAGTCCCAGGGTTTTCTTTCCCCCTCATAGCATGCTATTTCGTATATCAATAAGCTGATAGGCTGAGAAAATGCAACCATTAGAATCAACCTCATGTGCCATCTAGAGATTTCATTTTCACCGTCCGGCTTCAATAAAATAAGCAAGCAGTTAAATAGAGAAAGATCCTGTTTGATATCCTACCCTCTAATTCTTCACTTTGAATGTTAATAGTATATATGTTCACTGCACATTGAATGCTCTTGCAACACTGATGCAAAGGGATCCAGGCAATTAAGGACAGGTTATAACATTTCATTAGCAACAGAAACATCTTAACTGAAAACAGAAATAACATCTGAAACAAAATGTAGACTTGTGACTAACATTGTTACTTTACTTCTCCTGTATGTTTTTTAACACTTTTGCCTGATAAAGAAGCCAATGAAGCCACAAGAGCTTGCATGATGTATTTTCTGCATTTGGTTGGCCAATAAAGGTATCACTCTTTTGTGGATTTTGGATTTGGTTTGTATTCATATGTTCCTCCATCTTCCTTTCTCTGGTGGCTCCCTTTCTCCTTTCCTATAATTGTAGTTCACAGACTTTGAGAGTCAGAAGCTAAGCATGTGTGACAAAGCTATTGACTCTCTCCCACAACAAAAACCTGTACGTAAATACCATTTTGAAAGAGGAATATTCAAATGTGATTTTTAACCCCATTTAGAGAACTAGCGCTTGAGTGAGATTGGGAAGGATAGGGAAACAGAAGGAGATAGGGAATCTTTGTTGCATCTGTCTCTGAACTTGTATACAGTTATCCCCCCACATTTGCTAGGGTTGGGGGCACAGGACCCCCATGAAAGTGGAAAAATCATGAATATCTCTAGGCCTTCCCAAACCATATTTAACACACAACAATGTATGATCACCATATTCAGCCCACCATGGATCCCTTTGAGGTATCAGGGTTCCTTCGCAAAGCAGAAGCGGGTGGCTGGTGGGGCTTACTGCCATCTCCACTGCTGTCCCACACCACTTTCAACAGGGACTGACTAGCCTCGGAGCAGTTTCTCAGTCTCACGAGGCTTACAGTTCCTATTAAAAATGGTATAAGGAGGCAGCAGAAGGGACAGCAAATAATCCGTGAATAATCAAATCCACGAAAGTGAAACCTGCAAATGTGGAGGGCTGACTATACATCAAAAAAATATGTCTCAATCATGACCATTGTTATAATAAAGAAATATTGTTCTTTAAAGAAATAAGCCTACCGGTGTTAGCAAGACATGAGCATCAGTTTGGAGTTCCACCTCCCAGAGTTTGGAAATTTTCCTTTTTAGACTATCACCCATAGAATCTCTCAATCAGGATAGTCAGTGCTATACACCATGAGACAATCTGGAAGCAGTAGTCCTAAAAAGTATTACAACTCAATTAAATCAATATCCAATGTCACATTCATATAATCACCCTTCTTCCTATACAAATTCTTACCAGCAAAAAAAAAATAAAAAAATGCATAGCTGGCTGAATCAAATTTACTGGCACAGGACTGGAACAGGTGGACAATTCTTATTGATCTTAATAGCTCCAAATAGGGCAATGACCAATTGGTCTGTTTTCAGTCCTTCTACTTTTGTTAATATATGCCTGTCTGCACCATTTCTGCCCTACTTTTTGTTTAAAGGAGTTGCATGAAAATCCACCTTTTAATACATATTTTAAATGCCCTTTTCCCCTCAAAATATGCATTTAAAAATATATTCCTATTTGGTTTTCAGGTCAAGAGCTGCACTGAAACATTTAGGAAGTGCACAAGCTAATGGAAGAGTAATTTCTGGTCCACACATTAAAGTGGGAGGTGTGAATCCTTTTGCATCCCACCTCACATATATCATGCTGCTGAAATGTCTCAAGGGCATGCTAAGTAGCCACTATGCTGCATCCAGTTTTTAATGCCTGAACTTTAAGATGCTCATGGCCAAACTTCAGAATACATTAAATGCATGGTCACATATCAAGTGTTCTTTTTTGCTGTTGCTAAATAGCGGCCATGGGGAAGGCAAACTAGGAGATATGCAAGGAGTGGTGTTTGGCTTCTATACCTTTTCTTCCCCTAAGGTGGTATACATGGCTCTTATCCTCTCACTGCATCCTCACAACAACTCTGTAAATCGGATAAGTCCGAGAGTTTGTTTAATAATGCCCAAGTTTGTTTAATGTGCTTCATGATTCAGTGAAAATTAAGACCTAGAACTCAAAAGTACCAGTTGAATATTTTAACTCCTACATCACACTAGCTTGTACTTCACTATAATCTTTTCTCACTTGTGCATTCGAACAAATACGCTTGAAGGTACTGTTTGCTACAGTAAGAAGATGTTGTTGAAACCGCATTCCCATGCTTGCTGTTTAATGACAGAAGCAAAACAACCCATGCTATCATTTAATTTGGCCTCAGGTCTTATACACTTTGTTCAAACTTGTTAGAAATTACCTTTCCCAACAAGGAAAGTCACATTCAAGGAATTAAGCATGATACACATTAAAACACCCAACCAAATAAAGCGCCAGTGTGGTACAGTGGATTGGGTATTGGAATGAAGCTGTGGGGGACCAGGGTTTGAATCCTCATTCAGCTATACAATTCCACTGAGCAACCCTGCAGAGTTGCACACTCCCAATCTAAGAGTCAGACAATGACAAACCTTCACTGAATAAACCTTGCCAAGAAAACCTTATGATAGGAGTATCATACATTGGAATCAACTTGACGGCACACCACTACCACTACATAACAATTCAAGGCAGAAGCAATTAGTATCCCAAACAATTTTAGCAAACAGTGGCAAACAGCATCTCATCCAAACCTCCAGCCTTTCCCATCAAGTTTTTTTTGGGGGGGGTGGCAGGTAGTCATTCATTTGACTAAAGAGGACAAATGCTGTCTGGAAATCTCCTGTAAACATTTATTATAATAGTGACTCCATGCGGATTCCATCATGTTCAACAGCTACTTGTTCATCAGAAAGAATGCCCATTTGCATGTTGTCAACCCCCCCCCCCAAAAAAACAGGAAAGATATGAATGAAGGAAGGGGAAAGTGACCAGAAGGGGACACGGTGCTTTATACATGTATAAGTTTCTCTACAGAAATGGTTGGACATCTTTGTGCAAAGTTTACATTCAGTTCAATGTCCTGGTAGTGGATTTGTACATGTGGCACCATTGCACAAGCAGACACATCTTCTCGGCCAATATCTGCCTGTCTGCCCCAGCTGAAATGGGCGATAATACTTCTTCACATGTCTCTCTGGTTATGCATTAGGCTGAACATTCAGTTGCTCAACACTGCCATTCAACACATGGATCATGTAGCACCATGAATACAGCTCTGCATGCTGAGATGCAGGATTTCAGACAGATTTTACTAATATTTGCGGACATTACTTTGTGTGTATACATTCAGTTTTGGATGTAATTTTTATATTTTAAAATGGAATCCAAGCACTAGTTAAAATGAAGGGGATGAGGAGTTTTGCCAGTGTGAGATCACTGAATGAAAGGTAGGAATGAGATACTAATGAAACCCATTTGATAATGGTGAATGATTAGATCGGGGGTAGGTGAAGTGTGATCCCATAACTGTTACTGTAACTCCCAGGATTTTCCATCATTAGCTGTATGATGGAAACTGCACTCCAACAGGATCTGAAAGCCCATACCTGGCCTGTCCCAGATTAGGTAAAAGGAACTTTCAAAGATTTGTAAAGTGATTTTTCCCCAAACATGAATATTTCCAACTAGAATCCCACTGAAGGTGTTCATTTGTATACACATCCCACATCCACACATGTGTGCTGAGAACACTTTCAGTTCTCTCCTGTTAAGATGATTGGGATGTTTTAATTTATTTTTTAATAATGAAAGACTTTTATTCTCTCTTACATCACCAGCATTTTGCCCAGCTCTTTATATAGTCCCAGGCCAGTCAGAGGTTTGGGCTCAACACTGAGCCCAGAGCATCTTTTCCCTATGAATAGACCATATCTGACTTTCAATCAAAATGGTAGCCATGAAATACTCTCAATTTAGTCTCTTAAAAAAATAGTAAAGTTAAAAGGAGATGAATCACAAGGGAGAAATGTGTGTGAAAACCAAACCTTGGAGATTAGCATTACTGAAATAAAAGCTGCCTTGAAAAATAGGCTATGGCCCTTGCTACTGCTGGTTTGATGCTTCTCCTCCAACAGGGGTGCTTTTAAAATTAGGGGTTTTTTTTATGATTATTTAAAAAAAAAACAAATTCTCAAAATGACACTAGTTTTGGCCATGTGTATCTTAGTGAAGCCAAACTCAACAAAGACAAAAAATATTAAGTTAAATAAACACATGTGTCTTTTATACAAATTAAAACTGGTCTGGATCCTCATTTAGCAATTCAAGATACTTCCATCCATTCCCAAACTGGTCGGCTATTTCTCACACTTTATCGCAGTGGGTTTTTTCTTACACTTTTCAGATATTTTTACATATGCTTACCTAGTATCAAATTGTACACACACCAGAGGTGGTCACCACAGTGTAATGATATCAAGAAGTATATCCAATGCCAGGAAAGTCTCCTGTATCTTTTTATGGAACCAAGCGTATTATAGACAAATGCAACAAAATAATGCCACAGTTGTATTGGCAGCTGCATCAACATGGGAAGCATACAATTGGTCATGGGAAGCATAGGATTAATCATTTTAAAAGTTTAAGTTTCACCAGCTTCCTGCTGAACAATGACTGCTGAAGCCTCCTGAAAACTCCAAGAGTGAAAGGCTTCAGTTAGGTGTGATGTTGGTTCAAGGTTTCATGTCTACAGTTTTACCTGTTCCCTGTCTCTCTGGTTGGGCTCCTGCCTCACTCAGCTAGTTCCTTCTTATAGACCAAAGCTTATAAAAATAGCCTTTGGGCTTACAACTGTCAGAACCCATAGACATCATGGCTAGTAGTTATACTGGCTTGGTGCTATTAGGAGCACCACAAAAGTAGTGTTTCCAGATTCAGTTACCAAGAAATGAAGCAAAGTTCCTCCAGATGGGACAGATCTGTTGGGAAGTTGCCATATTTATTGCTGTAGTTCTCAGGGAGAGGGAAGTTAAAGAAAAAAAATCCAATAAAAATACCTCGTTGTTCTGGACCATTTTCTGGCAATTTTCAACACCAACTGCAACATCTTATTCTCAGGTTTGAGTGGGATTCTTTTTAATTCCAAGGCATAAGAGAACCAAAAATTATCCTTCAATCTTTTCTATTTTTAAAAATTAGAGTTATAATGCATTAGTGCATCATTGGATCACTGAAATGGCACGTTTGCACTAAAGCAGTATAACTGTAAAAAAAAAAAATCAAAGGTGGGAAAATTGCTCCTCAAACCATAGCCACCTCAGCAAATATGATAGTTAAAAAAAAAACCCTTTGGACTAATTGTTGGAAATGTAACCAATCAGAAGGGATATTTTTCAGATGTGACGGACTTATGATAAAGCAAAGAAATTCTGGGGGATGATATACTGTTCCATGGTAAAATATTTTGAAAATCAAAAGTCAATTAATACTAAATTGTTCCTGTTGGCACTGATAAACAATCAGATAGACAAGAATTACATAAGAGTTATACAATATATGATCATGGTGGCAAGAATATTGTATGCTCCAAGTTGAAAGATCCCCCAGTCCCACCTCAAGAAGATTGGGTGATGAAAATACTTGACATGGCTGAGATGGATAAACTGACAACATTACTAAGAGATAGTTCTCTTATTGATTATGAAAAACACTGCAAGAGGGTTACATTATTTTTAAGGTCAATTCGGGGAGAGACAAGCAGTAAGAAGGTTTAATTGGCAAGGTTAGACTTAGTATGGATGCTGCTGTTTCGTGCCTTCATTTCCAACTTATGGCAACCCTAAGGCAAAGCTATCATAGGGTTTTCTGGGGCTAAGAGTATGTGATACATGCAACATCATCCAGTGGTTTCCATCGCTGAGGGGGGAATGAAATGCTGGTCTGCAGGTTTGTAGTACAACACTCAAACTGCTACATCATACTGGCTCTCTAATTGTAGTAGAAAATTATATTTTTAAGATATTAAGATAGTCTTCATTAGTAGTGAGTTAACTGTGTAATAGTGGATAAAGTTTTACTAATTGTTATAAATATAAAAAAGTAATAAAGTTAGATGAAGTATAGCTAAGGAAAGTATTAACTGCTCTCTGCGGAGTTGGAAGTCAAATGTGTATTTGCCCTTCCCTTTTTGTTTTGGCCTGTCTTAGAGTTAGTAGTAGTATAGCAGTTCGGATATTCGTATTGGTTTGGTTTGGTTTCTTTGTTGTAGTGAAGTTTAGTTTTATGTGTCATTTTTTTTATTCCTCCTATGTAGTTTTATACTTTTTAAAAGTCTGCTAATAAAAAAAAAAAATTAAAACCATCCTTGGAAGTGTAGATCCAAGAAATTTCTACCAAGAGCCCCTAAAAACAATGGAAAAAGTAGATGTGAAGGTGACCACAACTAGCAGAACCATCAAAACCAAACAAGAAATTATTCTTCTTTAGACAACCTGGAAGAATCTGATAGATTGCTTCTTGTAGTTCCAGTCTTGCCCTTTTTTCTAGCATTTGCTTCTCATTCCCTGTAGTCATTATGGATGTCAAGATAACTGATTACTTGTGAATCATAACCATTGCAGAATTTTTTGGGACAAGTGTGTATCTATGTCTCTTTCACGGTGAAGTGAAAAAAATTAAGTTTTTTTTTTAAATGTTCAAATACAGATGCAAAAAAAAGGGCAGAGAAAAAAGAAAAAAGTGGCTAAGGCCCTTTCCAGACGTGGGGGGGGAAACGATGGAACACGCTACTCACCGGATTTTAACTTCGTCTGGGCGAGTCCTTCGCGACGAGGAGGAGTGCGAGCTCGTCGCTCCGCACTCCTCCGGCATCCTAAACGGCGGCTTCTGGTTGGTGGAGGCTCTCCACCAACTGGAGAAGCTCACCAGCTGGAAGCCTGCCCCCGGCAGATCTGTAGGCACGCACTTGCGCTGGCCTGCAAATCTGCTCCGGAGCCGGGCAACGGAGCGGCACAGGGTTGCGCACTCCGTGCTTTTTAAAAACCTCTAAAAAGAGGTTTTTAAAAAACAAGCCACGCGACCAGTTCCAGTCACTCCAGAGTGGACTGAGGTATGGAACTACAAAAAGTAGTCCGCCCCAGTCCACTCTACTGTGCAGAAGACTTCTGTTGGAGGTCGCTCTGCACCGTTTTAATAGCCCGGTGCAGAAAAGACCTTAGATATACATAGGATACAAGCATATATACTATGCATATACACTAATCTAAGCTGACCATACATCCACAATACAGTTTCTTGGAACTGATATCTATGCAATGCATGTCCATGTACGGTTAAAACAGTAAGTTCTTCTGACTAAGAAACAATGGGTGGTGACTCTTTTTTGTGAGATATTCTGGATTTTGAGTCAAAAGCCTGTGTACAAAATATATGCCAAGTTCTTCAAAGTAGAAAAAAAAAACAGGATTGAATTTGCATATTATATTCAGTGCAGAAGTCTCTCTCTGTTAATTATGGAAATGACCAGAAAGGCATATACATTTTGCCTGCTCTCTAACTCATTGGATAGATAAATGGATCCAGTGAAATGTGGCCTCAGATTATTTTATAACAATTAAACAACATATAGCAGAATATAAACATTAAGTTTGCTTTAATGTTCATAGGAATGAAAATGACACCATGAGCTTTACACATTTTAGGATTACTGGCATGGTTGTTTGAGGAAACAGAAATGTGGCTGCTAAGATTAGGATCCAACAACCAGTCGACAAGGTTGTGTGTGTTTTTGTGGTTTTCTGCTGTACATCTTCTGAGTGGCTGAAATCTATTACAACACTTTGAAAGTGTAGAAATAAATGTTTAACAGCCTCGGGTCACAGAGGTAAAGGTATGTCAGCTTGAGTGCCCAATGCGGTCAGAGTTATCATTACACAGCCTTGGGATTACTTCCTGGATCTTGTCTTAAGAATCTCCAGGCACCTATACCCTCCTAGACACTGAACATCTTAACTAACACAATCATGAAACATTGCTCAAAGACCTCAGCCAGAATGTCTAGACCTCTCAACAAAAGCCATGTTGAGAAAGTGTACTTGATGCATGAAAGCAACTACCTCCTATTTCTATTTCCCTCTCCCTCCCTTCCTCTCTTTCCTGCCCAAGCTTTGCTATGCTTGTCAGTCAATTGCCTTGCCTGATTCACTCATCAGCAACTGCACCCGCAGGAAAGATTTTGATACCTGTGCACATAAATAAATGCACTCCTTTTGTCATTCAAGAACCAAAGTAACCTGTTCCCCATCTGCAGTCTCTCTGCTCTGTGGTACATTCTTGGTGGAGGCACAATCAGTTCCTGCTGCTGGTTCTCTTGCAGCTTTGGGGGCATTCTTTTTGTTACTCAGTTTTTTGTAAATCTTATCACAGGGCCAGGGATTTTTTTTCTGACCAGGACCACATTTCCTCACCATGAAACCATTGGGTTCCACTTGCTAGTGGTGACAGGAACCAGAGTCAGTGACAAGTGGGTCCTTTTTCTAAGATGACTACGTTTGATCTTTTCTTTCTTTTTCCTTCTCTCCCTCTGTCTTCTCTCTTCAGATTGTTGCTGAGGACGGGACAGATTGCTGTTTCAATGGTCTATATGAATCACTTACCAAGACATTTAAAATTATATGAATACCACATGCTTAGTATCAATTGTTGCCCATCTCTGATTTTGCCCCATAACTGAGTCCCTTTCCAGTAATATTTAAAATAAAATGTGCACATGTAGAGCTCCTTAGGAATGGTTTAATATTGTCCAAACTGTCATGATTATATCAGTTGGGTGACAAGATATAGACAGTTTTGGGGGAAAAAATTGCTTTTGTTTGCATCATGCCTGTAATTGTTGGAAGTGTAATTTACCTTCCTGAGGTTCATCTTTGTTTTACAAGGAAGTTGAGACTAGTGATCTGAGTATCAAATAACACATCGTTTTGACTTACACGCAGAGCTTGGAAATATGACTTCTTTGGATTCCATCTCCCAGAATTCCTCGGACAATCTGGACACTATCCACATTGGCTGAAGGATTGTAGAGGCAGGCAGATTAAAAAAAGAAGTATTTCTCAACCTCAGATGGTAGCAAATGAGCTTCATTCCAAGCACTCACCTTTAATTCCTTGGGAGATTAAGGGTCTAGTCCTGCTAAGACTGCAGTCCTATATTCAACTAAGAATAAACTCCATCGCACTGAAAGGTGCTTCATTCTGAATAAATATACATAGAATTTTATTAAAACATTAGCCTACATGATTCCATAGGTTGAGGATACACGTACTAAAGGAATGATGTGTAAGCCGCATCTAAGTAATCAGAACTCTTTTTCATTATTTATGAAAATATTTACATTCCATCTTATAATCACATTTACAGTACCCAGGGTGGCCTACAATTTTTTAGATTTGTCACAGTAAAGCAAGACTACAAAAATGTGTTCTATATGGGGTTGCCTTTGAAGACCATTTTTAAGCTTCTGCTGGGGCAAAAGGCAGCTGGCTGGTTGCTTGTCAAGCAATCTGAGCATATAATTCTGTTCTGTTCGAACTGTACTCTTCACATTGCATGTCTTGGCTCAATTCAAAGTTCTGGTTGCTACCTAACATGCTGGCTGCAGCTTCTGGGAGTTGAAGTACAAAACATTTGGATGGACAAATATATCTCAATCCTGTGCTGGAATGTACAGAGTATGATGCTAACTGTGACTGTCTGCTGTGATATCATGGACATTTGGTATAAAATGTTTTTTAATTTACTTCATATTAAGGTAATTTGTTTAAGTATGCACTGTAAGGTGAGAAGCTCCTGGGAGCGGATGAGAGAATGGAATGTTAAGTGTGAGTGATGATTGGTGGAAGGCAATTTAAATAAGCTTATGAATGACAGTTGGGATGATAGTTGATACTATCAGAGTAGTTAGAGAGAAGGTGAAAAAGTGAGTGAATGAAGGACTAGGGTTGAGAGAGTCAATCAGGTTTAGGAATTAAGGAGTAATGTTTAAAAGTATGGGTTAGCTAGAAGTGGAGTGTATGCATGTGACTTGTGTTCTAAATGTATAATTAATCTATTTTGTTATGTTCAGCTTCTGTTAATAAAGTATTGTTTTTGTATTTATATGCTTTTGACCTCAATGGGTATTATATATTAGAAAGCTTGGATTCAGACAAGTTGTCAGTGATGGCAGCAGTGAATAAAGAGGGGTGATGTCCAGTGGGAATATAAGTTGCATAATATATCACATAGGTACCTTGATGGCATCTAACAGGTCCCCACAATTGGTGATCACAGAGGTAAGACAGGCAAGATCTGTACAATGGTGGAAGAGAAAGGTACAAGAGAAAGCTCTCACTTTTGGTAGTAACATTGAGATTTGTGGAAGACTTCATACTGGTGGCAGCAAGGGTTTAGGGAGAACCTCATTAGTGGGTTAAGTGGTAAATCCCCACACCCACACTCTCCAGTCCTACTGCAAGGATGGGCAAGGTCTGCCCCCAGTATCTCCCCAGAGCAGAAAATATTCCCACAAACAACCCAATGTTCCAGACAGAGGCACTTTTGGGCCCAAATGAGCTACAATACCCAGAGGTGTCTCTAGGGTAGGGCAAGTAGGGTACATGCCCTGGGCACCAATGCCAGGGGGGGCGGCAAAAAAGCAGTGTCAAAAGGAGCAGAGGAGAAGGAGGAACAAGCAGTCCCAGAAGTAGGGGCACAACTTCCATGCTTGCCCTAGATGCTGTTATGCTAGATACTGGCAATACCTCCCAAATACCCACCCAGAAAAATGAAAAACAAAAGCTGAAGTTCGATCTCTAGACATGGTTATAGGCAAGAATAATTTTGATCTTAAAACATGTTATAGCATTTTGGAGCCTAATATGATAGAAAGTGAGTCCTGAGGGCAAAAAATTGGCCCTCAGACTACTGAATTTGCCTGACCTCTGCCTTACTCAGATACCAGATTTAGAAAGTTCACAATCTTAGTGGGTCAAGTGCGTCCTGCTCTGATCTTGAACTAAGGAGAAAGAGTCAGGATTTAGAGGGAAAAGCAGCTGGGGAAAGCTGGCCATCCTGCCTGGGGTATCCTGGGAGTTGTAGTCCAAAAATAGAACTTTCCTAAGTTCAAGTCTGAACTAACAGCAGGTATCAGAGAACTTAGGAAAAGATCTTACCTCCAGTCTTAAGGATGCTGAAGAAAGGCTTGTGGGGGAGGGCCCTGCTTTGTAACAACATCCCATAGCCCTTGTTTGCATTGCAAACTGTTCATCCAGAGCAGTAGCCGAGCTAGCTGTTTTCCACTTCCCTTCTGGTATGTGCTTTAGTATATGGAAATCAGTTCACAGTGTTGCCTCCAGCAATTGTGCCTCCCACTTTTTTTTTTTTTAATGAATGCGCACAGATTACAGAACTATCTCAGCAGAATGACATGCTGATTCCTCCCTTTCTTTCTTGACACAGCCTTAAACCACGTGTTGTTTCCCTCAGCCCCCATCCATTGTGCCGTTTTATTCTCACACTGACCTTTCAATGACCCTTTCGGCTCAATTCAGGACTTGTGCTGATCTGGTTAACACCATACAATTAATTACATTTGAAGCCATTTTCTCTGAGATCTATTTGAATGCATTATTTTAAATGTCTTCTCCTCCCACCTGTCCCTGTACACTAATCTACATCTCATTTATTTATTATAAGTTCTTCAAAGAAGCAGAAGGGAGCACCTTTTCTTTCACTTTGTGACCGATAGTTCTCAGTGCTACTCAGATAAAGCTTTGCTAAGGTAGCTGCACTTTCATTTTTTATTTTTTCATATGATGCACTGCGCAGTGCCATCAAGCCCACAAAATCAGAGGCACAGTTCTTAAAATAGATTCCACAGACTAGAATCTATATACCCACCAACATCCCACAGATGGTGAGAGGAATTCACTCACATACTTTTTTTTTTTTTTTTGGAGTAGAAGAATCATTGCTGGATTGCATGGGGTGGTTATGTGTCCTTTTTCATAGAAGACAATCCTTTTGAAAGGACGTCAGAGGACAGACCTCTGTCAGAAGGTGTTCTTTCTTTGAAAGCTGTTCCAGTCCAAGACCATGAGAAGCTTGTGAGTAAGTCTTTGAAACTGCCAAGCAATAGGAGACTGAGCAGAATGTACTCAAGCCACAGAGTAGTCACAATCGTGCCCTGCTCATGCTCTCCAACTATCTCTATTTTGCAGGGACAATCCTGATTAATCCCCTGTCATCTCACTTTTGGAGTTGCTTTAAATCATCCCAGTTTCTCTTTCCCCATTTTTCTCCTTTGTCTTAGGCTTACTTTGGTATAGAGTTCAAAGTGCAAAAGTAGTTTACACTCAACTCAGCAGGGTGGAGAGGTGAAGTGGGAGTGATATCCCACCCTTTCCAGCAGACTCAGGCAAAAGCAACTGCTGCAGACAATCCTAGGTTGTCTATTCTTTCTCATTAAAAGCTTTTGCCATCTTGACCACTCTGCTGTTCTTTGGCCACATGTCTCCCATTTTTCATGTGAAATGTTGGAGGATATTCCCCCTACAGTGAGAGGTACTGTCATTGCCTAGTAATCATTTCCAGCATTGTATATAGTGAATGCATACTTTATGCAATTTTGCTAAGAATACTTATGCACCCCCTGCTTTTTGTGAGGAAATTCCCCCTTCTTATTTTTTTTTTTTTTACAATGTGTACATGGGACTCCTAGGTACCCCCAGCTATACCTCATTATCTTTTGGTAAATGCAGTATTCAGCATCTTCTAAATATCTTATTCATTTACTTACCAGAAGTCTGTCTTATGGTTGCTTCCAAAATAAAATGTATTTTTTAATGGGACACAGTTGTGGCTCATGACTTTAATGTCAGTCAGGTGGGGAATCCTTTCTGGGTTTTAGTACAAATTTTAAAGGAGATATGCAAGTTGTGGAACTTTATACACAAAAAAAGCTCCTTTAAAGTTTGAACTAAGACAAATTTACCACCTCACTGACATCAGAACCATGAAGCCCAACTGATACACTACAAGATTTATTTTCTTTAATTTAAGAATAGCTAATCAGCTCACAATGTTTCTGGTTATATTTCATGTTTTTGGCAGCATTCCTGTCGTGGCCATAATGTACCACCCAATTCTTAGCATCATTTATTGAAATCCCTTGGGCAATTTAAAGATGAGGATGGATTTGATGAGTTCTCATTTCAACAGAAATGTATTTAATTTCACACATTTGAACCAATACATGAAATGAACCTAAGTTTTCCTTTGAAATTCAAATACTGTGAATTTTGCAGTGGAATTTTCTAATGAAGGAACTCATGCAAAAATGTATACAGACAAAAATCATGTATGAGTGAAAATAATATCCAGAACTACACCGTACTAAGAAAAGTGCTAGCAAATAACGTTCTGTAGATATTGTTACACAAAAAAATGCATGTATTTAATACACGCACATTTTTACACAAATGTCTTGTCTAAAAAAAATCCCAAAGTTTAGGACAAACCAAAATTAAAACTGAAAAAAAAACTGTCCAAGTTTGGATGCACTGAAGTTAAAACGGGAAAAATAACAGAAACAAGACAAATTAAAACAGATTCATCACACATTAGATCATTTATCTAGGTAATCAATGGTGTAAAAAATTGTTATGAAGGACAATGGAGATCAGAGAGAAAGGATGGGAGATCATTCTAATGATCTCTTGAGCATTGGCATAATTTCCCTCACTTCTCCAATATGAAATCATACACAAACACATACACACACACACACACACACACACACGTACGTATATTCCAAATTCTTTCAAGCTTCTTCTCTTCATCAGAAGAAATAATAAATAATACTGGTGAGAATTACTATTTCCAGAAATTAGAAAGACTACAAGATTACTTGTCTGTATGTTTCTAAGAAACTGGAACCAGTTACCAGAAACAGGAACAGTGGTGCATCCACACTATACAGTTATAGCCCTCTGGGACCACTTTAGCAAACA
The DNA here is from genome assembly GCA_030412105.1 of Cyclura pinguis. Taxonomy (NCBI): domain Eukaryota; kingdom Metazoa; phylum Chordata; class Lepidosauria; order Squamata; family Iguanidae; genus Cyclura; species Cyclura pinguis. The sequence goes on from CM059602.1 coordinate 223,904,197, forward strand.
TTTTTCTCATCCTCTGGGATCCTTGAGTTTGTAGTTTAGTGGGGTATTTAGCATTAGGAAAGACAGCATTATGCAGAAGTTCAGGGAAATGAATTAAACAGTTCTAAGCACTACCAAACTACAAATCTCAGGATTTCATACAATAGAGACATGGGCCATTTCCGCACCTAACCTGATTCTGTTGTCCTCCTGTCATGATCTCGGCAGCACCTTTGCCGGGAAGGGAGTGCAACAGGAATGCTCCCCTCTGCACCTGATTGGCTACCTGTAGAAGGGAGCACGAGTGACATGCATCTGCCTTCCACAGCACAGATGGCCTCTTTTGCATGCTGCACTGGGGAAAGAAGCACCTTCATTACGCTTCCTGCCCTTCTTCATGGCCGGGAAGGACAGGACTCTTGCGTGATCATGGATGCTTAATGGATTTCGTCCATTAACTGAATATCCTGTGACTGCAATGGGTGGAGGTGGGACTGTGACATCATGCGAAGGGATGACCTCCACACCACTGCCATACTGTCCCCATAGCAGGACTGTGATGTCATATGGAAATGGCCATGGCTGCTAAAGTGGTAGTGAGCTGCCATAATTATGCAGTACAGATACAGTACAGGTAATTCAGAACCAAAAATTCTATGTAGAAATTCTGATCAAGGGAAATTCTTAAGCATCACTACCAATATAGCCTGCAAAAAATGCTCTGCAATTTTCTGCCTGTGCTTTCCAAAACATTTTGGTTCATATGACTTCTTTGTATGTTTGTGAGTTCTCATTATTGTTCTTGTAAAACCTTTTTGCTTATAAAAGTTCTCACAGTATCACCATCCTCCTCTTTCAAGCAAAGCATTTCTTCTCCCTCTTTTTTTCAGAGCTAAGAGTCCAATTGATCACTGCAGTTTTACATTAAAAGCTGTTTCACAGAAGATGGAAAAGGTGACAGGATCATCCCATCTCCCAAGAGCTTGGAAATTTTAATTTTGGAACTACAAATCCCAGAGCTCCTGGGAAACAAGGCCAAGAATGGCAATCTTGGCTGAGGCATTCTGGTAGTTGTAGTTCAAAAAGTAACTTTTCTGTGCTTTGCATACACATACACACAACTTCAAGAGTTGCAGCTTGTTGGACTACAACCATTAGCAACCAACTCTTTCTGTTACTTGGGAGTAAACTTCACTTGAGCATGTCAGGACTTGCCTTCAAATAAACATACATGTATTTGTCCACACAGAGTCACTTCTATTTATACTGACTTGGGAGTTTTATTTAACTCTGTTGACATACAGTCTTATAAAAGATTGGGCAAAAGATATGTAGGTGGAATAAAAAGATATGTAAGTGGAATAAAAATTGTAAAGCACTCCATACACTGAAAAACGCATGCACTAATGTTACTTACAAAATGTAAGTTCAATCTCTTCTCTAGTCTGTTTACTTCTGAGGAAGCAGAAGAAGGAAGACAGACATCACACAGGGAACGCATCTCAATCCATCAGGAAGGAAGAAGACAGATCTAACATGACTTCCTCGTCTCCACACAAAAGAAAGGAAAGAAGATATACCAAACATGGAGACATCATTTCAGTATACACCTTTGCTATTCTGTTGTATTCCAAAGACTTCCAAGGCTTTCTTTGAATTTTATCCTACCCTCACTGTTTGCTTTTACAGAATCAACCTGCTGTTTTTTTATGTTGAGGGTTTCAGGAATGGAAATGGGAAATCATTTTTATCTAATTTTTCAGGCTGACCATTCCCTTTAGACAGCATTAGCTGTTACCTAAGACATCAGGGTCAATTCCAGCATGGCCCAAAATGCATTCTTCTTTGTGCAGGAAGAATATACTTTTAAGCTCTTTTAAGGAGGCAAGGAGGAAAAAATGACTTGCCAGAATACATAGCAGCCGATTTGTATCAAAGTTTCTGGCTTTTTCACTCCTTCAGTATTTAAGTGTGCGAGAGACACTGTAGCCAGAGATATAGCAGTTTCAAGAGCTTGCTCTCTCCATGCTAAGCAGTTGTTACTATAGCACCTCTTTGAATGGACAAAACAGAATGGACAAATCCATCCAGCAGGATGGGTAGGTTGCTCAGGGCAAGTTCGTGTAGCCATGAAATGTGCAAAAGTGGCAGAGGATGCCCAAAGATAGTTAGTAAAAGGACAATGGATAAAAATTTTTATGGCTGGAGAAATAGGGTGGTGTAATAACCAGAGTATTCTATTGGGTTTCTAAGATCCAGATTCACTTCTCCATTCACTGGGTGGAATCTAATCTGTCTTCTAGAATTGTTACAGATAAAATGAGTCAGAGGAAAGCCACACATGTTACCTAAAGCTCGGAGGATGACAAGCAGGATATAAATATAAATGATAAACACTACTCCCTGTTCATATAGTGGGTTACTATCAAAATACTTTTTAAAATTATCCCAACACTTCTGCAGTCCTGTATACAGGACAAGTCTCGTGGATATCAGTGGTCTTAAAACAGTACATCCCTACAATACAGGGAGTGGATTACATGGCCAAGGTCCCATTGTGTCAACCCTTTGGTGCAACAAATTGTAGCATGAGGAGGATGACTTTTTCCTCACTCACAGTCCATTTGTCCCCATGTCATCTGCTGAGTGTACAGTGTCAGGCAGTGGCAATTCACTGTCGCTATGCTCTACTGGCAATCAGTTGGTTCTCAGCCCTTGGTTTTCTGTTAAAAACATTCTTGATGCAATAAGGTCACTGTATCACTGCACTGTATGTGACAGTCGTAGCCCATGGAATAGCAGCAGAAAGACAACATGGGACTCAGGGCGTGCTTCCAGATGGACAGTGCTTAGCACTGCTGGTCAAAAGACATTGTACTGAGATTCCATCTTTTCCTTTTTTAACAGAATTTGTGTGGAAAGACAAGAAGGAAGAAGACATGGTAGGAAAACACGGGAAGGTCAACAAAGGCACACCACATCAACTTAGACCCCTATAAAACCCCATCGATGAAATGAGGCACAAAACAGTATAGGGATTCTATTAAATGTCACTTCCTCATACATGAGGGCCATTTCTGCACTACACTCTTATAGTGCTATTATTCCACTTTCAACATCTTGTGGAATTCTGGGGTTTGTAGTTTACTGAGGCCAAACTGCTCTCTGGCTGAGAATTCTAAACGCCCTCCCTAAACTGCAAGCCCCAGGATTCCACAGGATGTTGAAAGTGGAATAATACCACTATAACAATGTAGTGTAGAAATGGCCTGAGTTTATTTATTTTAAAATAAAACCGTCAGGTTATTTCCATCCCAGATAGAAAGGAATTTGCAAATATTTGGTAAAGTCTTCAAATACAAACCAATGAAATTCTCTTTCATTTGCACTGGCTGAGTTCAACAGTTCCCAACATACAAGTGTTTCTAACAAACACAATGTTATCATTATTGCACATGAACGATAATATCAATTAATCAATCCATGTAATAGTAACCACAAGGTTACTTAATTGTAGCCTTTGTTGTTCCTTGTTGTCAAATGACTTCAACTTACAGAGACCTGATGAATGAGAGATCTCCAAGATTCCCCACTATCAACTGCCCTGCTCAGTTCTTTCAATTCTAGTCTGTGGCTTTCTTGATTGAATCAATCCACATGTACCCAATCTTCCTCTTTTCTTACTGCTTCATGCCATAGTATTTCCAGTTAATTACAGGTATAATAAGCTTGTTGCTGGAAATTTCAGAGATAAAGATAGGAGTGCAGAATACATCATTCCAGCCAATCACAATACATTTTACCAAAATTTCATCCCTTCTGATTGAGGATCATATCTTCATATTCATACATAATAGCAGGATATCAGACATCTGCAATTTGTTTCCATAGTTTTCTCTCTTAGAGGCTCCAACCTGCTGTGATGGCTGCTTCCCTGGATGATACCCTATTCAGGCAAGATCTTAGATATATCAGTGTAGGATGCTTCCAGTTCTTTGCAATCCTTTTTGTTGTAAGCAGAATGATTCAAGGAAAAACAAAATGGCAACACTAATTCAGTACTAACATGATAGATTAGTGGAGAGTCAAAGCCATTATTTTGACTAAAACACACCAACAGGGTCTCAATGAAAGCTTTTGTCACATTTGATTTTGCTCAGACTATTTTTTTAATAAAAAATCAGATTGTTTCCAGATTAAATATGAAAAATTGCCAATTTTAGTAAATTCCTATAAAGATGATCTGAAACAAAATGGTCATGCACTCCTGGTTGCATAATAAAAACCTTAGCCTAAATCCAATTGTTCAATCTCAAGTAACAGAGACTCACTGAATCAATGGAAACCTGGTAAGTAGAGAGTTAGGTAAGACCCATTGACTTACTGAGTCTACTCTGTTTGGAACTAACAATAGGTTTTCTTTTCTGGAAGCATCTATGAGTATACATTGGTAGATAACTGTGGAATTGACATATATCTGTGGGCTTCACATTTAAATGTTCTGTGACACTACATTCTGAGCCAAAGAGTACGATGATCTATGATTGGAAAGTAGTGGCTTGTGTTCCAGAAACAGGGCTAAAAAGAAAACCCCTTCTGTAGAAAAAAAAAATCAATTTCAAATGGTGGTTCTGGTTACATTGTAAATGGGAGAATATAACAGCTGTTTCGCTGTTCTTGCTCTTTTAAGTGCAATTAAGGCAGATTAGAAACTAATTAGAAACAGCTCAGCATACTGAAGCAGAAAGCTGCTCCCAATTTAGGATCAGCTGGATAGGGAAAGTGCATCAAGGCATAACTAGATATCCTTTTAGACATCTAAAGACTGATTGGTAGTTTTTCAACTTTGCAGCCGACTCCAACTGCAATTCAAAAATATTTAGTACTAATGAAGAGTATCAGATGCATTCCAGTTAATTTGTATTCATCCTTCTTCCTTCAGCAATTTCCACTATCCTGTTTCATTCAGCATTAAACCTGAAAGCCTATTATTAGGAATTAAATTGGGACTCAGCTAAGCTATATTCTCAAAGAGTGCTGGAAGCTGTACAGCATCTCTCCACTTTTAGTTGTTGACAGGAGCAAAGTATCCACTTTACAGGGTCATGTACAATATATAGACTGCTTCCTGGTTGGAATAATGATTCCTTAAATTCAGAGTGAAGTTTCTAGTGGGTACAGCCAACACAGGAGGCAAAACCTGCCTACAAATGAGATGTTTGGTATCCTTTATAACAACAGAGGAATCATTTGGCATCCCTTGAGCTAACAGAAGGATAATTTGGCATTCCTTTGAGACAAACTCCCTTTAAAGTTACTACCTATTTGTAATATGTTGATTAACATATGTAGAATACCTAGGACAGTTCATTTTCAATCTGTCTGTGAGTAATTGGACTGTGTGTAGGTAGGCACTTTGCATCAATCAAACCAGAAATAAATTCCACATGAATGACAAATAGCACACAAATACACACTTGCAAGGGTTTATGATCCTCAAAATCTTACTGCATTTTTTAAAAATCCACAATGAATCTGAGGCCTGTGAGGCAGTTTCACTAAGAACCTCTCTAACATAAGCAAGAAGGAGCAACGGTGTATCTAGTATATTAACACCTATATTAAATACCTGGTATATTTGAGACACAGTTTTGACCATGTTTTAACACCCTCCTCCTCTCTACAGCAAAATTATTTTCAATGATAATCATGAAACAGAATTAATAATAATAATGACCAGAAAGGAAACCCAGACAGTGAAAATCCTCTTTTAATAAACTTTGTATATACAGTCATGCTGGTATAAACAAACAAAATGTAACCGTACCTTCGCACTTTCTTCCTTGTCTTTCTTCAATATTAGTTCCAAGCCTTTGCTAATTTTTGGTAGTAGTTTGGTGTCATCTGCATATATTGCCTGAGAATTCTAAATGCTCATCCCTGAACTCCAAACCCCAGGATTCCATAGGACGTTGAAAGTGGAATAATAGCACTATAACAGTGTAGTGTGGAAATGCCCTCAGTTCAACATTCTAACACTACATCACACACCCTCCAAAATCTCTGTGGGAAGCTAACTAAAGGATTCTTGGATGCTTAGGTCCTCCCTTCCACTGATGAAGTGGAAGGTCCATAGGCAGGAAGAAGACATGACATTGTAGACCTCCTTGCTGCAATGGCAGAAAGTTCTGCCATTACTGCTTCCCCACGTTGGTGCTTTGATAGTCACAGGAACTAAAAAAGGATGCCTTCATTTGCAGAAACTAAATCCCTCTTCTTCTCTAAAAGGTATGATAAATTCCACCAACCTGGTAGCTGATGTTCTTATTTTCCCCTCCACTGAAATCAAAGGAGGGGAAAAAATTAGAAGTATCACTTTTAAAGGGAGATAGAAGTCCCACGCACACACAAGCACCCTTCCAACTGGGCCCATGTGATTCCAGAAGAAATTAAGACATTGCAAGTCCTCTGACACAGAAACCCGTCCTTCCTAGATACCATACAGTTGTCATCTTAGTATTCAATATTACGCATATCTATAACATTATTACACAGAATTCCCAGTAATGCCTCAGTTTCAGGTAAGATTTACACCAAAGTTACACATTTTTAATTTTTTTGTTTCATAATAATTTCCCTTTTCCTGCTACTATTTGCCTCAAAGGTCTGGTTTTTATTTTTCCTTGAAAGTAAAAGAAAGAGTATATTATGCCTAGTTTTTAAATAAAGGCCACAATCCCACACTGAAGCTGTATAGCATAAATCTCCACATTTGGAGTTATGCATACACTGTGCTAGGCAACCCTTGCATTCAATGCTAAAAGTTGTGCAATTGAATTAATCCCCAAATGTGCAACCATAAGCACAGAAGAATGTTCATGGACATTTATGAGTGTGTGCGGACAAAAGCACCACACACCTGACACTTCTTGTGTAACCTTGAACTTAATGCAGATGTTCTCCATTGGACAAAAATGTTCACCTTCTTCCATAGGGTAACTTATGCATGTGTAAGGCACCAACAAGATCTGAGCCAAAACAAATTGTGATTGCTGTGACATCATCTAGTAACTACTCTTTAAATAATGTATCTTATACAGTGAGCATAGAGTCTTTAGCTTGGAATGTGAAAATTGTGTCTGGATTTTGTTTTGCTTTACTAATTTCCATCCCTTCCTCCCTCCCTCCCTCCCTCCCTCCCTTCCTTCTTTATTCATGTATGTATGTATTTATATCCCATCTTTCTTCCAATATGAGATGCAAAGCAGTTTACAGTTTGAGATAAAACAATAGATGGTCCAAAGGTTAACAAACAAACACATTAAAACATTTTAATTAAATTAAAATTAATTAATTAAATTAATTAATTAAAACATTTATTTTTCCAAGGTAATTAATATATACCGTGTTTCCCTGAAAATAAGACACTGTCTTATATTTATTTTTCCTCAAGAAGACACACTATGGCTTATTTTCAGGGGATGTCTTATTTTTATTAAGTATGGTACAACAATCTACATTTATTCAAATATAGTTAAGTCCAGCCTTCCCTCCTCCACCTCAATCCCTTGGCAGCCCGTTTCCTTGCAGTTCCTCCTTAATGCCACTCATCTCGACCACCTCCGCCCACCGTCGTGTTTGCAAACAAGCAGGATTCGCTTCTTGCCGAACTTTCTCCGAGGCGAGGAGCGCAACCGGAACCCCTCTTTGTCTGTCCAAGGCTTTGGGAGCTCCAAAAAAAGACTTCTATTTCGGTGGAGTTGCAAAGAGCCATTTTTCACTCCTTGCAGTAGCAAAATAGCCCATCTTTCCCCAATGCAACTGCCCCCTTTCTGCAAAAGTTACATTCCCCCATACAAGTCCTCTTTTTTTCGCATGTAGCCAAAGCAAAAACCTACCCACCCGTCTTGTCTTTTTCCTCCCCTGCATTGCTGCTTAAAAGCAAAGCCGAAGAGAGGACAAACAGGGGAGGCGTCCCTCTAGGAACCTGATTGGGGAGTTTGCCGCGGGATCGACAATGCCAGTGCGGACGCGGGGCCCCCCTTTCCTTTGCCTCTGGGTGCTGGCCGGAAAGTTGGGATCGGGGCTTTCCCAGTGCAAAGGACCCGTTGCGAGGACAGAAAGCCGGGTGGGCTGCAGAGTGAAAGTGACGTCGGGCTGGGAGAGGGAGAGATCGAGTCTTCCCACCCCTTTCCCCCATTTTTTTTTTTTAAATTTGCTTGCCAGCCCCCCGGAGGCGTCAAGGAGACTCGCTGCTGTTGCTGCAGCCCCAGCCACTGACAGAAGCACTTGGGACTCGGCTATTGTGTGCACCGCGGAGAGGAAGGCAAAAAGAAAATGCACGCATAAACACACACACACACACACACACAGTGTGTCTCTCTCTGAAGGGGGGGGAGTATCGAGAGATCCAGTCCTGGCTAACAACCTGCTCTACAACACACACACACACACACACACAGGAGTGCCGCTGCTGTGTTGCCAGCAACAAGAAACACCGCACGGAGCAAGGAAAGAGAGAGGGGCGCACAGATACACATCTGGGGGAAAAGGCACGGGCGAGATCGGAGCACATGCAGTTCTCCAACCCGGCCCAACACCCGGGCTGGCTGGTAAGTCGGAAAGGTGGCGCGTCCCCTTGATATGCTCCCCTTCCCCTCCCCAAACCTCCTGACTCTCGGCTTCAGCGTGGTGGTGTAATCCCTCCCTCCCCCCCCAATTGTTGGGAGGATTGGGCAGGCTGGCGCCTTGTTTTGGGTCTCCTTTCCTGGATCCGTTTTGGGGCTTTCCCCTCCCCTTCCTTAACCTTCGCTAGATTCAAGAGCACAAAGGGGGGAACACCGGGGGGGGGGATTGTCTTACAAAGTTGTGTAAAGGGGAGGGAAGTGGGAGGGGAGAGGTGGGGTCCGGAGTGTATAGTGGAAAGAGGGGGGGAGTGACTAAAGGAAAGCATCCAAAGGAATTCTATATCCAGGATGGATTCTGCGAGGGGGGGGGTTGGAGGGAGGAGAAAAAGAAAATTTGCAAAACTTGGGAACTTTTGGTTTTTCGCTCCCCCTTCTTCCTCCTGCTGCTTCTACCCTGTCTCCCTCTATGCCTCAGCTTACAGCATGCACAGAACGACCGGGAACTGACAGGGGGAGCCGACCTTGTTGATGGGGCTGCCCGCACCTCTCCGGTCACCTCCGAGATAGCAGCTGTCACGATGGGGCAGATGAGAAGGGTTGCCCGTCTTCTTTACCGCTCCGTGCCGGTACGCTGCATAGCCACGCCTATCACTATGTCTTATTTTCGGGGTATGGCTTATATTGTGCAAATCCTTAGAAATCCTGCTACGGCTTATTTTATGGGTATGTCTTATTTTCGGGGAAACACGGTAATAATGTTGTCAAAACTGCAAATACAACACATACAGTTAAAAGACCTTCTGAATCAGACAATTAATACTTGAAGGCCTGGCTGAACTAAAAGATGGAAGAAAACCAGAAAGAGAGCCAACCTAGGAAATTCCACAGTCTGGCAGCAGCCACTGAAAAGCCTCTCTCTCACACCCTCATCAAATGTGACTTTCATTATGGGGGGACTGAGAAAGCCCTCCCCAAAGACCTTAAAGATCAGGCAGTCTCATATTAGGAGATACCCTTTTCAGATAATCCAGACCAAGTCATACACTTTCTGTTTCTATCAGGTTGCAAGACTTTGGCCATTTCCGCACTAGACTGTTATAGTGCTGTTATTTCACTTTCAACATCCTATGGAATTCTATGGTTTGCAGTTTAGGAAGGAGACTCAAAAGCTGCTCCCTAAACTGCAAACCCCAGGATTCTGTAGGATGTTGAAAGGGAAATAATAGCACTATAACAGTCTAGTGTGGAAATAGCCTTTGATTTCTTTTTCCTTCCTGCATGGCAATTCAGAATCATTTCCTTTATATATCTTCTTTGGTATTTGTATTTATTTATACATTTTCCCCATTTTATATATACTTTCCCAGTTGACCTAAGTATATTTCAGTTTATTTTTCATTTTTAGACATGTTTAGCCAGTTACATTTGAAAAAATATATGCACAATTTTGTATGAAAAATATATCACAAGCATCACAAATATGCAGATTTCTGAGGCAATATGAAGTTGATTCAAAAGTCTTGGAAGGTAGAAAATCTAAATCTAAAAGCCAGTGAAATTATTTTCCATCCCCCATCTTTTGCCATTGTCTTCATTGTTTACTTGTTTGGATTCAACATTGAATTGCAAAGTGGCATTTTCTCTGAAAATAGTTGGAATGGAAATAATGTTCAAAAACTATTCAGAAAATGGCTAAAAATGTGCTTCTTGAGTGTCAGGAAACCTTAACAAGGAGAATTTGGGACTGATGAGAATCTTCAGAGTTCAGGAAGAATTCTGTACAAAACTTACACATGGTTTTTATGTACAGAAAACAGCATTTTCTGTGCGGGAAACAATATTTTGTGCATACAAAATAATATGTGAAAATATTATTTTCTGTGCAAAGAACAATGCTTCCTACATACCAAATAATGTTTTCTGTGGGGAAAAATGCATGAGAATGACTCCTCTGTGTGTGTGTCTGTGTGTATAAAGAAATACCCTGGAATATTATTCAGGAACCAAAGCATCCTATGAGGCATTGTGTGCATATACAGGACTTTGCATGTCCTCCTTTTTTCTAGACCTGCATCTGCAAAAACCTCATTCTGAAACTGGTGATCCTTCTACAGCAGCAAACTATGCACTCCAAACTACCACATGAAGCAGGAGGAGGAGGAGGAGGAGGAGGAGGAGGAGGGGAGGAGGAGGAGGAGGAGGAGGAGGAGGAGGAGGAGGAGGAGGAGAAGAAGAAGAAGAAGAAGTCTGCCTCATGCATATATGGAGAAGTTCTTTATGCAAGCCTGCCAGCAGGCTTTTCTTCTTAACTACTGGCAGTTGGGCTAACAGGACAGGAAATAAAAGAAATGAATGGGGAAATGATGCACAGAAATGCAGATGTTCCTACTCCCAGAACAGAAGCAGCAACAATGGCTGAGGTGGGGAGAGACAGCATCAAGTCAGGCAAAGCGAGAGGAAGACAGGAAGTCCTGGAATAAATAAGCTGGGTTTCATAATTACATACAGACAGCTGAAGTGTTTCAGAGTCATACTTCTTCTCCATGAGCTGAAATTTTGAGAAACCAGACAATATGCATGTGAATCCTTCATATGCTCTGAAAATAAAACTGTTCCGGACAGCAGATGTTTAATTTCCTCAAAATTTTAGCTCATCTTATGAAGTATGAAATCCTTTCTTAATCTGTATTTGGTTTCTTGTCTTTTAGTTTGTTTTGTCACACCTCAGAACAGTTTTCTCTAGATTGGCACAACCTTGTCCCCTGCCTCCATGATTTACACTACAACTCTCAGCATTCCTGAACACTAGCAATGCTGGTTCTAGATGATAAGAATTGAGAGCACTAACTTGGGTGGGGCTATTTCTAAATATGAGTTAAGAGTGTGGCAGGCATAACCTGACATATATATAGTCTTGATCCTCATGAAAGGAGATAGTTAGTATTACTGCATTCTATAATGGAAGGAAGCGTCTAGCAACAACCGCCAGCTTTGCATGCAATCCCAGCTTTACAGAGGAAAGGCAAAATCTCATGCCAAATAAACTCCTGGAAGGTTGAAGACCTGGACACCATTTGGTTACAGTTCATTCACATTCAGAAAAAAAAAAAATGAAAGCAGTGACAGAGGACTCTTCTTTTTTCCTGGCTGGAGGATGGAGCCTATAGGATCCTGGCTTCCAACCTCAAGTTGGCCATAGGCATGTAAGCCAGACCTGTAAAGTTGTAATATGTCCCAGCACCAGAAGAATATCTGAAAATATTCCAAAAATGGTTGAAAAATTGGTTTCTTAAGTGCTGTGAAACCTTGATAAGGAGAATTATTGACAGGCAATAATCTTCACAGTTTGGGACTTAATATGTTTATATGGAGAAATTTTTCAAAAATTGTATGTGGATTATTTGTGCAGAGGATGCTGTTTTCTGTGCCCAAAACTTGTTTTCTGTCCATGAAAATTGTTTTCTGCACAGAAAAGTAATTTTCTGTACAGGAAATATCGTTTTCTGCACAGAAAGTGCAAGAAAAAACCTAAATGCATTTTGTTTTTATCTAGCACTGTTACTATTACTCTGAAAGCTGCACAGTTTTCAAAGACCCTCTCACAGTGAGGAATAAAATGCTCACTCTGTTTTGGGTAAAAAAAAAAATACAAACAAACTTTCTAATTCAGTCATTACACTCCTGTTTCTGCATACATGGATGCATATGCAGTGAAAAAATATGGGTGCTTTGGCAATATTGTAAACAGTGAAGTCTATTTACAGTATGCATGGCACATATTTGCTGTGATATTTTGCCATCCATGAAAATACCTTCTGTTTACATGCATATGCTATTTATAAGCAACAGAAGCTGTTCTTAGAAACCACATAACCACATACTAATACAGCATATAAAACTTTGATTTTTTTTTAAAAAAATGATCTTACAAAACATGTGTAATAGTCAAGGCACATCCTTTTCCAATTTTCCAATTAGTCCTGTTATTGCTTAAATATTGTAAAAACTGTATTTGATAAAAGGAAGAAGATGGAGGAACAATGATAGTAGAGCATTGGTCATGGAGATTTGATCTTTAGGGTTTTTCCCCCCTCCCTTTTGGAAATTCTTTTGGTGCTATTACTGAAAGCTCAAATTATTCCTGTAGATGGTTAAAGAAAAGGAAGCAGAGAGTAGGAATAAGAAGATGGTTCTCACAAAGGAAGGATTTAAGAAGTGAATTCCTTCCAAGATCTATATTAAGACTGGTAGTTCTGAGCCTTCTTATAAATGATGTAGAATTAGACTGAGAAATTAGTTGTCCAGTTTCAAAAGAAACTCCAATTTATTCAGGATAGCACAAACAAAAAGAAATTGAAAAGAACTCCAAAAAGGGTGTTTCAAAAATGGGTAAGTGAGCAATAATATGGAAAGAGTCGCTCAATGTATGCAAATACAAAGTAATGCACAGTGGAACATTATGTGTACACTGTTGACTTGTGCTAGCATTGACTGACCAGAAGAGGATTCTTGAAGTGATGGTAAAGAGCAAGGCAGGCTGGTGGTTCTGACGTCAGTGGTGAATCTGCTTCAGGTTTTGATCAAATAATGAAGCTTTCCAAAGTGCTGAATCCTAGCCCCCATAGACTCACCACTTTGGATTGTTACTTTCAGGTTTGGACCAAACGTGCAGTAAGTTTAAAATCCCCTTGACATCAGAATCGCCAGCCCCCACCACAGCCCACTGTGCAACAGCTATAAAAATACTGATTCCATGATAGGGATCACTACAAAAGTGATCTAGCAGAGAACTTTTTATGCCCTTAAAACTCTTTATCTGTTGCTGCACATTGAATCTGGAAAGGAAGAGTTGTAGAATTTCATCCCATATCTTTAAACATTGGGAGGCAGCAAGGTTATTTCAGCTATTTCTATGAAAAACTGTCACTGCCTGCCAAACAAAGATGGAGACTGCAGTAGTAGTCCCAAGAATATGATGGAAGGGAGATTGAGAGGAAACTCATTTGGGCCTCTTATAGCTATGAAAGCAAATTAGATATAAACTTTCATTTGTAGCTGTGGTGAAAACACGGCTAAATTTATTCACTATATTTTATTACTAGAGTGGATAACACTGGAGATTATATCAACATGATACTATGTACATGAGCATAAGTCAAAAACATATGTGATGCTGTTATGTAAACAGAAACAGCAAAACCATAAACCTAAAAAAAATGGTATTGTATGATACCTAAGGATGTGCATGCCTATAAAGAGAGCAACTGCTGATTCCCTATTTTTTCTGCTTCCACATCTGGTCCCTTACTTCATTCTTATTTTTTTTTTTAAACACAACAAGATCTTCCCCTTTCTTTGCTTATTCCCTCCCCCAGCATATGTATGCATGCTTTTCTGCACATTTTGTATACATTACTTGAAAGCATTCCCATTGAAAAAAAGCTTGTTCAAGCAGTGTTTTGTGTACATTTAAAACACACGACTTTTCCAAAGCACACATTTGAAATGTGCACAGTTTTTCTGAACACAATCGCAGATGCCTGTCACTGTGAGCACCTAGGGGAACAAGCTTTGTTTTTAGACAACCTGAGAAGTATAGATTGAGATAAATGTGTCAAACTTTAGATGGGAATCAAATTCCTTACACATTGCTACCTGAAATTGTCCCCATCTTTAAAACTAGAAGTAGACAGGGACAACCTGGTCCTCTCCTTGATGGAAACAGTTGTACCTATTGCATTTTGCTCACAAAATGGACATTTAACATTTCAGCTCAGTTCTTTGTTGAAGAATTTACCAAAGTTTCCAAATTTCTTCATATTCATATGGAAAGGTATTGAGACTTAAAGAAAATTGGAGGTGAAGTTGACATATTTTGCCATAACTAATTTTTGGAAGACACCAGAGAAGTATAGCTGAGTAGCAGTTTAATGGTGCTTGCTTGCTAGTACAATACTAGTACCCATACTCAGGTAGTTAGGATAGTTGTGATAACTGAAGCCCCTGTCAGAGCTGCTGATGACGAGTAGCAGCTGTTGGTCCCTGTTGCCCAGGGTGGAGATGACGAGCAGCAGCTGTTGGTTCCTGTGGCTCTGGCTGGAGATGAGTCCTGCAGCTCAAGAACTCCCCCTGCTGCCATGAACCAAGCAGGCTTGGACGTTCCTCTCCCTGCTCCTTTAGGGCAACAGGGATCCAGCTGTGATCCTGAGGAGACACTGGAGCCTGCATCAATCAGCCCACAAACAAGGCGGAGACTCAAGAGAGCTGAGCAAAGGGGGGCTTCCTTGATTAAGTTCAAGAAGCGGTGACTGGCCACACCTGTGCCTGGGCTATATAACTGCCTGCCTGGAAGCTTTCTTTTGCTTGTGGCAAACTTTCTGTAAGTCCTCTCTTTACCTGTTCCTTGCTTCCAGCACCCGGCTCCTGATACCTTGGATTGATCTCTTGGTTCCTGACCCCTGGATTTTAGACTCTGACTATGGCTTTTGCTTGTTGCTCAGGCTTAGGTAAATGGACTGCCTATGAGTAATTGCTTGCTTTGACTCCTCCCGGTGGGACTCTGCTATCTCTCCTTTCCCTTCTCTGGGCTGGCTTGCCGTCTGGGTCTCTGACCTTGACAATAGTATCCTTTACTTTCCTGCCCTATAGCTTATGTTCATCATGAATATTTAATTTGCTTCTTATATCACAGGCTTAGGGCCTTTCTGCACTATACTGTTATAATGCTATTATTCCACTTTCAACATTCTGTGAAATTCTGGGTTTTGTAGTTTACTGAAGCCAAAGAGCTCTCTGGCTGAGAATTCTAAATGCCCCTCCCTGTACTGCAAACTCCAGGATACTATAGGATGCTGAAAGGGGAATAATAGCACTACAACAGTATAGTGCAGAAAGGACCTCAGTGTGAAGCCTTTCTGATGCCTCTTTGCTACACTTCTGGCAACTTCCTCTGCAAGAGTCCCATGCTGAAAAAAGTATACAGAAGTGACAGGTCCACCACTCTGTTTTCTACATGAGGTCTGATAGCAGTTTCCATTTTCATCCATACTCTGCTCTTCCCTCTGTGTTGCAGTCTGTAGACACACTACCACCACATTAGTAGAACAAATCAGCTGGCTATCAAGTAGGTACCATCCTAATGGGAGAAGTGGTTTGTGGTTATTTGTTAATGAATGTGGAATGGAAAATTCTGTCAGCTATAGTTGTAAATGTATTTCAGTGTATAGCTTTGATGATATTGCAGAATTTAAACCATCTGCATTGTTTCAACTATGATTGCAGCCCTCAGAATCCTGTTGATAAAGTTTCCTAAAGTAACAGATGATCTCCTCAGACAGAAAGTCTTTTCATGTGATGAAGTTGTTTTTGTAGTGGCACTGGAGTAGTGGAACTGGCAGTTTCATCCAGTATTGGCCCTAGGATCTTTTTGGCATATGGTAAAGATTCTGTTAACCTAGGCCTTTCAAATAATTGGAGCTTCACAAAATGCATCTGGGCCTCTCCACTTTAAACTCTATGTAGCTAATTTTGAGGGTTTCTGTAACTTTTCTTGTTGTGTTTTATGTTGCCTATTTTATGCAATGTGTGTATGTATGTATGTGTATATATGGTTTATTTCAGTCTAAATTGTCTTGGTGTTTATCTACTATACACTGTGTCAGAAATTTTATGTTATAGGATGGTATGCAAATGTCATAAATACATATCATTTTTCTACCTCAAGGAAAAAAGTGAGGCAGAAAATAATCTATTGGCCCAGCTAATGCCAAAGCAGGCATGACCTTATAAATGTAGCTGAGCTGTATCTTTTCACCACTATTTTACTCAAGAGGAGAACCTAGGATAGCTAAAATGATTGAAATCAGATTAGCAATAGTCGTAAATCAAACATTTGTATAACATGTTGATGTTAGTTCTGGGGCATTGGTTAACGGTCTGTCACTGAACTGAATTTTTAATTTTTTTAATTCATTTTCAAAACTTATTTAAAAATACAAAAATGGCAAAGCCTCATCCTCAACGGTGGTTTGAGCTACAAGTGGCTTTGAAGGCATTAGCAGAGCAATTGGATTCAAGTATATTAAATCGGTAGAATTAAGCTTCATACATTGCTTTTGGCAAATGAGAATCTATACTTCAGTTCAGACCACAGGACTGCCCAGTGCTGAAAAGTTTGTACTTGTACAAGCCCTGAGTCCTCAGATTTACTTAGGAATTCCTGTTTCAACTTGCAAAGGAATGCTGAGCCATGTCAGTACTCTATCTTGCTGTGGTACCCCAGCTCCACTCATCTCAGGGGCCCACGAAGTTTTCACTGGCTTTCTGGGACACTGAAATTAGTAGGTAAATCAAGAGCTTGCTGAACCTCCCAGGGAAAGGGTTCATCCAGTTGTGTAGAGACAGGGGAGCGGTTCACCCTGGGTGGCAATGTTTTTGGGATGTCTCAACCCATAGCCACATCCCCACTTGCTGTGGCCATACCCCCAAGAACTGCAGCCATGCCCCCACACATAGTGGCCATGCCCCTCATGCTGTAGCCCTACCCCCCTCCCCACACTCCAAGCTCCACCACTGGGTTCATCTTACCTGGGCAGATATGGACAGAGAAATTCCCTGTCTGGTCCACCTCGAGGGATTAAAACTCCCCTCCAAGTACATTTCCAGGAATTGGTACAAGTTCTTTTTCTACCCTGTCTACTTGTTTTATGGCAGATGTGAGTTGATGTTGGTACTATTTCTGTGCCCATATTTATCTCTGTCACTAGAGTGACTATTGTCACTCTGTCACTCTATCACAATCTTAAGATTGTTTTGGGATGGGGCTAGAAGAATGGCCTGTGTCCATTATCTCTGGTTCAGGAATTCCCTTCAGGAATCTTGGGTTGAGGAATTCATTGACATTCTCAGTTCAAGGGTAATGGAATCTGCCTAGTACCCAGGTAACAGTGGAACCATGTAGGGCTTTAACCTATATGAAATCCCGTTTACATCATTCCATGACCTGGACAACAATAGGGCTAGAAGTGAGTGGTTTCAATACTTCGTAGGCAAATTGACCAGTGCCTGGACTCTTACCACACATGTGAGGCCAAGCATTTCCAAATACAGCCAAAAAGCTATGGACTTTCATATTCCAGTAGTGCTTGTCCTATGTAATGTATTGCCTGCATTCCACCCCAACCTTACTGATATGGACACAGACAGATATATAGCAGTTGAACTACTGGTTTTTCCTCTTGCACTGGCCACTAATACTTTTTGAAGAGAGAGAGAAAAATCTAATTCAACATAACTGTGGCATTCATACTGGCTGGTGTTTTAATGGGTTCCTTATTCAGATATACATACCTACAGAAGGTAGACTGAAAATAAACTCTTACTTCTGAGTGGATATATGTGTAGTTTAGCTGGAATGTGTAGGGTAGTTTTCCAGAACAAAATGTTCCATGTTAGAAATATCAAAACTGTATTATCTTGCTGTATGGACATCCCCGCCCCCTGTCTCTGAAACACTTACTACAATTGCCTTTAAGCTCTGTGTACCATTTGTGGTAGCTGTTTGAGCTGACCCTCACTTGCCAGTGGTGACCAATAGCAGGACTGAAATCAATCTTTGTCAAGTCCATAATTGAGCAGTTCCCTAATTTATGGGACAGTTTTTCTATTAACAAGAAAATCTCAAGAATTAAATAAAAACAGACCTTCACAAGTGCCGCTGCATAGGTGACTAAGGTAAAAACATTGATAAATGTACACTCCTTCTCCCAGGCTGACTTTGAAAAATTCTGTGTCACAGTTCCAGGTCACATTCTGACAAGAATTAGGAACACTGAAATAAAT